>SJYA01001827.1:1452210-1546093 GCA_006410615.1 Neotragus moschatus
CGAGGGGGTAGGGCCTGCAGAGAGGGGGGAGCAGAGAGGACAGGCCATGCATGTACCTGCCCGGTCTGTCCTTTCTCATCCTGGTCAGCACAGCCGCTCCAGCTGGATGCATCGGGACTGGCTGGTGGCCACGGGCCCGCTGCGTCTCCGCAGGTGCGGCGGGCGCGGTCTTACCGACAAGACTTTCTCGGTTCCTTGTCACGGGTGTCATCCCAGTGAATTTAAAGCAAAGACCTCTTAGTAAAAAAAAAAAAAAAGAAAAAGAAAAAAAAGTTAAATTTATTTATAGAGATTCCAAAGGCGACATTTTATTTATTTTATATATTTATTTATTATATAGAGTTTATTTTTAATGAAATATGTACAGGCCAGATAGGCATTTGGAAGCTTTAGGCTCTGTAAGCATTAAATGGCAAGTCCGCTAGAACCTGTGGTGAGTCCACGTGCGAACGTGGCGTGCATGGATTTCAGACACTCGAATGGCCCTGTGTCCCGAAGGCAACAGCCGCTGTCGTGCCCATGTTACTGTAAACTAACGTGTACCGCTCATTGACACCGAGTATCCACTCTTCAGACTGCTTGTCCCATAGCTTACCCCAGAGGATTAAAGATTAACTGGGTCTCAAACGTTTATTCTGTGTCTGTACTATTTCCTCTCTCCTAAGTGGCTTCCTCCATCATGGTTGAACATGACGGTTGGTATATATCCTACTTGTCTAAATCTATCACAGAATATACCAAAGCTAAACAATGACTGTGTTTTTGTTTTAGTCGAGCTCCAGAACAACAGGACTCATTTCAAACATGTACTGGTTTAGAATTCTCAAAAAAAAAAAAAAAAAAAAAAGAAAAAGCTTGGTACAGATTTTTTTTTTTAGGGGACAACAATCTGAATCAAAACAGCAGGGTAATTCTTATAAACTTGGCTCTCAAATATTAAATTACACAAGCACCATAGGGGTCATTGTAACATCTTTTATAGAAAATTGCTTTTGGTGTGACCTGTCATAATACCTGGTAAAAACACACTTCAAATATGACTTGCAAAATGAAACTAATAAATCTCCATCAATCATGACAATGAGGGAAAATAAATACTTGTTGACTCTGTTTTGTTTTTTAAAAGGGTCTTCACAAGCACTTGATTTTTGTAGAGGGGAAGTTACTATATAATATCTCTTTTACTAGCCTTTTATAACATTTTATGCTGAAAAGCATAAGAAAACATATTTCTTTAGTAGCAATAATTTTGAAACCTGCCCTTGGGCAAGGGAGACTATTTCTTACTTTATACTAAGGAGAAGAGAGCCAAATTCTTAAAGCAATATATAAGAAGAAGAAATTTAGAACAAATTCAAATATCACATATAACACTTTCTAGCCAGTTACATGGGAAATTGAAAGTGACAGTTAAAAGTGTTGGGATTTATGTATCTAATTTTAAAGTTTAATATTCCAGCTTTGTTTTGCTCTGATGCACATTCTGTATGAAAAATAAAACTATGTCACTGGTGAGTCAAAGCTGTTTTGAGGTAGAAGTTCATGGCTTCTTGTCGTGAGCACAGGGGCCCCTTCCCTGGCCCAAAGTGGAGAATGGGCAGGTTCACTGATGTGCATTAAGGGAAAACCACGTCCAGTGTTTGGGATTAGGAAATGTTGTGGGGGAGGGGACAGAAGCAATGTAAAATATCTGATTTATGATAAAGGTCAGAGTGTCCTCTTCATTTATTTTCTTTTTTTTTTCTCTAAACAGAAGCTGCATTTAATCCCAAGATGTAGTATTCTTATTTATTATTTAACCCTTTGCTGCTGCTAATATGTGCACATATTCAGGCTGTAGATTTTCCAAAAGGCATTTAATATTTTTGGCTGAGAAACACCAAGCCTCTGACCACAGGGAAGGATCACGTTTCTAGGATGTCGTGGGTACAATGTTTAGCACTGAAGAAACTGATTTTAGGAAATAGCCAAAAGTGATCTTAAGGTAGCACTAGAGGCTGGATTGACCTGTCGGAGAGCAAGAAAACCATCTGCGAAAAAGACAAACCTCTCCATGGGTACCTAGAAAGTGCTACTTTAATGTCGACTTTTGGAGGTGGTTTTTTTTTTTTTCCAGTGACTTTTTTTTTTTTTAAAGAAAAACAAAATGTTATATGCTTTGGCAACTGATATAATAAACTGTAATGGTGTGTAAATAAATAAATACTGACTTATGCAATTTCTGTACATAAATGTGCCGGGGGAGTGGATGGCTCAGGTCTGGGGCCGGCATTGTCCTGCGGGGCTGTGGAGTGAGCACCCCAGTTCCTGGCTTTTGCACCCGGTTCTTGTTGTAAGGCACCCAAGGCCGTGGACAGCTGCCCCCCCCACTTCTGGAGTGGTGGGTCCAGTTTTCACAAACATGAGCCTGGCCAGCCAAACCGCTGTCTTAACTGGTGCCAACGCTGCACCTCAGTCACAGACAGGCATGGACTGATCACCCCCCATCTGTCATGCAAATATCCCCAGGCCGTGCCAACGGACATGCCATGTCACCTTGGGGCACCTGTCCCCAAGCTGTGCCGAAGGACATGCCAGGTCACTCCGGGGCACCTGTCCTTGCCATGTCCTGCTCTGTGGGTCAGTGAACGGCTTCAGTTTATGGTTTTTATGCGATTTCATCTCATTGACACTATGCTGTGTTATTTACTTGATAATCTGTAATTGTATGTAAATACATACAGGATTATGTAATTTGTGTAAATACATAATTACAGACTTTGGAAAACTGGTATTTTTTACTCGATGTCCATGTTGGAGCTGCTTCCGACTCTGTGCCTACACCAACTGATGGAATTTTAAAAACATGATCTCCTTGCTCTTACAGCTGTTGCGTGTGTGTTGAGGGGACGAGGGGGTGGGGCGCTGGGAGGGGAGAGCAGACCCACCCAGGTGTCTGTCTTTTCTGTGAGCCTGAGATGAAGGAGCGGGGGGTGCCAGGGTTAGAGAAGCGCAGGCATGCCTCGGGCAGCACTCAGAGCTGTGTGCAGGCCTCCATGGACGGTGAGGGGACAAAGGCGCTGTCTGAGGTTGCGTTCTGTGTGTGCGTGCCAGATTTAGATCCACTGTTTGTGGCCACTTGCGCAAAAGCGCAATGAAATGGTGGGGGGTTGGGGAGTGCACCAGATGGACTCAAAACAGGCGTGAGCCACCAAGCCCGTGTGTCTGTGTGCATGTGTTTGTGATACATGCAGTGTCATACTGTGTCCACAGGCATTTCATGTTTTAAAACATATTTTATTGTTGCCAGTGGGACAGGGAGGAATTATGAGACTGCAAGGTGCCTGCCTCCATCACTAAGAGTACCACATCCTGGGGAGTGTGTAGGGCTGGCCAGGTGGGAGCAGAGCTCCGTGTGGCTTCTCTCCCTACCCTGTGCTTGGGCGGCCGGTTCCCCTAGGTCTTTAGAAGAATTTTGTTTGACGTTTTCTTCACGGAGTTGGTAGGGGGAGCAGGCAGAAATGAGACATGGCCTTTTCTATCATCTTTGGTTAGAAAGTGGTAATGAGTATTGCCCACAAGGGTCCTACCACTTGGCGCTGCGCCTGGTCAAACTCACTAGGGCGGTGGGTCCAGCTCTAAGATTGGATGGTGTTTTGACGGCTACCAGGGAGGCCGGGAAAACACGAAAGAGAGGCCTCTTTGCTATTTGATTGATAGTCAAAGAGAAAATCTATCTTTAGGTTTCTCATTATTCTCTGAATATATTCCAGCTTATGTCTTGGAAAACATTTTTAAAACAATTTGAATTTAAAAAGTTGCAGGCATCCCCAGGTATCTCAAAATTCCCAGGTGGCGCTAGCGGTAAAGGACCCGCCTGCCAGTGCAGCAGACATAAGCGACCCAGGTTCAACCCCTGGGTTGGGAAGATCCTCTGGAGAAGGGCACAGCAACCCACTCCAGTCTTCTTGCCTGGAGAATCCCCATGGACAGAGGAGCCTGGCGGGCTGCTGTCCAGGGGTTCGCAAAGAGTTGGACACGACTGAGCACAGCACCAGGTATCTCAACAACCCTTGGCCAACTGTGCTTATAACTGGCTGTCGTTTTTCCCAGCCCTTCTGAAGATCCTTTTGATTATGTTGTGGTTTTGGTTGTGATTCCCATTGTTTTTCATGGACTGAACCAGGCACATTTGATGCTGGGAATGAAGGGTTTACAAGATGGTGTATCAGCCCATAGTGGGCTGAGCTGCTGAGTTTGCCTGCCTTGCTCAGGGCCTCCGGGGATGGGCAAGTGGTCCTGACCACGTCCGTGGCCCGGCCTGGGGAACCCTGCTGTGAACACACTCTGGCAGGCTTCTCCCTGAACACTTTGAGGGGTGCGGCAGAGCACTCTGGAGGCTCCACCTGGCTGTTGTCTCTGGGTTCCAGTGTCTGCGGTGTGCAGGGCGAGTGCATGGCAGCTCTGTGGGATTTCTGCTTCTGATAAATAAAAAGAGGGCTTCTCCTGGCCCGTGAGGATACTGAGGACTATAACTGCTCTTTCAGAAGGGGGCGGTCCTCTGAACGTCTCTTCACTCGATGGCCGAGCAAATCCTGCCCTCTCTCCCTCCCTTTCTGTTTTCTTTTTCCTCACGCCTTCTCTCCCCCTTTCTTTGGTTGTGTGGAGCTGGCATCAGCAGTAAAGAGACAGGCGGGGTCCCCCAGGGGTCCTGGAGCTTAAACCACAGGCACCCTGGTGTATTTTGATGAACCCGGGGATGGGAGGGGCCGGGGGCCGGGATATGTACATGTGCCTCATGTGGACTTTTGAGGATCTGAGGTCGTCATGTCTGAGATGAAACATAAAAGAGCAGGAGGGACGGGAGAGAGAGCTTATAGCTACCGGCCCTCTGGATGTGTCGACAGTGCTTTGTTTGTGGAGAATCTGGGCTCGTTGGGTCTTTTACTGGAGTCTCCTGGACGCCTGTGATGGACCCTATGAAAGTGGAGAGGGCTGGCTGATTGGCCGGCACCGGTTGGGGCCTTGGTTCCTTGAGATGGAGGCGGCCAGCCTGCAGTCAGGCCAGCTTGGCTGCACAGAGTCTTTGGTGGCTGCACGCACAGACTTTCGTTGTGTTTGGAGGAAGGTGACCCCATTAGTTTTTGTTAATGTTACTTTAATGTCCCCCTCTCATTTACCTCATGTCACAGGCACAGTCTACAACAAGATAGCACTGAAAATACAGAATAATAAGAGGTGAAAATACAAGCTTTAAAATATCCACTTCATTCTTTCAATAAATACGTACTGAGCAGCTGCTATACGACATAAAACAGCACTAAAGATGTAGTGGAGGAAAAGAAGTCAAATTCAGAGCTTGTTACTTAAATTCAGGCTGGATTCTATGTCGACTGTTATATAAGCGTGCAGTTTGGATCCTGTTGGACTGGGGTGCCCACATGAGAAGGCAATTAGGACAATGTTCCATGAACTTCACTCATCTTCAATTATGTATCCAATTTACAGGAATATATAAGAATGTAGTTAGATGTACTCTTGTTCAAGTCCTATTGTTTTAAGACAATGTTTTTTTTTTCCCTCTTTTTTCATGTTCTTTTGCATTACGGTTTATCACAGGATTGAATGTAGCTCCATGTGCTATACAGTAGGACCTTTTGCTGGCCATTCTATATATAAGTTTGCATCTGCTAGACCCACCCTCTCACTCCACCCCTCTCCCACCCCTGTTCCCCCAGGACAGTGTTTTAAGAGAGTGTCCTTGAATTTGATGGTACAGATTCTTTCTGTAGATGATCTGCTCCTGGGCAGTAAATGGGTTTCTTCTGAAACAGAGGCTGCCCCATTTTTCCTTCTGTGGGAAAAGCCACAGGAAAACCCACGAGAATGTCAAACCGTTATCAGTTCCATATTTGTGATATCTTTTAAGGATACCAGGAGTCTGAAGGTACAAGAACCAATGAAGCTTTGGAAACTACCTCATCTCCCATACAACCGACCTCACTGAAACATAAAGAAAGGGCCAATAGAGAGAGTAGCATGGAAACATATACAATGCCATGTGTAAAATAGATAGCCAGTGGGAATTTGCTGTATGACTCAGGGAACTCAAGCTGGTGCTCTGTAACAACCTAGAGCACTGGGATGGGCTGGAAGGTGGGAGGGAGGTTCAAGAAGGAGGAGATGTAAGTGTACCTACGGCTGACTCATGCTGATGAATGGCAGAAACCAACACAATGTTATAAAACAATTTATCCTCCAGTTAAAGGTAAATAAAAGAGAAATATAAAGAGGCATCTAACAGCAACATTTATACCGTAGAGAAGAAATTACACATTGTAGTTAGAGGGATAAAACTTCTCATTTTGTCTTCACCAGAATTAAAAACCTATAGTTAATCTTTTTCTAGTTTAGGGGGCCCTGGCTTCCTGCTTTCCTGGGTCTTCTCTCTTTGTCCCATATTTGAAGAGTAGAGATGCTTCACTGCCTGCTGCAGAATAAGTGGAACGAGTGGGATGTGGTGGGTGGTCTTTAGAATTTCTCTGGAGGAGTTTATGATGTTGTGTTTGGTTTGGGGGATGAGGGCTAATTGAATTAGAGCAGCGTTCAAAGCAGGGCTTCCCTGGTGGCTCGGATGGTAAAGAATCCACTGCAATGCAGGAAACCCA
The DNA here is from genome assembly GCA_006410615.1 of Neotragus moschatus. Classification (NCBI taxonomy): domain Eukaryota; kingdom Metazoa; phylum Chordata; class Mammalia; order Artiodactyla; family Bovidae; genus Neotragus; species Neotragus moschatus. The sequence continues at coordinate 1,458,858 of SJYA01001827.1, forward strand.
GGTTGGATTCCTGGGTTGCGAAGATCCCTTGAAGAAGGGAATGGAAATCCACTCCAGTATTCTTGCCTGGAGAATCCCATCGGCTATGGTCCATGGGGTTGCAAAGAGTCAGACGTGGCTGAACAACTAACCAGCACCAACTACCACCAGGGGCATTCAAAGCAGAGTGTAGTGGCAAGAAGAGAGAGCACCATCCTCAGGAGACACACGTGAGCAGCCCTGGATGGAGAGAACCCGAGGGCAGAACACTGACACGGCTGTCCACCAGTGTGGTGCCATCCAGAGATCGATCTGAGTCCTGAAATGCTACTCTGGTGCTTGCCTGTGCCTGCCTAGTTGTGTCTGACTCTTTTCGACTCCACTGACCTTAGCCCACCAGGCTCCTCTGACCATGGGGTTCTGGAGTGGGTTGCCTTTTCCTCCTCTAGGGGATCTTCCCAACCCAGGGACTGGACTTGGATCTCCTGCATTGGCAGGCAGATTCTTTACTGTGGAGCCACCAGGGAGGGTGCAAAATCTGGATTTCTTCTAATGATCTGTTTCCAAGAAACAGTTTTAAATTCTGAGGTGACTCTCATGTGCCTGTGTCCATGCTTCCTGTTCCCTCCTCCTGGCATATTTCCTGTTCATGAAGGCTGGATTCTGCTGCTGTTCTCATCTCAGAGCTTTCATTTGGTTCCAGATGCAAAATGCTCGCTTCTCTTAAAATGTGGATTATTAAGGGGAAGAGTCGTGTCAGTAGTGCTTCCTGTCAAAGTACGTGAATTAAAGTGCCTAAAAATAAGTCTAGTCACATGGAGTCCTCATCTGAGAGCCACTGCCCTGCTCTGCATTCTACGTGGTACTACATGTGTTGCCAAGCACATCAACTCCTTGAAAAAGTCAAACTGCACTCCATCGAACTGCCCTGTATCCTAATTAGCTGGTTGCTATGGACACTTGGGTCCTGTTTCTTTTTCAAATAGCAGGAGCTCAAATTATAGGAAAACTAAAACTAAAATAGAAAGAATAAATATTATTATTGTAGTTTGGATAAATAGAAGTTTTTATTTTTTGTAGTCATAAGGTCACATTTGGTGCTTTAAATTTTTAAGCCATTTAAAATCGGTCAACTATGGAGTTTTATTCTTAGAGAAACTCTTGATCTTTCAACATAATACGCACTTGATTATTTAGAATCTGACCAAAATTTAAGTGAAGGGAACTTTTCAATGGAAATGCCTTAATTTATTCAGCAAGCAAATATTGATATATTTGGGGGATTATAATGCAGAACAGAATTGTTAAAATTTGTTTTCATATACAATATGAATCTATGTGGACTCACTTAGCTGTGCCTGNAATACGCACTTGATTATTTAGAATCTGACCAAAATTTAAGTGAAGGGAACTTTTCAATGGAAATGCCTTAATTTATTCAGCAAGCAAATATTGATATATTTGGGGGATTATAATGCAGAACAGAATTGTTAAAATTTGTTTTCATATACAATATGAATCTATGTGAACTCACTTAGCTGTGCCTGGAGAAGGAAATGGCAACCCACCCCAGTATCCTTGCCTGGAGAATCCCATGGATAGAGGAGCCTGGCAGATTACAGTCCATGTCGCAAAGAGTCGGACACAACTGAACACCTAATACAACTTGCACCTACCTCTTGTGAAAATGTCGAGTTCATTGTAACTTTTCTTCTTGCCCCCTTTGTATAAAATATCACCTCTTTCTGGAGAAGAGGACCGGGATGTGGTTTAAAGCAGAGTGTCATCTGGTGCTTTATAATATAATGGATTTGGGTCTCTTGGAGATCTTCTTTGGATTCCCATTCAACTGGATGTTTAGAATTGTTCTCAAAGGTATTCCTTCTTGGTTTACTTGGAATTGAAAAGTGTCTCCGAAAAATGAAACATACATAAAGTCAGTATGATGTAACTTGGCATAAATTTTGGGCACGTTTTATAATGATTAGTCTATATTTGTAATTCAGAACAGTCGTTAAGTTTCCAAATTCCTGTGTGACTGTTTTTATCTCAGAAACATGTGATGGCTCATCATGAGGTTCTCTTACTGGGGAGCCACACCCAATGGTTCTGAGCACACTGAAGGGACTATATTAAGGAGCGTGTGACAGATGTATGAACAATTTATAAATACATTTGATTAGTAATTGCCCTCTAGAAAGGGTAGAGGAATAGACTAAAAACTCTTAGGATTTACAGAGCTTTGGGTGGAGTACACAGAAAGGTCTGATCCAGTCACTGGTGGAGAGTAGTTAGCCTTAGACTAAACACTGTTCCAGTTCTACCTAATATATTTTAAAAGAAACACCAAAAGGGATCAAACTATTTTAAAGTAAGCTTAATTTTATCCCAGAACAATGCTCAACAATATCTATGGAAATAAAAAATATCAAGCAACCAGTAAGATAAAATAATTTCTGACTACAATAGAATCCAATTTAGCAGAAAGGTCTCTGAATAATCCATAACACTGAAAACTAAGAAAACATAACTTGTAAATATTCTGACTTTGAACCCATGGTTCAAAGAAGTCAGAAGTGAAACTATAAAGTAGCTTGAACTAGGTGAAAATTAAAATACAACAGCTCAAAAACTGTAGAACACTGCTAAGTTAATACTTAGGGGAAATTGATACTAAATTCCTTTATTAGAAAAAGGAAAGGAAGAAACGAAAGAAAAGAAAAAAATCCTCAAACCAATGAACTCAACTTCCATCTTAAGAAACTAGGAAAAGAAGAGAAAATTTGGCCTAAAGTGAGCAGGACAAAAGACGTATAAAAATCAGAGTAGAAATTAATGAAATAGAGAACGTAAAAACAAACAAACAAAAAATTAATGAAACAAAAAACTGGTTCTTTGACAAGATCAATAAAACTGATAAACCTTTAGCCAAACTGATCAGAGAAAAAAATAAGAAGATACAAGTTAGAGATATAAAAATGGAGAGGTTACATTACTATAGATTCTATAGATGTTGAAATAAGGGAATATTAGGAACAGTTGACTGAGCGACTTCACTTTCACTCTTTACTTTCATCCATTGGAGAAGGAAATGGCAACCCACTCCAGTGTTCTTGCCTGGAGAATCCCAGGGATGGGGGAGCCTGATAGGCTGCCATCTATGGGGTCGCACAGAGTTGGACACGACTGAAGCGACTTAGCAGCAGCAGCAGCAGGAACAATTGATGACAAAGTTTAATGTTGAATAAATTAAAAGATTTAGATTAGATGGACAAATTACCTGAAGAACATAAATTACAAAATACCAAGCTTACTCAGGAAGAAATAGATAACATGAATAGCCCTGTTTTTATTAATAGGATTAATATTACTGCTATTAATTTTAAATGTGAAATATTAACTTTACTGACAGATATAGATACTCATATTACAAAATTAGTAAATGAATTTGCAATTAAGAACCTCCCCACAAATAAAATTCTAGACTCAGAAGCATCACTAGTAAATTCTACCAAATGTTTAAAGAAAAAGAAATATCACTTTAAGATAAATGCAGAAAATTGAAGAGAAGGAAATATTTAAAACTCATTTTATGAATTAAGTCAGAGAATGACTTTACAAGAAGAGAAAATGACAGATCAGTATCCATCATGAACATATGGATTTAAAACTTCTAAATATAATTTTAGCTAAATATAATTTTAGTGAGTTGAATTCAACCTTTTTTTTTTAAAGAAAAATAATGCATCATGTCTAAAGTGGGAGTTTATTCCAAGAATGCAGGGTTGACTGGCCAATTGAAAATCAGTGTAATTCAACTTATTACCAAGCAAAAAAGAAAAGCAAGTTATCATCTCAGTAAATTTAGAAATAGCACTTGACAAAATTAAAAATAATTCCTGACAAAATCCTCAGCAAGGTTGTTCACTCTTACCACTTCTGTTCAACATTGTCCTGGAGATCCTAAGCAGAAAGAAATGAAGGGCATCCAGATTGGAAAGTAAGAACCATTTTTTTTTTCTTGCAGATGACATTACCATTTATGCAGAAGATTTGATGATATCTACAGAAAAGCCAGTAGAATTAAAAAATGAGTTCAGGTTGCAGGATGCAAGTTATCGATTAATCGCCAAGTTGTGTTTTACTCTTTTGCGACCCCATGGATTGTAGCGTGCCAGTCTGTCCATGGGATTTCCCAGGCAAGTATACTGGAGTGGGTTGTCATTTCCTTCTCCAGGGGATCTTCCCAACCCAGGGATCAAACCTAGGTCTCCTGCATCGCAGGCAGATTCTTTGCCACTGAGCCACCAGGACTACAAAAGCCAATTGCATTTCTACATATTCTTTTTTTAAAAATCTTTTTATTTATTTATTTTTTACTTTTACTTTATAATACTGTATTGGTTTTGTCATACATCAACATGAATCTGCCACGGATGTACATGAGTTCCCAATCCTGAATCCCCCTCCCATCTCCCTCCCTATACCACCTCTCTGGGTCATCCCAGTGCACCAGCCCCAAGCATCCTGTATCCTGCATTGAACCTAGACTGGCGATTCGTTTCTTACTTGATATTATACATGTTTCAATGCCATTCTCCCAAATCATCCCACCCTCTCCCTCTCCTACAAAGTCAAAAAATCTGTTCTATACTTAATGAACCATCAGATATTGAAATAAAAGTAACATTTAATAGGATACAAATATTTAGGGACAAATATCACAGAAGATATTCAAGACACCAATTCACCACAGACTACAAAATGTGGCTGAGATAAAAGAAGTCAAATAAATGGAGAAATACACCATGTTTATGTGTTGTTAAGCTGCATATCTCCTGCATATTGGCCTATTGATCAGAGGTCACCTCAATCAAAATTTTACAGGCTTTTTTTTTTTTAGAAATTGGAGATTGATTCTATACTTTATATGAAAATAGAAAGGAGTGAGAACATCCAGACCAAGGAGCACAGTTGGAGTCCTGACACCATGTGAACTCAAGGCTTATAAGACTACAGTAACTGAGACTGTGCTGACCCATCACTGGAACAAAATACAAAGTCCATAAAGAGACCCACAAATCAGGAAACACCTCAATTTAAAAATTGTATTTGTTACCCTCTATTTTATGCTAAGAAGCAAATACTCATAAAGAAAATGTATTATAGCAGCAACATCACTGAAAAAGAGATCTGATGTGCTAAATTCACTACTTTTATCTCTATACTTCTAAAAAATTAAGATTGTATTTTTTAGAGCAATTTTATGTTCAGAGATTCCCCATATACTACCCCCTTCCAATCCATACAACATCTTAACCACCTAAAGTCCATAATTTCTGTTATAGTTCATTCTTGGTGTACATTTTTGGGGTTTGGAAAATGTATAATGACACATATCCATCATTATATTAATAGTATCACACAGAGTATTTTCACTGTCCTAAAAATCTTCTGTCCTCCACCCCTCAAGCCTTTAGAAACCATTGATCTTTTTGCTGTCTCCATAGTTTTGCTTTCTCCAGCGTCATACAGTTGAAATCATACAGAACATAGCCTTTTCAGGTTGACTTCTTTCACTCAGTAATATACACTTGAGATTTTCCCCAGTCTTTTCATGGCTTGATAGCTCATTTCATTTTAGCACTAAATAGTATTCCATTGCCTGGATGGACCTCAGCTTATTTATCCATCATCCATTGAAGGACATCTTGGTTTTTTCCCCACTTTTGTTAATTATGAATAAAGCTGCTATAAACATCCCTGTGCAGAGTTTTTGGTGAACCACAGTTTTCATTCCTTTTGGGTAAATATCAAGGAGTAAGATTGCTGGATCATATGGTAACAGTATGCTTGGTTTTGTAAGAAACTGTCAAACTGTCTTCCAAACTGCCTGTACCATTTTAGATTCCTACTAGGAATGGATGAGGGTTCCTGTTGCTTCACATCCTTACCAGTCAAGACGACTAATTTTTGACAAAAACACAAAGGGAATTCAATGAAGAAAGGACAGTCTTTCAACAAATGCTATGAACAATTGAATATATCATACACAAAAAATTCAATCCATACCTTGTACTATATATAGAAATTAACTAAAAATGAACTATAAACCTAAACATCAAACCAAAAACTATGAAACTTCTAGAATCAAATAGGAAAAAAATATCTGTGAACTTAGATAAAGATTTCTCAGATACTACGCAGGAAGAGCACAATCTCTTTCAAAGACACCATTAAGAGAATGAAAAAAAAAAAAAGCCTCAGATTGACAGAATATAACATCTTCAAGTTACGTCCAGACTTAACTTGCCTCAGGATCTAGAGCTAGAATGTGTAAAGAATTCTTGAAACTCAGTAAAGTGGGCAAAATATTTTAATGGTCACTTCTCCAAGGATTATGAAAATGGCAAATAATTACCTAAAAAGATACTCAACATCATTGCTCTTTAGGGAGATGGGAGATGAAACTGCATTGAGATACCATTACACACCTATTAAAAGGGCTAAAATTTAAAAAACTTGACCCTTCTAAGTGTTGGTAAGGATTCAGAGGAACTGGAATGCTTGTTCTATATGATCCAGACATTCCACTTCTATGTATGTACCCAATAGAAAAAGACATATGCAGCTGTTAAGGTAATAGCCAAGTACTGGGAAAAACCCCAAATGTATTAGATATATTCCAGGGGAATGAATTAACTCTGGTATGTCTGTACAATGGAGTACCGCTCCACAATAAAGACGAGTGGATTATTGAAACATGCCACAGCATGGATGAATCTCAAAATAATTGAGTTGAATGAAAGACACTAGACAAAAAAGTACACGGTACATGTTTCTATTTGAATAAAATTCTAGAAAATTAAATCTAAATGCAAAGTTACAGGAAATATATGGTGGTTTCCTGGGGAAGAGCAGGGCCAGCAGAAGTGGGAAGAGGGGGCAGTGAGGAGACCCTGGGGTGATGGGTTTGGTAATGATCTTGATTTACTGGCTGGAGAGACATGTCAAACCTCGCATTCTACATTTCTGTACAGTTTGTTGTATGGCCATTATACAGCAGGGAAAAAATAAAAAATATTACATAAAATATTTTACATATTTATATAAACACCCATTGTGTAGTTGACATGAGATGACGGTGGTAGTGTGATCCTGGAGCATCAGTCAGCCCCCTTCTTGACAACCACAGCCTCATGTCCTCCCTCAAGGAGCTACTCACGTCTGCTGAACAGCAGGACAAGGAACACTCAGAGGAAGGGAAACTATGACGATATTTGTCCCTGATCACCATTTTCTAAAACCCAGCTCCTTGGACTTGAGTAATCTGCCAGAGACAGGAAGGTGAGTCTGGGGCGGGAAAGAGCAGCTCATTACCGGTGGTGGTCCAGGGAGCCCTCCACCCCAGCCCCAAACCACATTGCACACTGTTTGCAGGAGAGAGATAGGCTTGACTTACAACCTCCTGTGAAGGAGACCTGTGAGTGAAACAAAAGAACAACAGCAAGAAAAATCAATACATACATGTGGTGTCATATAGAATACCTTTCTGGGCTTGCTTTGTAATGATTCGTTCTGTATTTTTAGTTCAGAACTAAAGGAGTTAAGTTTCAAAATTCCTGTTTAGCTGTTTTTATCTCATGACAACTTGTCATGGGGCTAAATCGGGAGCCACACCCGATGGTTCTGAGCACGCTCAGGGGACTATATTAAGGGGCATGTGACAAATGTAGGAACAATTTATAAAACCATTCGATCAGTTACTTACTGCTCTCTAGACAGGGGCTAAGTGTTTGAAGCAAACTTGGGAACGCAGACGATGCTGTGAAGTTCACTAGAGATTAGAGGGAAGAATTAATACAACATGTAATACAGTGACTGACTCATCTATTCTTAGGACTGTAGGACTTTATACTGAAGACATGACGTGAACGTCAAGACTGTATACAGGATTGCAGAATAATGGTCTGAAAACAAGTTTTTGTAAGGCAGAAGAAAATCAAAGGCTCATTTCTGTTTTCTACACAACTAGGATGAGAACTTTATATTTGGAGGACAGCAAATAAGCCAGCTATGGTTGTCTTGATGGAAATCAGGCCATGTTGTGCCTACACTCTATTGGACTTCAACAAGACACGTTCCCACGGTGCTAACTGTTTACAGAAGGATGGAACCTGTGGAGGAAGTAGTAATCGTCTATACTGCTGTTAATTCACACATTGGTGGTACCAGCTTGCAAAGAGTATTTATTTGCATCTTCTCATGGGATGGAAGGTCAATGAGGCTAATTGATGTTCTTAGATTGTGGAAGTTGCATGAGTGTCATTATTCATTTATTAAATACCCATTCTCTACCAAGTTGGTTAGCACAGTGTTTACAAGTGTAAGCTTTGTGGTCTGCTGGCCTGGGTTTGAATTCCGTATCCATGGTTTCTTCTAACTTTGTGGCCAGGTACACACCATGTTCCTCAGTGTGTTTTTGTGTGGCCCTTCATCCCTGCCTCTGAGGGGGCTGTCATCAGGATGCGGTAGGTGGGGTTTGTAAAGCATGTTGAATAGAACCTGACCTGCACAGGCTCACAGCAGGGTGCGCCTCTCCTTCCACACCTCAAATTTGCATCCTTGAAATCACACGATCATACATGTCTAAGAGAAAACACACTAGCTGATTCACACCAGTCCTGGGATTGCACTTGGGCTCTTTGACCTTGGCCTCAGCTTTTCTCCCCCATCTTGACTCAACACCAGAGAGATGGGTCCATTCAAGTTCTAGGTTTTAGAAACTCTCACCTAGCGTTTTTCTTCAATCATGGTGGACTCCATGTGTACCTCCTGACTTTGCCTGGGCGGCCAGAATACCATGTTTAGCCAGCATGTCTCGGACTGCAAAGCAGAGGGCAAATGTGGCTTCACCTACCTTCACCACGTTTCAGGGAGGTGGGGACATGGCCAGAAGTAGCTTTTTTTTCTTCTTCTTCTTCTTTGAATTGGAAACAAATAGGACTTAGGGATGTGAAGTGAGTTGATTTGGTTCAGTTTCCACTGGGAGTGAGAAGCAGTCTTCCCTAGTAGACCAGTTTTCATTGTACATGTCCCAATAAATACCCCCTCTTCAGTTTTCTAAATTGGTTATCGCATCTCCATGCAGAGGAAACCTGGCAGGTAGTGGTCCAGTAGCTCTGGGGGGTATCTGCTGGGACTACCATGTCACTGGGCCTGATGGGGGAGGACCACGGGCTGAGATTCATGGTCAGCATTTTCAACAACGTGCCTCCCTCCTTTCAGCCACCCAGCTGGAGACTCAATTCCCAACTTCCTTTGCAGAGGGCTTGACTATCTGATTAATTTATAGCAATAGACGAGAGTAGAAGAGATTTTACGGCATTTCTAGAGCTAGCCTCAAACACTACACATCACTCCCCTTCCCACATGAACCTGAGACTCAACTTTGACCTTGTAGACAAGCCCAATGTCCAAGAGGCTGGAGGGATAGTTCATTGAACATCCTCCTCTGGACTGTTCCTCCTCTGGGCTTCCCGGGTGGCTCAGTGGTAAAGAATCTGCCTGCTAGTGCAGGAGATGCAGGAGACATGGGTTTGATCCCTGGGTCACAAAGATCCCCTGAAGAAGGAACTGGCAACACACTCTGGTATTCTAGCCAAGGAAATCCCTTGGGCAGGGGAGCCTGGAAGTCTATAGTCCATGGGGTCATAAAGAGTTGGACACATGGATGTATGTATACTCTGGGTTGTTCAAAACTAGCAGGGACACCAGTGACCACGTCTCGTTCGGCCCTCTTTCTGCCTCCCCATCAGGTCAGGATTCTTAGTTTTCCATCTCTAGCATCTTTCTGCTAGATCACTTAAGTGGGTAACAAATTCTAAAGACAAAGAAAGACCAGAAAATAGCCCATCAGCTATGTTATGTTCATGGAGTGAGAACATGTTTCACAGACAATGACTTTGCCATCTTTGGTGATTCTGCTGTTTATTTTCTGCCCCAGAACTACTTGTTTGAACAAAATCACCTCATTATTTACTCGTGGCTACGAATATCATTAGTTTTCCTCCCTGGTTTGGAATTTGGTGGCTTATAGCTGGGGGCCATACCTGCATTTTAGAAATGACTTTTGAAACCATTTCAGAGATTATCCAGAGAAGACCAAAAAGCTGTGTAAGGAATCCAGTAGTAGGAAAAGTGTGATGGTGGAGGTGCGTGGAACTGTCTTATTATTATACCTGCTGAACATAATAACAACCGAGCTCAGAAGACTCTGTAGCTCTTTATCACCCCAGTTTCAAGAGGTGCACAAACCACATTCTCCCACCTGTGAGCATCATCTCAAAGGTGCTGCCTCTGCCCACCCCTGCATCCAGGACAAAACTTGTGAGTCCTTGTCCCCACCCCTCCCCGCCCCAACCCTACCTCTCAGTATCACCAAATCCTACTGATTTACCCCCAGGCCAGCTCCTTCTCTCCGGCCTGTCCAGCATGCTGCTGGCAGATCTCCTCCATCTGCAGGGCTGATCTCGATCTCACCTCCCTCATGACCCCTCCCTCCATCCTTCATGGAGCTGTGAGAGTTGTACAGCCCTGCCACTCCCTGGCCCTGAACTGCTGTGTTCTAGAACATTCTAGAGTTTGGGAAGGGGACTTGGTAGGTGCACTCCATATTAGGGAACACCCCAGCGGGGTCTGATGTATCATCTCAAGTTCCAAAGTGTTAACGTTTCTGTTCAGAATAATCGATCAAAGTGGACAAAGTCTATATGTAGCTTCAGATCTATGGAGATCGGACTATGTGGCCTTAAGTTCTGACTTTGTCCCCCAAAGTGTTGACTCCTTGCTCTGAACATCGGTTGTGTTTCTCTGATTTGCTTGCTCCACTTTGGAGCAGATTCTAGCAGGATCTCCCAGCTTCCCACCTACCCTCCCCTCCAACCCCCCTACAGCAAACTCAGCTGTTTCCCGCCCCTCCTCCCTGGGGTGACCCCACCCAGCTCAGATGCCTCCTCCTCCGGTTTCCAGCGCTCAGTGACTAGTGTTGACATGGTGGGTTGTGTGACCCCTGGCCCGGACTCCTGAGTTATGTTGGGCTCTGTCCACAGTGCCCCCCACCCCACAGCCCCCATGCACCTAGGCCCTGGGGGCAGCAACTGCTCTGAGGACTCAGTTGAGAAATGACTCCTCTCACTGCTTTCTCCCTGGAATATATTTACTGTTTTATTGTGGGTGTTAATGGAGAATCGGGATTCTATAGATGGACTTTGGGCTTTGAAGTTGACTTTTCCAGAAACAAATGTATGCATCAAGGGCTGTCTGGACTTTGCCTCCAAATTTCATAACTACGGTTCATCAGCGTCTGCTAAGTTGACAGGGAAAATCCCGTGCTTGCCACAGATATCGGCAAACCAGTGCCTGTCGCTTTGTCACACGAGCTGCTGCAGAGGAGTCTGGGGTGTGGGAGGGGACCCCAGGAGGTGGCCCAGAGGAGCAGGAGGCTCAGCAGGTGGCCCGTGCGGTTTCAGTCCTGAGTTGCTTAACTTAAACCTGCAGTGTCTGCCTTTCCGCTGGTTCACTCTTTTGTTTTAGTCGATTAGAGAGGCTTCGAGGTTTTCCGTGGGAGACTGTCCTTCCCACGTGGCTGCACTCTGAGAGGCGCTCTCAGAGTGGAGAGAAGGCGCTGGGTGTACATAGAGTTCTGGAGACTGTGCACAAGCACCGGGGCACACAGGAGCTGGTTTGGGAAAAGAAATAGAGAATTGTTGAAATGTAAGATTTTTAGAGAAATTTTTATTGACGTGTTTTAGTTGATTTATCATGCTGTGCTAATTCCTTCTGCACAGCCAAGTGACTCAGTTATTCGTATGTGTGCTTTCTCATGCTCTTTTCCATTATGGTTTATGACAGGATATTGAAGACAGCTCCCTGTGCTATGAAGCAGGACCTTGTTGTTTATCCATCCTATAGGAAATATAGGATGTTTAATGGCCCTTCTAACCTTAAAATTCTTACAATCCATAGCAATGAGCCTGCTAGGTCTTTGGTCTTTGGTGTTTTACCATGACTGCTACCTCATGTCATTTTCGGTAATAAATGCTTTATTTCTTTGCAAACTGGTCATCTGCTGTGTCTTTCATTTGGCTGATATTTATGGGATGATGAGCACGAGGTGGGCATTGCCTCAGGTGCTGGGGAGTCACTGGTGAGCAAACCTGGTGCATTTTCACTCTGCCGAGCTTGCGGTCTGTTGGGGAGAGAAGGTGATAGCCACGGGCTCCAGCGGTTGGGGTAGGAGACACACAGGGTGGACCGGAAACCAGCAGATTCGGAAAAGCACGATTTCCTCCTGCTGGGTTGGAACAGTACTCCTCAGTGTCTTTAATTTCTCTCTCTCTTCAAACGAAGCCCACACAGCTCTCCGAATGCCCTTCATAAATTGTCCTCTCTGGCGGGCTACCCTCCTTCTGCTGAGCCTCCTGGTACCGGCCGAAGCGTCTGCCGCGCTGTTTACATGCCTTCATTATTTATAGGCTGCTACGATTCCCTGCCTCCTCAGCAGTCACCACCCAGACGTGCTGTACATAGTTAGTTATTTTAATCTTTCCCAGTAAATCACGGCTCCCTACCGCCCCATTGCTTTTATTACTGGGCTCGGTACTCCCTTCAGCTTTCCTGCATCTTTATGCTATTGAAGTGCCCGGAATTTCATGTAATTTTCCAGGTGGGGTTTGGAGAAGGCTATTAACGAGGGACTCTCACCTCTGTTCTCTGCTGATGAAACCACTGGGAACAAAGCCCAAACCTGCATTAGCCCTTTAGCTGCTGTATCAGCTTTACTAACCCATATCTCATTTTCTCTTCACCATCACCCTGCCTTGGCAGGGCTAGCTGAGCCCATGATGCTCTCACTAACTTGGGTTTTCCATCAGGCCTCAGCACTGGCAGGCAGAAGAGGGAAGAGAGGGCAGAGCCCCCAAGAGCAGGTGTGGTAGCATCGTGAGTGGCGGTGACCACGCCTGCCCCAGGGAGAGTGGTGGCGTGCAGGCTGGGGCTGCTGTAGGCCTTGCGTGTCTTATATTTGAGGCTCGCAGCATGCTGGCTTGGAGGCCCAGGAACAGGCCCAGGCCCAGGCTGGGGAGGTATCAGGAAGCCACTCCAGTTCCAGGTGAGCCAGCTGGTTTGAGTTGGAGCTGCGGGACCGCAAAGTCTTTGTTCTCTGGAATCAGTATGTCTCATGAGGGGACTCAGGGCAGGCGGGGTGACACTGGGCACCGGCGCTGGGGCTGGACTCATGTCTGGTCCCCAAGTTATGCGCTGAGGTGGTCTTGCTCTAGCCTGTTCCTTGTCCTCACGGAGTGTGGAGGAGAGAGGACCACTGAAATCTGTAAGCAGGTGAGTGGAAGTTAAGTTCTTGGCCGCAGTGGACACTCAAAACATCGTCACGCTTCCCCTCTCCATTCCATCACCTGGAGAGCAGAGTCAGGACACAAAGCCCAGCCAGACCTTTCAGAACCATCATCTGAAGACGAGAACCAGCCACCCTCGGAGGCAGTCTCTAAAGGAACTTGACCTGCAGCGTCTTAACGGCCCATCACCAACCTCAGCAGTGCCGCTGCTGCTCAACACTTTGCTTCCGTTTCCGCCTCCTTTTTAGGTCAAAGTTGAAATGGAGCAACTGGACTTTATTTCTCCTGATGCATAGGTAAACCCTGATCAGGAGTCAATGAACTGTGGATTTTGACGTGTGTCGTGTGCAGAGCCCCTGCTCTGGAGCTGTGGCTATGGTGGAAGAGCTCACTGGCTGCCTCTCCCTCTGCCCGTCAGTCCTCAAAGGCTCACTTGCAGGACATGGCAAGGGCCTGACCATTGGGCTTATGCAGATCTGAGGCCCAGGCAGTGTCATTACTTAGTTTTATAAAACAGGGCAAAACATTTAATTTATTAGAGCTTATTTTTTTCCCCTCATCTTTAGGATTTCTACCTGTATGTTGCAAGGGGTGAATATGATCATAGTCCTGCTTGGTAGGCTTGGCTTGGTGTCCTGGCAGCTGCTTCACATGTGTTGGCCTTCACGTCTGCTCATCTCTACCTCTTATTTCCTGTGAAAGCCTGTGAGTATGTGTGGATTGCCAGGTGACCCACATGATGGTGAATACTTCTAAGTTTCTGCTGTACGTTCAGAACTATATGATGCATACTATCTACCCCATCACCGGCATGACCATTACTGATACCACCACCAATGTCATCACCATTACCACCATCATCATCACTGTTTTCACCATCACCACCACCACCACCATCACCACCACCACCATCAGTACCACCATCACTATTTTCACCATCATCACCATCAGCATCACTCTTACCATCATCATCATCGCTACCATCAGCATCAACACTATCATCACCATCATCACCAACACCACCATCATCACCACTACCATCAGTATTTTCACCGTCACCACCACCATCATCAGCATCAGCATCAGCATCATCATCCCATCACCACCATTACCATCACCACGACCACCATCACTATTTTCACCATCATCACCATCAGCATCACTATTACCATCATCACCACCATCAGCAGCATCACCACCACCATCATCACCACCACCACCGTCAGTATCACCATAAATATTTTCACCATCATCACCATCAGCATTACCACCACCAGCATCACCACTACCATCAGTATCACCATCACTCTTTTCACCATCAGCACTATCATCATCACCACCACCATGGTCACCACCACCACCATCACCACCAGCATCCCCAGAAATGCCATCACTGCCTCCACCAGTGCTTACTGAGCACACATGGTATGCCAGGCACTAAGCCAAGCCCTTTACAGACATGCTCTCATTTATTCTTCAAAATTACCCTTCAAAGTAGTTGCTACTGTTATTCCAGTTTTGAAAACAAGAATACCGATGCTTGGAGAGGTTAACTGTCAATACCTTATTCAAGGCCATATAGGACTTGAGAGATAAAAAAGACACATGAGGCATGAACCCTGCCCTGAGGAAGTATATGAACAACTGGGAGGCAAAACCAATGCAAAATGAGTGACCTTGAGGGACTGTCTGTAGTAAGTGCCAAATGGCATAGTTCGGGCTGGAAATGCTCAGGGAGCAGGGCTAGTGAAGGTCACTGCATGTCTATGGTTCTTTGTTTTATGAATTAACTTTAAGGGAATTCAGCTTGCCCTCAGGACTGTACGGATGCATGTGGGAAACAAGACCCTTAGCCATCCAGACTCCACAAGAAGCCAGGAAATGCTCTGCTCACAGGGCTCTAAAGGAAGACAGAATTGACTTAGACCCGGACCCACAGAAACTGGGCTTGGGAGGCTGCACTGGACCCGAGTCTGCTCTGATAACAGGGTGGCCTCGTGGCCTGGCAGATGCAGGACTTCTGGCTCCTTCTCTGAGGCTCTGCTGTTAAGGAAACATGACCATTTGCTCCTAGAGTACTCTCTCTCTCCCTTCTGTCCAAATTTCCAAGAGCAGGCTCTCATGCCCTGCCTAGTCCTCATTGTCCTTCTTTAAGCAGACTCTCTGTATCTGCCCAGCAAACTTATTGGCCACTGGCCAGCCTAGGACTGTGGACCTCAGTTAGGAGTCCATCCTCACCTGGTCAGCTTCAGCCAAAGTCTCTTTCTTAGTCCTATAGATGCAGAGCCAGTCACCTAGGCAGCAGGACCCCCAGGAGGGCTGTGTCACAGGGCTGGTTCACACAGGCGTCTGTCACAGGAGCTCTGTGTGTCTGGTGTGGCTGTCACTGTCACCTTCACTGGCCTGGCCTGGTAATGGCAGCCTCTGAGGATGCATGGAACCCAGAGGGAAGGACCTTTAAAAGAGATACAGAGGGAGTACTGGAGTGAGCTCCTGGTGGCTGAGGACACAGGAGAGGACCAGCCACATCTGCCCTCTCGGGGGCCTTGTGAATCAAGCAGCAACATTCGGATAGCAGGTCTGAGGCCCTAGGGAGCCACTCGGGATCCTGGAAAACAGTGTTGAAGAAGCACCAGTGTGGCTAGACACTGAAGCCCAGAGTCGGGGGTTCCCATCATCAGCTGTTAACCCTCTTCTGGGAGTGCAACCAGAAACAGGAAGACAGAAATTCCTTTTCAGGCAGATCCTAGTTTTTGGCTGAGGCACCTTTTAGGATTTCTGGCCCCTTTGCAGACTTAAGCAATTAGCATGCTCACATGACCCTCTGTTTATAAGGTAACTCACACAGTCTGGTTTGAACAACAGCAAAAGACCGAAATGAACTCAAATCATAGAGTAGGTTGGTAATGAGTCACAAGATGTTTTAAAAATAGCTATTTTGTTTACTGAGTCCACCTGCTTGCTAGATTCCTGAACCAAACTTCCATACCTCTTGCTCTCATATTTTCTCCCCTGTATTTTCTGTTTTAACACTTTTTGAGAACTCCCCTCTCAGTGTCTGCCGAGGCCACGTCGATTCTTATTCTTTAAGTTTTCTGTCTTCTTACATGTTGCTGCAGGAACACATCCAGTTCTTGACCTGTTGTTCTGTGGTCCCTCAAGCCAGCATGCATAAGAGAGCGTGATTAACATTTATTCAAGAAAACGCTTCTGAGTCTGAAAGCTTCCTTAGGAAACAAGACTTGGAGACAGGACTAATAGACAACACCCCACAATGCTTGTGCTTCCTCTGAACTAACACGAATTATTTGATTTTCCATTGTGTGTTGAACACATTCAGCAAAAAAATGCGAGATGCTGCTGATTAGAAAAATCCACCATTATTTAACGTACTGCTATGAAATAAATATACTGCTGATTAAGCGAAGACATCATGAACCTTTGTAAAATAGCCCTTGATTAGAGATGTGAAAAATGAATGTGTTAAAAATAGATGTGAAAAATAGTCCATTTGAGACTCTGTGCATTACAATGGGTCACAAAAATCTCTTGAGTCATGTGTTCACATGGGAAGAAAACCAGTGGGGGCCTCAATTCTAGGCCAAACCCTAATCTTAACCCTAACCTGAATGCTATCTAACTCCACAGCCAACCTAGTCTTAATTAAACTTCATCCTAACCTGAATGCTACCCAACCCTGCAGCTAACCTAGTCTTAACCCAAGCTTACCTCCTCCCTTGCCCATTCCTCTGCTTACTCAATTCTTTGAATATCATAGTAGAAACTGTTCGTGTTTGAGATGACTTCTCAGCTGCCTTATCTTAGGCTTCCATGAGCAAAATACCAGAGAATGGATGGGCTAAACAATAAGCATTTATTTGTCGCAGGTTTGAAGGCTGGGAGTCCAAGGTCAAGGTGCCAGCAAATGGGAGTCTGGGAGCTGACCTCTGGTTCTCACCGTGTCCTCATGTGGCAGAGAGAGCAGAGGGGGACAAGCTCTTTGCTATCTCTTCTAAAGGCACCAACCCCGTCATGAGGGCCCCACCCTCATGACCTAATCACCTCCCAGGACCCACCTCCTGACATCACCACACTGGGGATGGTGATTCCAGCACACGAGTTTGTATGTGTCAGGGGACACAACGCAGAGTCTGTGATGCCAGCCATCATCCCCATCTGCCCGGCCTCTGAGCCCATTCTTGCATCTCTGCCTCTGATCCTGCCCTCTTCCGTCCTTCCCTACTGAAAATGTTTGTCTTTCTAAGGTGAAAACCTCATGCCAGTATTCTGTTTAGCAGTTTCTCTCCTCTACCTGGAAACTGCTTTTCTTTCTTCTTTGTGTGGTAAAGACCCAGCTTGTATGTCAGCTTGGTGACGTCTTTTGTGACACCGCCAGTAATTTTTTTTTTTTTGCTGTGTCCTCATATTTATCGCTTTGTCCAGATAAGACCCATGGTCTGGCATTGGGAGATGAAAGCTAGGGCATGTGAGGGTGGTGCTGGTAACATACAAGCATGGGAAGGTCCTGTCCACGGTCTGATGAGCAGGGCTCTGGGAGGTTGTTGAACATGGAGAACTATGGTTGTTGAGAGACCCAGATGGGAGCCAGGCAGTCTCATGGGTCTTGGGAGGCTGGACAAAGAATGTGTGCCTGGATGAAAGGCTGAAGAGGGCAGCTCCCTTCCTGGACCCTTCCCTCGGGTTCCTTTATCTGGATTATCTCTGGATTTGAGGCCTCAGTTTAGATCTGCTTGCTGCCTATTTTTGTAAATAAAGTTTTATTGGGGGATAGACACACTCCTTTGTGTGTGTGTTGTCCACGGCCGCTTTCAGCACATCGCTATAACAGAGACCATGCAGCCTGCCGAGTCCAAGCGCACTTGCTTTCCAGCCCTTGGCAGAGACCATCTGCTGACCCCAGAACCAAGACATCTTGGAGGCACAGTGTGGGTTTTGTAAACAGTCACTTCTTGTCCCTGCTGAATAAAAGGAGGAAAAGATGAAACGAATGTTAATAAAAGTAAAGATGAAGTTAAAAGTAGCACAGAAAAAGAAAAAAAGAAGTGAAAGCAAAGGACGGGTTAAAGAACAACAGCTCCAAGGTCTGAGCCAAGGTCTCCGTCAGGATGAGTCCCTCTGAAGGTGCCTGGAGAATGCTCTGTGTCTGCAGGGACAGCAGGGTCCCTGCTGGGACCAGAGGCCTAGAGGGGTGCATGTGCCTGCAGGCCGTGGCGGTGGGGGGCGCTTGTCTTTTAGCTTAGGGAGGCTGGGTCCTTCCCCTTCCTCTTGCCCCCATCCTTTCCTCCCTGCTCAGCCCTGTCCTCACCCGCGGGAGTCTCTTACAGGCAGCCTGTGGCATGGACACTCCTGTCCTCCTGTCCGTGGTCCCCTTAGTGCAAACTCATGCTCAGGAGAGGCAGGACATGTGGCTGGGAGGACAGAGGCCGGCAGGAGGCCTCTCTCCACAGAGGGGGCGCAGACCTGCCTGTGGGCCGTGCGCTTCCTCAGGGAACATATGTCTATGTGGGCTCCTTGGAACTGAGCCTTTGGCCCTGGCTGGCCGGGTCTCAGCAGCCTGGGTTCTGGGAAGAGCAGGCAGGCCTTCTTTCCCCAGTGCTTCCTCTGCTGTTTGTAGTCAGATGTCATCCTTTGTCCAAGGCCTCTGGCGATGAAAGGTAATGGGGGCGCAGGTGAGCAGTGCGCAGGCACACAGGCCGGCCCCTGGAGAAGCTGGCCTGTGGCTCGCCTCCAACAGGGCCATATGTCATGTAATCCTAACCCAGCCCCTCTGCCAGGCTGAGTCCGTCCGACTGTCGCTCAGAGACAGGCTCTGAGAGCAAAGCCGGCAGGGTGTGTGGAGGAGGTGCAGGGGCCGCCTTGCCCAGGTCAGAGATGTGAGATGTGTTTCTGGTCAGACAGAAAGACAGTGGCCCACTGAGCCACGATGTCAGGGCCATCCTTGGGGGTGCGGGGTGGAGGAGCAGAGCCTGCAGCAAGGTGCAGTGACTCAAAGCAACAACTTGCCCCCTTGGGGTGATGTGGCTCCAAGGGGCAGGATGGCTTTGAGGGGTGATGGGAAATGGCTCTGCCAGCTCGTGCATCAGGCAGCATGTCCAGCTCATGTATAGATGGAGCCACCTCAGGACCCTGCCCCTGTCCCCAGCTGTCCTGAAGCCTGCCAGGGGACTCACCGTCTCTTGCTGGTGGCTTTCCTTCTCAATTCAATCACGTGCATCGTGTCAGAGACGCACCGTTCCAGGTGTGCTGAGCAGCAATGTCTGGGCCTGAGGTTGTGTGTGCGCGCGTGCACGTGTGTGTTAGGATAAATATAATGCAAGGGGAAGTGAGAGAAGAACAAATGAGCTGACGGGATTTGGCGAGGAATCGTGTGCTTTGGGGATGAAGAACAATTTGATGGGAGTGAAATATGAGATCTGAGAGAGGAGTCCTCTCTCCTGGGAGAGGGATAGAATTTCATCAAGAGAAAGCAGTCCAGGTGGAGCATGAGTCAGGGCGGAGGTGGGCAGCAGATGCACTTGGGGAACTGTGTATGGCTTAGTTTGGATGATGGATGAGATCTGGTTCAGGGAGTCAGGAGAGGTATGCTGGGAGGAATTGGGGTTTGTGAGGATGAGGTTGGCTGAGAGTGACAGAAACCCAAAAGGAGCGATGGCTTAAACAAAATGCACACACATGGAGCCCAGTGGTCTCTGCAGCTGGCCTGGGGCCCCACTGCATCCTGGTCTATATTCCTCATGCCAGTCCTGAGTGCAGGCCCTTACATGGCGGTCCAAGGTTGTAGCATCATATTCTAGAGTCAGGATGCAGAATGGCACAGAGAAGAAGGGGTGAGGGGAGGGGCACATGTTCATCTTTTGAGGAGATTCCCAGAAATGACTATGAAAACTCACCATGTGGCCATGCCTAGCTGAAAGGGATGCTGAGAATCTGCTCCAGCTTAGCTGCCCCTGTCTCCAGGAACCACAGGGTCCTGCTATGTCCGAGGATAACTGGTGGTACCCATCCCAGGTCACCGGGGGGTCTCAAGTGCTGGGCTGGGAACAGCATATGGAACTTCAGAGACCACTGGATGCTGTGGAGCTTGGAACAGGGGAATGACAAGAGACGGAGCATTGTAGGAAGGGTAACCAGCCTGTAGTGCATGGACAAATTAAGATGGGATGTAGCGAAGCGGGGGAGGCCAGTGAGTCTGCTGCAGTGCTGCAGTGGAGAATTCACACAGTGACACAGGAATAAAAGGAGGATTTACATCCAATACCTGTTGCAAAGCTCGACAGAGCAGAGCTAGCCAGCTGAGAGAAAAGTGAAGAAAACATCCAAGAGGTTGTGGAAGTTTCAAACCCGGGTGCTTGGAGATTGGGGTTGGCAATATCTGAACCACAGATCCGTGAGAGGAGCTGGTTTGGGGGAGGTTATGGGGGATCTGACTGTTATATCTGAGGGTCCAGAGAGCTTTCAAATGAGGCTTAAAATGAGTAGTTGAACTTGTTGGTCTCGGATGATGCATAAATGGTTGCTCACAGGTCACTTCTGGCTTTAGGTAGGATGGTTTGTGCCTGGTATGGGCTTCACCTGAACCATTAAAAGAAATGGAAGTGGTTGCTCACTAACTGCTTGTAAAAACCTGCAGTTCTGACTTCTTCTGAAAAACCTTATTATTTGGAGCACTGAGTGCTCATTCTCCCGAGACGGCAGTCATGTGGAGTTGGAAGGACTGTGTGCTCCCACTCTGCCTCAGTCTCCACGGCTCCCTCCCATCCTCCCATCCAGCCTGAGTTATTTATACCACCTGGCTGGCTCCTCTGGGTACTGGGGTGTTCAAGCCCTATTATTCTGAGGTTTGGAAAAGATGTCAGGGTCACACATACAGATTTGGGAGCCCTGACTTTAGACAGATGAGTTGAGATATTGATTGGGTGAAACTGACTAGGGGGAGTGAGTAGGAGGTGAAGGAGGGGGCGCCCATCAGCATGAGGGGCCTGGGATGGAGGCTGGGGGGAGGGAAAGTGCAGAGATGGAGGAGAAGACCCAGAGCAGTATTGTGTTGCAGAAACCCAAAGAGAAGTGGTTTTCAGGCTGGAAACCAGCCAGGTTAGTGCTGCAGAGAGAGGGAGGTGGAGGAGCCCGGCTGAAGGTCGCTGCTCGGGAGAAGGACAGTCTTGTGGAGTCTTGGTGCAGGGGGGAGGGCACAAGTCATTTGCAAACGTGGCTTTTCTGTCCCTAATAATCTGAGGTTACCTGCACAAAGGTATTGGGGTGCAGAGAATGGCGGGGCACACCTGGGATTGGCCTTCCTCTCAATTTCTCCCTCACCTGGTGAGAGCCCCGGGAGCGGGTGGACAGGAGGCAAGCATACGGTCTTCCATTAAGACGGGGAGTCTTAATTCCACACCTGATCAGGGCCAGATGCTTGTTTCTTTCTCACAACAATCTTGGCAGTGGGTCTCCTTGTTTGCATTTTTACGAATGAAGAAAAGAAAGCTCACAGAGATTACGGGGTGTGCTCAGGTGACTGCAGCAATGACGGAGCTCAGGGAGAAGTTCTGAACGTGACCTCATTCCTCTTCTCACACACTGCCTAGGTGGGGGACCTAAGGCAGCCCCATTCTCAGGCGCCTAACCCCAGCCTGGGTCACCCCTCCTATGGGCAGGAGGCTATTCTCATTGCTCTGAAGCACTGCTCCAGCCAGTAGTCATGTCTTGCCCAGAAATGGTTGAAGGACGTTAAGTTTTAAAGAGAAAAGAACTTATTTTGAGTCTCATAATGTTGCTCAGCACATGAAAGAACTTTGCTTTATCCCGATTACACTTACATCTCCTAGGGCTCAGTTGCTTTCGTGTCTGACTCTTTGTGACTCCATGGACTGCAGCATGCCAGGCTTCCCTGTCCTCCACCATCTCCTGGAGTTTGCTCAAACTCATGTCCATTAAGCTGGTAATGCCATCCAACCATCTCATACTTTGTTGTCCCCTTCTCCTTCCCTCAATTTTTCCAAGCATCAGGGTCTTTTCCAATGAGTTGATTCTTTGCATCAAGTGGCCAAGTACCGGGGCTTCAGATTCAGCATCAATCCTTCCAATGAATATTCCGGGTTGATTTCCTTTAGGATTAACTGGTTAGATCTCCTCGCAGTCCAAGGGACTCTCAAGAGTCTCCTGCAGCTCCTTGTAGGTATGTTTATTATTTACATTTTACCAGTAAAGAAACAGAGGGGCTGAGAGGGCTGGAGGCCACACATTCAGCTGCTGAGCTGGAATTAGATGGACTCTTCCCCGTGTTGCTGTGAGCCTGCCAGAGCATCAGCTGTCCCAGGAGGGACCACAGGGCAGAATCAACCAGTGTGATTATCAATCAGTCTTCCCTCCAAGGCACCGTGGTGCCCTGGAGAGACCTGCTTGTCCCCTGCACTGGCTCACTCTCCTTGGGGAAGTGTCCCTTCTACCGATTTACAAAATGATAGACTTCAGACCAACGATGCATCCTTATTTCTGACCCTAGAACCAGGCAGGACGTGCAGTCCAACCAAACATTGTTCTCTGACTTGTGCCAGGACTTACGTAGAGAATTATGCCATGAGTGAACATGAAAACCTACTTACCTCATGTTTAATGCGTTGGTGATTAAAAGGAAAAAAAATGACCAAAACACCAAAATAAAACAAAACTGAGATTGCTCAGGGAAATCAGGGAACTGCGTGCTTAGCGCACTCTCTCATCTCTGTGATTCTAGGAGGGTTTTTTTGGGCTGGATGGGCCCAGATTACTGCACAGCCTTAAATGCAGATGGCTTCTCCTTGGGGAAGTGGCCATGCTCAGTAATGGACCCCTCGTGTTAACAAGAAACATAAGGTGGGGATGGGCAGGGGGCTTCACAAGGTATTTATCACAGCAACTGTGCCCAGGGCTTTCTCACAGTGATTGCTCCATAAATTTCAGTAATCTTTTCCTCCCCTGATTTATGTGGCTTTTCTAAAGGGCATTGTTCACCAGCACATGAACGCGGACGCTAAATTTAGCTGGAAAGCACCCAATCTCTGATGCTCCAGTGCCCAGTGGAAGGCAGGCATCTGCCAGTCAATAACCTACTTTTGTTCCAGTCTTCCTCGCTCGCATAGATCATGCCGTGGAGGCTATTTATAGCTGGAAAACATGCTGGAAGTTGTCAAGAGCCCTTCCTGCCGCAGTGAGCCGCCCTCCCAGGAGCCGGGCGGGTACGTGTGCAGTCTTCCCAGCAGCACTGCACTGGGTGACCTTGACGGGCTCCATCCTTCCTTTGAAAACTGAACCTCAACTTGAAATTTCAATTAAAAGGCAGTGAGCTGGCTATCAGGCTTTGGCATTGGCTGAGCTGCTGTTCATCATGGTGTGGATTGGAGGTCCCCATTGTGAGGACCGTAAGGTTCACTTATCGGGAACCAGAGCCACTGCATTCATCTCCTACCAGGAATTGGGGGGCTCAGGAGAATTTTTTTTTTTTGGTTCGTAAAAGAGATGTGGTTAGGAGCACAGGGAAATCAAGGAGGACAAGGACATCTGCCCTGTGGAAGGGAGGGAGTGAAGGGCGGACAGACACATCCCTCGGTGGGTACCACATGGAGCCCACCCGTCTAACCCACAGCAGTGGGCACTGACTGGTGGTGGGTGTAATGGCTCTGACTTGGGGCTCAATGAGGCTCTTGGAGTGCCCCTGGTTCAGCTGGCCCATAAAATGACTTCAGTCTGCTTGAGTGGGTTGTTTTGCATTGAGAAAGTTATTTAAAGCCTTTTAAAAAATGGCATTATCGGAGCCTGTTATTGGTTTACGTTACTTTGTGGGGAAGCACACGTCGTTTATTGCAATAGAGATCTCTCGATCCCTAGATAAAAAAGCCCTCTCTGTGATGGAGTCACCCCGTTAAGATCTCCAGACACCAACCCCTCGAGTGGGGGTGGTGGCAGGGCCGTGCACCTGGGCCCCGTGAGTCGGGGGGGCACTCCCCAGGCTGGGATGCCAAGGGGTCCTGGAGTTTCCTATGCAAGCTCGTTCTGTGCTCCCCCCAACCTGCTGCAGGATGCTGTCCTTCAGTGAGCATGTCTCTGTGCGTGAAGGTTCATAAAAGATGCGGTTGGGAGCACAGGGGATCAAGTACAGTGCCACTCACCTGGGTGAAAGGAGGGAGCAAGGAGCCCGACAGACATGCCTCTTGCTGGGCACCACCATCATCTCAGACAAAGATGTGGGGAGCTCCTGGTTAGGAGCCTCTGAAGTCCAGTGCGGTCTTGGGAACATGATGCCTGGGATCTTCAGAGAAGAAGTAGGATTTGGACGTGGCCACGCTGCTTCTGCTGTGATGGTAAAAGACTGTCCCACGACTAGTCAGGTGGCAGCTGGGCAGGGCTTGTCCTGCACCCACTGTTGGATGCTCCAGGAACCATGTCCCTCAGTCTTAGCTGTCCTTGGGCAGACCCTGGCACCCCCACTTTACAAACAGGGAGCCAGGCATGACACACAGCAGGTCCTGACAGGAAGTAGAGACCTCGGCCAGCCCCTCTGTCCCCGCCTCAGTTTCCTCTTGAGCTAACGGAGCCTCAGTTTTTCTTCACTACTTGTAGTCACGAAGCTGACCCCCTCCCCCATACCCCCTGCCCACTTCAATGGGTGGGAGTGGGTGGGGTCAGGAAATGGGACCGCCGCCATGTCCTGATCCTCTGTTCTTCATAGCATCAAGGTCTAATTCTAAGTAGAGGTTTAGCCCAAGGTTTGCCAGACTCCACGGTGTCCCAGCCTTCCTGCTGGACCTTAGAGATGGAGAGCAGAAGGGGGCAGGCACCTAGAGCCTCCTCCACGGTTGTCAAGGAGACAGGCAGGGGATGGGATTAGGGAGGACTGACAGAGGATTTGCTGATTTCCATGGTGAACATATTCTCATCAGTGCTGACTTCAAACTACCCTTGGCTTAATAACTGGGTTTGAAAGTTCCTGGACATTTGACACCTAGAAATTGCATATCAGCCCTTAAACGTGTGCCTGGCATCTGTGGCCGATGTCTGTGCCATGCCAGCTTTCCTCTGCTTGGCCAGCCTCACTCTGCCTCATCTCAGACACCCCTGCATGGTGGCCTTGGTGCCAGTCCTGCAGATGGTCTGATGCATTCTGTGTGTGTTATACACATGGTTCCACAGAGGGCACGCACTGGAGCGATGGTGCTGATGACCTTCCAGCAGTTCAAGCTGCTCATGTGGGCAGTGTGCAGGGACCGCCCGCTTGAGGGGGTGGGAGTCAGCCCTATGGTCTTGGGGGGCCCTGGGTGTGAGCATGGGTGCAGGGTGGGGCTGGGCCGGCAGAGCAAGTGGAGACAGAGGGGCCTCTTGCAGCCCCGGCGCCGCCTGAGCGGGTCTGGGCTGGTGATGAGCAGCGCCAGGTGCAGATGGAGCAGCTGTGTCTTCATGGCAGGACCGTGTTTATCTGTGCCCCACGTGGAATCCCTGGGAGCTGCTGACTGGGACTTTCAGCCTCTTCTTCTCCCTCGCCATGTCCAGAAGCTTCTGTGGACCAGACCGGGGAGACAGGGAGCTGGCGTCTCTTGCTGAACTGTGACCTGGTCATCTTTAAACCTCCTGTGCTCAGCACGGTGCTTGCTCCACAGTCACTGGTCCCCAGGAGCCTTGGGCTCCAGAATCCAGCTCCCAATCCGGGGCTCTGTGGGGGCGAACTCTCTCTGGAGTCCTCCTGCCGCTGATCTGAGCTCCTCCCATCTGCCCTTCAGCCTGTATGGTAGGTGTTTTCTCTGATGAAAATCTGATCATCGCCTTGAATCAAATCTCTCCACTTGATGAGGCATCTGCTCTAGCCCCACTCCGAACCTGGGGTCTCTAGATGGCCTCCATCCCTGTGACCCCCCGACCCGGGCCCCAGTCCTGCTGGTGGTCCTGTTTGCCTCCACTGGAGGCAGCCTGGCTCCCCCTGGCCTCTCCTCGGTTCTCCTGCTCAATGGGTTCCCCTTGCCCCCCTTTCCAAGCTCCCCGGGGCTCTGAGGGCCCCTCTCAGTTGTCCATGAAACCGTCACAGCAGGTCCGTAGCTCACGTGTCTTGTCCACCCTGACGCCAATGACTCCACAAAATGCCCAACATGTAGCAGGCACAAAAAATATGCTTCTTGTGTGAATTGACTCAAATGGATTATTCACCTTTTTCGTGTTTGCTTCCATCACACACATCAGAACCTAGCCTTGACAGCTCTCCTTAGGATCACGGAGTGGAGGGAAGTGTGGCAAGTGGAGTGGGTGTGACAGGGTCAGGCAGAATGCCCATGGCACCCCTGCCCCCTCTTACCCCCAGGACCAAAAGGTTGATAGCGGACTGCATGCGTGAGTGCACAGAGCACTCTGTTCTCAGTCTAAGTGGAGGGCAGACGACACAGGGACCCACTGGCTGCCAGGAGCCTGGTCCGGCCGTGGACGCCCCGACGCCTCTAGGAGCCTGAGTGTTTGGGCCCTCTGGCTTCGAGTGTGGCTCCCAGCAGCCCCGTCCGTGAGGGGGAAGACTCTGCACAGCACCAAGCGGGGACTCGACATCTGTGCTGTTGTGTAACCAGCTCTCCTCTGGTCCTCGACAGAAAGTGGGTCATTGACGTGCGGGCACAGCATAGCCTGGTGCTGTGTGTTTGGGAAGGCTGTGATTGAAGTCCTGCCCTGGCGCTGTGACCCCAGAGGCTGCAGCGCTGTGACGCAGGGGACAAGGAGAAGCAGCCTTCTCGGGGACCCTGGCCCTTGGCCTGATGCGTCCGTGTTGGTTTCTGCGGTTGAAGATGCAGTGAGGCCAAGACAGCAGCTCCCCTGGCAGCCTCCATGGAAGCCGGCGAGTGGCTGTCTGCTCTCCTTCTCCACCCATTTCACAGACACCGACCCTCATGCATTTAGGTGAACAGGCCTAAGGCCTTCACTATGCAGCATTTCTTGGTCACTACTGGCGACTTCCTGCTTTGGACCAGCTTCCTTTTCACCTGGCAGCTCTACCGAGTTCGGGGAGAACATCATTATTTTATTTTTATATATGTATGAGTAAATCATATTACCTCTCATGGGGCATTAATAAAACTTTTCAGTAAATAGCAATTTTGCTTTATTTACTTTTTAAGTAGGCTACTGAGAGTACAATGAATATAGATTTCCGGACCCAGCCCTCCCTCTGTCATCCCCAAGGAGATGTATTTGTGTATGGTTTATCAAGATGTCTTGACCATCATCTGTAAAACAGACAGCCAATGGGAATTTGCTATATGGCTTAGGAAACTCAATCAGGGGGGTGGGTATCAACCTAGAGGGGTGGGATGGGGAAGAAGATAGGAGGGAGATTCAAAAGGGAAGGCATATATATATATGTATACCTATGGCTGATTCCTGAGAAGGCAATGGCACCCCACTCCAGTACTCTTGCCTGGAAAATCCCATGGATGGAGGAGCCTGGTGGGCTGCAGTCCTTGGGGTCGCTAAGAGTCAGACGCGACTCAGTGACTTCACTTTCACTTTTCACTTTCCTGAATTGGAGAAGGAAATGGCAACCCACTCCAGTGTTCTTGCCTGGAGCATCCCAGGGATGAGGGAGCCTGGTGGGCTGCCATCTCTGGGGTTGCATAGAGTCAGACACGACTGAAGCGACTTAGCAGCAGCAGCATAGCTGATTCATTTTGAGGTTTGACAGAACACAACAAAATTCTGTAAAGCAATTGTCCTTCCATAAAAAAATTAATTAATTAAAAAAAAAAAAGAAGTCTTGACCAAAACACACTTTGTCCTCTCTGGATTTTCTTGACTTCATTCACTGATATCGGAGGAGATAGTTGGCTTTCAAGTGACACAGTCACATGGAGGAAGTGAGGCTAAGTGCTGGCACAGCAAAGTCAGCTGCATCAGATACTAGTTTGTCACCAGCAACCGTGGCCGTCATGCTCTAGAGGAATAACTCACATGTATCAACTGCTGTTTATGTGACCAGAGCCTTTCGTGGATTATCTCATTTCCTGTGGTCATGCCCATTTTCTAGGTGAGGAAGCTGAGGCTGATGTACGTTGTGCAAGATCCCCTGGTGAGGGACAGAACCAGGATGTGAATTAGGTCCCTGAGCAGATGCTCGTTGTGCACGGGCAGGGTGAAGACTTGGGTTCGCCATCGAGACACCTGCACCTGGATGAGAAAGTCCTCTGCTCTGGGTTTTGTCTTCAGGTGAGAGTGAGATGTGTCTGTCTGTGCTGCAGGTTCTTGGTGAACTGTGTTGGTCCAGACAAGCGCCTTGTGCTTCTGCTGGAGAGCTGGGTGGCCGGCCTGTGTGCAGAGCCCATGGCCCATGTGTATTCCACAGGGAGAGTTCTGTGGATCTCACCTCCGCCCACACCCTCTTCTTCCCCCCCCTGCACCCCAGATCCGACCAGGTAGGCAGGCAGGATCCCAGCCTGTCAGGGCACCATGAGGCTGTGGTGACCTCGCACCTTAATGGGCCTTTAGAGAATCTGTCACCCAAGTTCCCAGATGCTTGGAAGTTCACAAGCCGTGAACCCACAGGGACTATCATGGGTTGAATGCTATTCACTCAAGTGTGCTGAAATCCTATCCCTGGCCCTTGGGATAGTGTGCTTATTTGGGAATGGGATCTTTGCAGAGGCCATCCAGCTAAATGGGGTTACAGCAGACTAGGGTGGGCCCTTGTCCATGACTCCTGTGGTCCAACAGAAGGGGAATTTGATGCAGACCCACAGGAGATGGCCCGTGAAGGCAGAGGCGAGACGGGAGTGAGGTGTCTACGAGCTGAGGACAGCTTCCCACCAGGAGCAGGAGGGACATGGGCGAGGGGCTTCCTCCAGACCTTCAGGGGAGCAGGCCCCTGAGCACACTGCCTTCAGGCTTCTCGGCCCAGAACCCTGAGAGAAGGACCCTTGCTGTGCTAAGGTGCTCAGTGTGCACCATTCGTCGTGGTGGCCAGAGCAAAGTACAGTAATACGGGGAATAATATGGGGGGCTTGGTTAGAATGCATATTCCTTCCCCGACCCAGGTTCTGAGGGCATCTGTGGGGGTCTTCAATAAAGAGCCAGGTGACATGACCTGGAGGGTCAAGAGGAGTGACCCCAGCCTAGTGGGTGCACACCCATCACCTTCACTATCAGAACTACAGTGTAATAAGTTTTATTTCCTAGAACAAACAGCTGCTTGTTTTTGTCACAGCAAATGATAAAGAAAGAAAAAGAAAAGCCCGCCGCTGGTTTTGTAAGAGAGGGTGTACAAGGAAAGCATCCGAGACGCGTTCTGGATAAGGCTGTCTACACACCTGTCTGGGCTCTGAGGCCAGCGTTCAGGTTCACACCCTGTCTTATCTTTATTACCTTCTTTATCTGTAACATTTGAATGTTGACCCAATGCGGGGCGTGGGGCGGGACTGAGCCATGGGTGGACCTTGTTTTGAACCAAAGGATACAGCCTAAGGGAGTTGGAAATGTTTTTATGTAACTTCTAGCTTGCCTTCTGGGCTTCCGCTCCCTGAATTCCAGAAGCCAGAGAAGCTCTGGAGCCTGAGCCTGTCGCTGCCTTGCTCTGCTCACCCCTGCCAGGGCACTGGCTCTGCAAGACCAAGTTAAAGCTCTTGAGTTTGATGGGGGAATTCCTAGTGGTAAAGCCTCTGCCTGCCAGTGTAGGAGACCACAGGAGGCGCAGGTTTGATCCCTGGGTTGGGAAGGTCCCTTGGACGAGGAAATGACAACCCACTCCAGTATTCTTGCCTGGGGAATCCCGTGGACAGAGGAGCCTGGTGGGCTGCAGTCTGTGGGACTGCACAGAGCTGGACATGACTGAGCACACAGAGGCCTGAGCACTCTGCAGTTTGGGCCTGACTTTTTCTGCAGCCCATGTTCCCGGCTTCATTGCTTGATCTTCTTCCCCCTCCGCCCATCCACCCTGGCCGACTTACTGGCATGTTCCCCCATCGGGGTCCTCAGTTTAGAAGTCTCTTTCTACGGAGACATTGTTAACCTTCCGAGGCTGGCTTAGGGTCCCTGCTCTGTGAATCCCTGCAGCACGTGTCACGCTCTGCACGTGTCATGTCAGGGCGCTGCAGGCTCTCTCCTCCACCTCCACCCTCCAAGTTCCTATGTTGAGATCCTAGCACCCAAAGTGGTGATACCTGGAGATGGGCTTTGGGAGGTGGTGCGATAGTGGGAGGGTGGAGCTCTCGTGAATGGGACTGGAGTCCTCATGAGAGAGCCCCCCTAACCCAGGTGCCCCAGCTTTCCCACCATGTGAAGACACGGCAAGAAGTGACCTGGATGACAGCCTTCACTTGACAGTGGTGGCACCCTGACCTCAGACTCTCAGCCTTGAGAGTAATCATTCCCGTTGTTTGTAAGCCACATTTTGTGGTGTTTGGTTAGAGCAGCCAGGATGGACTGGGATAGGCCAAGCCCTGAATGTGATGGTCCTGGGAGTTGAGGCCTCTGGGTGAGGATGGGCTCTCCTGAGGGGACGAGTGTCCTCAAAGAAGGGAGACAGACCAGAGCTGCTTCTCCACTGTCTGCAAGCCCCAAATGGGCTTCTTACCAGAACCAGCCCAGCCCTGGGCTTTGCATCCTCCAGGACTATGTGTCTGCTCCCTCACCCCTACTTCTCTGCTTGAAATATGTTCCCCACAGGCCTACTATTTTATCACCCTGGATTTATTTGTGTCGTGAACGTCTACTCCATCTTCACGTAGTATGTTAAGTTGCGCTGAGCCAGGATGGAGACACTTGGCTGTGTCTCCCAAGACTCCACTTCCACTTCCCTTATTTCTGTTTTTCCCAGGAGGTGAAGCTCGATGGAAGAGCACTGGAACAGGCTGAGAGAACTAGATTCTAATTCTTGGGCTACTAGGAATATACTGTGTGATCTTCAGAAGTGATTTATCTTTCAATTCAGCGCTCAGTCCCCTTGGACTACAGCATGCCAGGCTTCTCTGTCCATCACCAACTCCTGGAGACTGCTCAAACTCATGTCCTTTGAGTCGGTGATGCCACCCAACCATCTCATCCTCTACTGTCCCCTCTTCCTCCTACCGTTGATCTTTCCCAGCATCAGGGTCTTTTCCGATGAGTCAGTTCTT
Source organism: Neotragus moschatus (assembly GCA_006410615.1). NCBI lineage: Eukaryota > Metazoa > Chordata > Mammalia > Artiodactyla > Bovidae > Neotragus > Neotragus moschatus. Next base: position 1,490,371 of record SJYA01001827.1, read on the forward strand.
CACATCAGCTGATGAAAGGTATTGGAGTTTCAGCTTCAGCATCAGTCCTTCCAATGAATATTTAGGACCAATTTCCTTTAGGATGGACTAGTTGGATCTCCTTGCAGTCCAAGGGACTCTCAAGAGTCTTCTCCAGAACCACAATTCAAAAGCATCAGTTCTTCAGCGCTCAACTGTATAGTCCAACTCTCACATCCATACATGATTGATCTTTGGGGGCTTCTATTTTATCATTTGAAATGGAAATGAACGGCGAGAGGTCTTGATAGCTTTAATTTGTTGATGCTTACTGTACCAGACTCAATATTACATCTTTTCCCTGCATTTTTTTCCTTTTGATTTTCACAGAAACTCTTTCTGAAGACTAGTTGTCTTTATTCCTATTTTACAATGGAGGAAATGAAAGCTCAGAGAGTTAAGTTATATGCTGGTAAGTGACTGAGCTGGGGAAAGATTCAGCTTTATCCATTAAGTTGTATAATCAGGTCACTGCCAAGTTTCCTTACATTTATAATATTCCATGAATACAGATGGACAAAATCTTAGCAATCTCTGTGCTCCTGTGGTTAATAGCATTTGCACTTCAGATTTACATAAATATACAGACTAAAAGCCAAATCATTAATATTTATTGTTGGTCACCTTACATGCCACATTTTTAGATATCTTTTTAATTGTTGGTTGGATATTGGACATTTTCATTTTATCTCCATTTATTTTCATCTCTTTTTCTCTTTGTCTGTTGTGTTCCATATAATGTCCTCAGGTTTATCTTCAGTTTGCTAATTCTTCCTTCAGCTTTGTCTAATAGTGTGTTAAACTGATCCACTGAAATGTTTTAATTTCATTGACTGTACTTTTTATAACTATAAGCTCTATTTGGTTTTTAAGTCTATGTCTTCCTTTTTTTAAAAAAAGCCTCGTTTCTTACATTTTTAGTTATTTTCATCTTAAGTCATTCATTTTTATTTTAGTTGCTAAACAATAGTTCTATCAGCATAAGCTAAATAGCATGATCTCCTCGAAACTGTGAGCTGGCCTGAGGTTTTGAATTCTCAGAGGGGTAAAAACCCATCAGAGATAGAAAGGCTTTCTCTTTCTCTGCCTGTGTTGGGGGTGAGTTTTCCCTAGTCCATTGTTTCCTGGATTCTTCAAGACTTGTGTCTTTCTGTGGCAGTTTCCCTTCNGTGAAAATAATGAGCTGACAGTGGTTGCCTTTGGGGAGCGAAAAATGGGGCAGGAACTTTTAAGGTTTTTTTCTTCACAAGTCTCCCAGAACAGTTTGACATTGAGCTAAGCACAGGTGTAATATTGATACAAATCAAGCAAAATGAAAATCAGTATGCAACTTCCTAACAGAAAGTACTTTATTTTTAAAAAAGTAAATTAAAAAAGTTAAGTGACTGAGCCTTACCTGAAATCAGAATATCTGATGGCAATCTTGGTGTCAAGCCCCCTGGGGAGTCCCTGTGCTCTCTTCTGAGCTCATCTCCACACGTGGGCCTCAGGCTGCAGTTGCTTCTGACCAGGCCTGGCTCTTGGTGCCACCCTACATGGCTCTGTTTCCTCTGCCCCTGCTTCTGGGGTCCTCCATGTTTTGGACCTGCTGCTTTTTTTTTTTTTTTTAACTAATTAATAAATTATTTTAAATGGAAGTAGAGTTGATTTACAATATTATAAGAGTTTCAGGTGCACAGCATAATGTTCAGTGTTCTTACAGAATATGGTCCACTTAAAGTTATTGTTAATACAAAATAATGGCTATAATTTCCTGAGTTGTACAGAATATCCTTGTTGCTTGTCTTATACATAGTAGTTTATACCTTTTAACCCCCACCACATCTTGCCCCTCCCCTCTTCCTTCTCCTCACTAATAACCTCTAGCTTGTTGTCCATATCTATGAGTTTGTTCCTATTTTGCATATGTAAATATATCTCTTTGTTTTTATTTTTTAGATTACACATATAGTGGTATCATACAGTATTAGTCTTTGTTTGACTTATTTCACTAAGCACAGTATTTTCTAGACCCATCCACATTGCTTCAAATGGCCAAATTTCACTAATTTTTATATTAATATTCCATTGTGTGTGTGTGTGTGTGTGTGTGTGTGTATACCACATCTTCTTTATCCAGTTGTATGCTGAAGGGCACTGGGTTGCTTCCACATCTTGGCTATTGTAAATAATGCTGCTATGAACATTGGAGTGCATGGAGTGTTGGGATATGGATATAGGATTACATACTGTTTAGTTATAGCTGTTTAGTTATAGCACTCATGGAATTTAGCTCTCAGTAAACATGTATTTGATTTCCCACTCTCTGCAAAATGCAAGCAAGCTTCACGCTTGTTAGTCTTAGGGTTATGTCTTGGTGTACTCTCCCAGATGGTCAGAGGAGGACTTAGAAGTGGCAGAGGTAATAGTTTAATTGAAAGGCTGTAAAATTAATAGAGTCTTTCTTCAATGCGTTCTATCTTTCTTTCTATCTCTCTTTGGTTGAGTGGGGATTATGAGAAAAACGGGAGTCTGTGAAGTGTCATATCTGATCTGGCAGCATCCTGCTCTGGACAGGTTTGCAGAGATTAGTGTCCAACAGAGATGGGGTTCAGGGTAGGAAGAGGAGGATTACAAAGAAATGCCAAGTTATGTTTGTATGTGGAGGGCAGAGTTCATTTAAAATTTAGACGTATTCGGAGGGAATCTGTAAATTTTTGTTGTCTTCCAGCACTGAAGAACCAGAATTATAGTTATCAAAATGTAAGTGAAACAACTGTGTTTTTTTTTTTTTTTTTTTTGAGTAAAATGGACCCTGACAATACACATATGTTTTTGTGTGTCAGGGAAGTCCTTGTGTCTATATATGTAATCGCAGAAAAATAAACGTGATAAAACATTAAATAGAAGAGAGTGTTGTTTGAAAGAAGTTTATTGTTAGCAGGTTGTTTAATTATGAGGATAATATCCTTGAAAAAAATAAAAACCACTCACTTTTCTAATTCCAGATCCTCTTCTTTACTGTTGTCATATAAGCAGTTATTTATTATTCTGGTTTGGGCATTAGAACTAGAGAATAGCAGGCAGCTTTAGGGTGGAACCAATCAACTCTGTGAAAAATCTAACTATTTTAGTACAAACTTTTGGATGTGGGGCCAGATTCTAGCCACCAAGAGAGAACATGGTCCAAGAGTCCTTGCAGAAGCAAAATGGCAGGACCAGTGAGACCTTCATCTAGATCCTGTCAAAGGGGAGGGTTTTAAGTTTAACCTGGAGCCCCCTTTCTGGTCAGGGAGTGACATGAGTCATACAGGCTACTCCTCACACTGTGTGAATCTGTAGAGGCTTTGGGCTTTTCCCCACCTCACTGGATCCTGGGTGATACAATGCTGAGCCATGTGATCAGGTGCAAAGGTCCTAGAGCAGAAAAGCCATGGGCTATCCAGTTAGGAGGTGTTAAGACCAACCACGATGCTCACTCTTTGGAGATCCAGCCAGAGGGACAGCCTTGATGCTCTGTATGACCGTTACCCTTCACCTAATATTCTTCCTGGCCTATGTTTCCCTGGATGGCTTCCTTCTCCTGGGCTATGTCTTGATCTCCTGGAGACTTCAGTTAATCTGGAGTCTGGTAGATGTGAATCCCAACCTTGTTGCCAGCCCTGTTAGCTGTGTGACTGGGGCAAATTGTCCTTTCTGGGCAATGATCCCTTCATCTGTAAAATACAATCAGAAAACAAACACAGAATCAGTGAAGATGAGCCAGCCTCTATGTGCGTGGTCTGGTGCTTCTCGGAGACTCCTAAGCGTTGGGCTGCTCTCCAGCAGCCATCCTCGCCAGGGCCCGTCTGAGATGGCAGGTGTGCGCGCAGCTCTGGGACTTGGAGCACAGGAAACAAACCAGAGACAAGGGCAGGAACGATCCATTTAGTAGCAGAGCGTGGGCCGGGCCTCACCAATGGCCTAAGGACAGGCCAGGTCTGCAGGCAGGAGGGGCGGCTGCGGGGATGCAAGTCCTGGAGGGGCCCCAGGTGCCGCAAGTCCTGGCTCGGGCACTTCGGGGAGGTTGGCCCGAGGGACCAGGTGTGCGCACATGTGCGACCATGCCTGTGCGTCCATGTCTGCCTATGTGTGCGCGCGCACGTGCATCTGGGCAGGTCCACGGTGACAGACCCCGTACCAGAACCGGAAGAGGAGACATATTTCTGTGAGGCGAGGTGTGAAGATTGACCAGGTGACGGTAGATGGCTATCCACAGAAGACTGTCCGCACTGGGTTCCGCCCGGAGCATGGGGGCCTCGCGCCTCGGCCTGTGCGCTCCGGGGGCTGCCTGCTGGACTCCGGTGCCGCCCCCGCTCCCCTCTCCCTTCAGGAGGGTCAGGACCTCTCGCGCGGGGGGGCACACGGATGCGGCTCGCTCTGTGCACTGAAAGGCCTCGCTTCCATGGAGGCCGTGGCCGTGATGCGTGTGCACGACTTCACACGGCCCCTCGGCGCAGTGACAGTTGAGCCTTGCGATGTTCCCTTGACCTGCTGTTGAGTGTCTGGTTTGAGGTGTGAGCCTGGCACCGCCCATGGAGATTCGCTTCTACCTGGTGTGTGAGCGCGTGAAACGAGCGGCCACCCTCAACCTGAAGGTCGAGCAGAAAGCCACCAGCCCTGAGAAGATGGCTCAGCCCTTAGATGATGGCTTGACTGCCCTTTGAGACAGATGCCACAATGTCTTTCTCATTTCCCCAATCATCGTGGTTTCTCCTCCGGGCCCACAGGAGGGAAGAAGGAGGAGGAGAGTGAGACCTGAGGGAAGGGTCTGGAGGAGAAGGACCCAGGAAACGGATTCTTGACAACGTCCTCCATCGGATAAGCATCATCGGGTAATATGTTTCAATTACCTTTTCACCTGGACCTTTGTTTGCCCTTGATTTTTATCCATGGCACATTGGTAATAGTCTTCGTTAAACTGTGGGACTTTCCCGGACAACACCATGCTCATAAAACGCCATTTCAAAATGTCCTTTTTTTTTTTTTTTAAATTAAAAAAAAGTGTAAACAAAAAACACGCCTAGATCAACAGAGAAGTACAACTGCTGCAACAGAGTGGCCATAAACAGGTTGACAAAGCGGTTTTCTCAATGGATACGTTAGATATTAAAATGCAGGCATTTAAGTGAAGAGCACGAATCAAATGCTTGTGACACTTAAAGCGTTCACAACTCTGAGATAACACAGCCAAATTTAAAAAGCAGTNGCTGCAACAGAGTGGCCATAAACAGGTTGACAAAGCGGTTTTCTCAATGGATACGTTAGATATTAAAATGCAGGCATTTAAGTGAAGAGCACGAATCAAATGCTTGTGACACTTAAAGCGTTCACAACTCTGAGATAACACAGCCAAATTTAAAAAGCAGTTGTAAACATGGGAGGAAGGAGAAGTATACATGAATATGTGAAGCTGAGTCAGGCCTGTGGTGCCTCCTGCCAGGAACAGCTGGCTGCCCCCAAGGGTCAACAGAGCAGGTGGGTGAGGGGAGACCTGCAAACCAGCCAGTAGCGCTCATCTCTCAGAACATACGTCTTCATGGATACCCAGGAGAGTGGAGGTGCTGATCCTTGAGAGGTGTGGCTGCAACCTTCCTGTCAGTGCTCTTCGCCAACAGTCTAGTACCTAGTGAGCATGCAGACTCCAGAGCAGTGCAGGAGAAAAATGTGCCAGGAAAGACTTTTCCCTTTTACTTCCTGAGAAGTAAATTTAAAAAAGAATATCCTGTCTTGGATCCTCAGATTTCTGGTATGAGGAAGTCATGAAGACAAATGCCCAGGGGACAGTGTCTTCCTTCCTTTCAGCTTTCCTTTCCCAGCAGGGCCAGCCCCAGGTCAGGGGAGTGTCCCAGCAGCCCTCACCACCCAGCCTGGGGAGCATGAGGTTCCCTAGGACAGGGAACAGCCTCCTCAGGCCTGGGGGCACAGGAGGGAATGACTGCACGTGTGCTCTGGCTTCCACACACCTCTCAGGCCAGGAGCTAAAGGGCTTTATTCCACTTGAAGTGCACCCCATCTCTAAATCATTTCAGTTGAGTTTCCTTGGTCTTTCTGTTTACAAGGTCACAAGTTGCTGACACGGGGTGAGTAGAAGGTGAATGCCACCTTCTAAAACCATTGTCAAATCAGCCCAGCACATCTCTATGCTTTTCATAAGTTAATTGCTAACTTCCAAGGGAAAAAACACCATTTCTTACTTTCTGGTCTCTTATCACATATGCTGAGCACGGCTTGGTTAAGCAGTAACTCTCGCTATGCAGGTAAACAGAATTCCCTGCCCCACCCCCTTCTCCCTGAGAATCTAAGAACTGGGGGGAACAGTCAGCAGCTATTAATAACTTGCCGAACTGGAAGTGATTCAGTTTCATTAATACACCTTGAGAACATTTACATCCACAGAGGACAGAGTGTTTACAAGGCCTGAGTAGGTTTTATGGAAAAGCAGCTTTATAGGCCCTGGGGCTGTTCTCGTGCCAGCACCGACCTTCACAACAGTGGGCTATTACTTGACTGAAAACCTCAAGCTTTTGCTGAAGTTGGCCCTCACTCTGCCTTTTCAGAGGTTCTATAAACGGCCGGCACCTCAAGAGTCAGCAGTGGTTTGGGGACTTGGTAGTGGGTGAGTTTGAACTCCATCCAGGCCTTGGATGCAGAGAGTGGAGGAGAGGCGGCAGAGCTCCTGCTTCGTCCACATGAGTGGGCGGAGGGACTAGGCCACCTATGGAGTGTGGCTTGGAAGTTGCCAGGAAAGCAGGCCCCTGACCGACAAGTAGGCCTCTTTCCTCAAAGACCTACCTCAGAGTCTGAAATTTAGACCAGGAGATCTCTGCACTTCTGTTTGGGCGTGGTCTCTAAAACATCTCCTGTAAAACGCAAAAATCCTACTTAAAAGAGGAATGTATTAACATATCAGCACCCAGACCACAGTCTATGTATTGGAGTCACCTGCAGGAAGGGGGCCTCCCCCAGCTGGCTTCTGACAGGGGCTGGGGCCCCCTACATCCCTAAACCCATGCTGCCTGCATGTCCCCAGGAACGCCTGTGGAGAGAGCCCCTGCTGCTGTTGTCTGGAGCTTGTGTTCTCGGGGTGGCTTTGAGATTTCTGCCATAGTGCGTACATTCCTGATTGGAGTAGGAGCTTTAATCCTGAACTTCATGACCGTCTTCCCCTCCCTGGCCATGAGATATTCCAGTTCAGCCCCGCCCATCCCACCCACCTCTCACCNGCAGTGCCTGGCGCAGCCTGTCTACCTTGTGCCTGCCTGCTGGAGCCTGCTGCATCCTGTCCCATCTCGGGTAGCGCCAGCCCGCACACCATCCTTCCCACCATCCTTGCACCCTGGCCCCCAGCATGCTGCCTGCTGCACCACCAAGGCTCACAGTAAGTTGGTCAGAACACTCTCTTCCTGCATCACGTTTGGAGGGAGCTGTGGTTGGTGCTGAGGTTAAGGACTTCAAGGCGAGTGTGCTGCCTCTGAGGCTGGTGCGTGGCAGGGTGCCGCATAGACTGGGCCGTAAACCAGAACAACTGCTGCATGCAGCCGTGGGTGTGCTGCTTTAACACCCATGTGTTAAAGGGCTATGTCAGGGTTATCCCCGACTCACACAGGGAACTGGAGGCTCCTAGGGTGGAGCATGGAGGCCAAGGCCCCACAGCAGGTGTGGAGGGAGGTGGAGGCGGGGTGCTCAGGATNGTAAACCAGAACAACTGCTGCATGCAGCCGTGGGTGTGCTGCTTTAACACCCATGTGTTAAAGGGCTATGTCAGGGTTATCCCCGACTCACACAGGGAACTGGAGGCTCCTAGGGTGGAGCATGGAGGCCAAGGCCCCACAGCAGGTGTGGAGGGAGGTGGAGGCGGGGTGCTCAGGATGGCTTCTTGCTCCCCATGCTGCCAGGCCAGTTGGTGAGAGGTTGGCACGGTGTAGGAGGGCTCCTGACACTCACCGCTGCTTGGTAAAACAACCACCCCTCTGGTCACTCTGCTCAAATGTATGTCTTAAGCTTTATTTGTGTCAGCAAGGAGTCTGTTGTGTGTGTGCGTTTTGCAAGATGGACAAAGCACAGGAGCGTGACGTCAAGAGTTGTTGGGTTGAGTTGTTGAAAGAGTAGCATTTGCTGTCGCCTGTTTTTCCAAATGATCTCACAAGTCAGTGAATTAGTTCATTCCTTCACCAAGTGTTTATTAAAACGTATGCAAGATACTGTTGTGTACTCTGGTATCAGATGGTCTTAATCTAGTGGCGAGGCACAAAGCAGAAGCTGGTGCTGAGGGTGCAGGTCTGGGAGGGGTGGGGTGTCTTGAGACGGAGGCCATTTCTTGTTGAAGTGACTGCAGGTGGCATGTGACCTGGCTGCCAGCAATGGGGCGTGTGGACTATTCAATACGAACGTGACAATGAGCCTGTCGCCTCCCCCAGGGCCATAAAGCAGGCACTCCATGAGTATTTACTGAGCTGATTTGTAATCTCACATGCTGCCACACAGCTGAATAGAGGAGTTGTGTTTATGGCTGAGTTTGATACAGTGTATTTCATTAGCACAGTGATGATGAAAAACAGAGCCTGTTATTTGCCTCACTCTAAAATGCTTGCATATCTTAATTATAAGGCCAGGATTCTTAACCTGGAGATCCCAAATGAACCTAATCTTTAGATCCAGATATTAAATGCAAAAATTTGTATATATATGTAAATGGTTATTTTTCTATTTATCGTTTTCATTAGATTCTTAAGGGAAAATGTAGGAACATCATAGTTGAAAGAGGTATAGGATAAAGCTGATCTTATTTCTTATGCAAAATCAATGCATTCTTTTCTTATAATAAATATTAACAAGAAAATGATTTGCACATAACTTTATAATTTTTAAATTTTTATTTAAGAATAGTTGATTATAATATTAAATTATCCTCAAGTAACGTTGTAACTTTTACTTTAATTTACTTTTTTTTTGGTTACGCGAGATTTTCCTTTTTGCATGGGGCTTTCTCTGGTTGCAGTGAGTGGAGGCTCCTCTTCGTTGCAGTGTGTGTGCTTCTCATTACGGTGGCTTTTCTTGTTGTAGAGCACAGCTTCTAGGTGCACAGGCTTCAGCTGTTAAGATTCACAGGCTTGGTTGCTCTGTGACGTGTAGAATTCCCATACTGAGGATAGAGCTTGTGTCTCCTACATTCACAGGTGGACTCCTATCTGCTGTACCACCCAGGAAGTCCCATAATTTTTGAAATGTTATAATTTGTAATAGATAATGTGTCTAGAATATGTCATTGTGGCTTGGAATATGAGAAAAGTTCAAGTGCTTAAGAAACGTTTTGGAAATAAGTGATATATTAACTAAATTGAATGATCAGCGCACACCAAAATCCTTAACAGTATTCCATCCATGTGCTACAAATGTAAAATCAACAAAGATTTCCCAGACTCTAGTTGCTGGATTCTAGTGACTTGAGGAGTGTATGGAGCAGCCTTGGAGATGGTATGAGCCTCCCTGCCGTTGGCAGGGTTGCCACCCTGTTTGGGGATGGTGGCAGAATGTGGTGAGTGAGCTGGTAGCCATCTGGAGCCGGGGTGGGGAGGAGGGGAGGGGGTTGCAGTTTGTGGGCGCCATCCCAGGGTGGATTTGGAGGTAAGAGTTCCAGGGCGAGCAGCTTGCCTGGGAGCTGATGCTAGGAGACCCAGGAAGGGGGTGAGCCCCAGGAGGGAAGCAGGTCCTCCTGCAGGTTCCCCTGGGGGCATCCAGCCTTATTTCTGCCAGAATCTTTGGGGCCAGTGCAGTCCTGTAACTCTGAGTGACCCTGCTGGGGCAGGGAAGTGATTCCTCTGTGATGTTGGTTGAGGGCTGCTCCTGGGAAGGGCGAACTCCCCAGCAAGGATGGAGAAGGACAACGTCCTCCTTCAGGCAGGGCTGCAGGTTGGCTGCTGGGGAGTCTGCCTGGCCTGTAGGGAAGGGTCAGTGCTGAGCACATGGGGCAGAACGCCCACATTTCTGCTGTAGACGCCTCTCACTCTGCTGGCCATGCCCCTGGATGGCACTGGGGATCAGTAGGCCCTGACCCTCTCCGCCGTCCCCTTCCTCACACATGGTCAGAACCGGGGTGCTGTCTCTCAGCCTGGAGCACTCAGCTCTGAGGTTGTAGGAAGCGCTTCACATGGTGTGGTAACCGGAGAGATTAGGGTGGCAGTAGTGGTTTGATATTAGAAGTGATTAAGGCAAAGAAGTGTGCTTTCTCTCTGCTTTGAAGAGCTTTGGGCTAAAGTAGTTGGCTTATCAGAGTGCTTAGGAGCTGAGCACTGCGTGGGTAGACCTCCCCCTGCTCCCGCCCTCCCCCGTCCTGCGCCTTTCTTATTCACTGTCTTTCTTTTTAGGAGAACGTCCACTCAGAAAGCCTTCTCCACTTTCAATAGACTGTTTTCCTTGTCCTGAACTTAAAAAAATTTTTTTTATTAAATGTATTTATTTTTTAATTGAAGGATAATTGCTTTACAGTGCCCTGAACTTTTGAGGAAGACAGGGACCATATTTTGTTGATTTTTGTGTTACTTGTGCTCAGCCGAACTCCTGGCACGTGGCGGGTCTTGAGAAAACGTTCGTTGAATGAGTGTGTCTCCTTGGTGAACTGAAATAGGGCGGCACTGAGGACCGTCCGGGGTGCTCGGCTCCTGGTTGGCGGCCTCTCCCTGTGCTCTGGGTCCCGCCCGCCCTGCATTCAAAGGGAGACTCAGGTCTCCAGGGTCCCCAGGAAGCGGATGTCGTCTTAGGGTTCAGCATGGTAAAGCAGTCTTTCCCAACTAAACCTTTTCTTCTGAGAATTGGCAGAAAACTCTGGTAAGTGAAAAACTGATGAGTTTTCTGGAGTTACTGTCCTAAGAAATTTTACATCTTTGTAATTGCTTAAATTCAGCTGTGGAACATCTTACTGAGTGAAATTAAATGCCGTTTTCCTCACCACTACCCTGGTAGTGTCTCCTGTGAGGTTTCTAACCCTGTTGGCACTGGTACTTCCCTTTTTCCACTGTTTGTAAACTTCTATTTATTATTATCTTTTGAGTCTCTGGCAAAGGTTATACATATACACTGAAGAAAACTTAGCTGTCAAAGATAAGAGAATATGAAAATAATTTCATCATTCAGTGATAAAAATTATTAACATATTGGTCTAAAATCTTTTTATGGATATAACACAGAAAATGTTTTGTCTTATTACAAGCTGAGAATATGTGTTCTAGTTTCTATCTAATTAACAGGCAGGGGTATTTGAAAAGGGGTTTTATTCTGACCATTTCCCATTGAAAACCTCTCTGCAGTATCTTTTCCTGCCCTCTGTTGAGTGAAGAATTTTAGAAATAAAGTGGCACAAGATACAATTTATTGAAGCAAAATTTTTACAATGCTTGAAAATTTTTCTGTGTAGAATAAATATTTTCTTTTTTTTTGTGCCACCTAGCTGCTGAAATTTGGGCTGATCCTTCCACTTTCAGCTTTGAAACTGACATGGAACAGTAGTAGTAAACTCCTCCCGTGAGGTTTTACTTATTTCGTTTATTTCCCCCAAATTAATTTTACTGTGGTAGGCTAGAATAACATGTCGCCAAACATTTAGGTTTATGTGGTGAGGTTCAGCCAATGAAAGCAGGAGGTAGAATGCAGCTGGAGTTGGAGGCTGAGAGAGAAGGGATGGGGAAGCCTCTGTGAGGTGTGGGAGACGTCTTCAGAGGACATGGACCATTTGCTCAGGCAGCAGGCTCGGTCATCGAGAGGGGACAGTGCTTCCAGCCGCCTAAGTCTCACAGCTTCTGGTGGATCCCGTGCTTACATGAGTGCTTGTTACAGGATAAATGCAACCGCCCTGGTTGGGTTACTGTGTCCTTGCCAAAAAGTCGACATACAGGAAGAGCCAATTTGAGTTAGTTTACTCTTGACAAATACAGAGGCTTCACAAATGGCCAAGGAAGTAGCCATGCAGCTGGACTGGAGGTGCTCATGCATCAGATAGTACCTGGAGTTTCAGATCAGTAGCTGCACTACAGCTTCCACAACAACATCTGAAAATCAAAACAGGGACAGTGTGGGTCACAGCTCTTGTGGACTTGCTAAAACATGCTTTAAACATCATACAACCAGTTAGAAATTCCTTCTGCAAAGCTCACTGCCTCCCCAGACTGACTTGAATGCTTCCCTGTAAGAAATTGCTAACACTGGAGGACATGTGTGTTTAGAGCTTCGTTTCTAAATATTATGCCCCACTAAATTAACCAACACTCCTTGGAGGATCTCAGGGCTGGGAGGAGAAAGTCCAAGATGAGTCTGACTTGTCTCAATAAGTCAGAAGGTGAAGAAGTGCTCTTATGGTATAGAAACAGCTCACAGGAGCATGGACAGGCCAGGGGCGCTCCCTGCAGGCGAGGGGTCACCTGGGTGGCAGAATAGATGAGGACAGGAATGGGCTGTCAGTCACCAAATCGTATAAGAACCCATAGGTTCATGGGGCTGAAATGTAGGTAAACAGGGAATAAAGGGAAGCTTCTCTTTACAGCAGAGTGTCATCTGATGAATGCACAGTGGGGAGTTAGAAAATCCCCACTGTGTGCCATCAGAATAAGGTCTGTTCAGGTCGGCTTCGGTCATGGATGCTGAGACTGTTGGTTGACAGTCTGGGGGAAATGGGATATTTACATTGTCTCAAGGTCTTCCCCATAGTGTTAATCACAGGGTAAAAATGACAGTTCTGTAGTGAAGAAACCTGGGGATTTAACATTGAAGGAATCAAAGCTTCTGTCACGGATCACGGGGCTCACTGGCATGCAGGTCCCGCCGTGGTGCCTCATACCGAGCATCTCTGCCCAGATGCATAACCTGTGTCCGATTCAAATCCAGGGGCGACTGGCCTGAAGTCTGCAGAGGTGCCAGTATTACAAAAGACCAGAGAGGTGGAAGAAGTGTCTAGAGTAAATTAGATTCGGGAGACAGGACCACTGTGTGCCACGCATGAGTTCTGGATCAGGTAAAACGGACGGGAAAGACATTATTGGGATGCTGGGTGCAATCTGATGCGGAGGTAATCCAAATCAAAGCTCATTTTTCTCAATGTTGATTGTTTATTATCATGCAGGAGAATGTTCTTGTCTTCGTAAAAATGCATGATAAAGGATTTGGGAGTGAGGAAGCAGGAAATTGTCAGCTAACTCTCAAAAGGTTCAGAAGGAATCTGTGGCAGTAATACTGCCACAGTTTGGGGTGGAGGTGGGCGGGAGAGTCACACCCACGTTCTCCTCGAATGTCCTCTGTTCCTGATGCTCTCCGGGTCCCTCTGGAGCCCCCCTGCCGCTGTGCCCTGCCCGGCCCCAGACGGTGAGTGGCGGCCTCTGCTGCATCCCCGCTTCATCCTCTGGTCCTCCTGCGCTTAGTTCCTCCCGCTCCCCTTGCTTCTGCGCCCTCCCTCCCACCAGCAGCACCCTAGACGACCCAGCCTGCCCCTGCTCCCCACCTTTTACGTTTGCCTTGTGTTTCCCACCACAGGCTGTGGGCACCTGGAGGTGGGCATCGCCCAGGTGGTCCCCCTCTTAGGTCGTGGTCCACTTCTTGCTGACCATTGCTTGAGGAGACAGACCCTTCTTTCCCCAGGAAATATCATCATTTCGATGGGACAGGATGGGTTTCTTCCTCGAATGGGCTTTGTCTACCTCGAAGTGTTCCTGCACTGAGTGATCAGAGGACTTCGACCCTCTGGTGGCCACCAGAGCCACACGCCTTTGGCTGTGGGGCTGTGCTCCTCATTTCCCTCTGCCCTCACCAGCAGCCCCTCCTTCCTCAGTCGTTGTGAGGTGAGGTCAACTCGGTTACAGCAACTTTGAGAGATCGTCATGTGATTGGTAACAACTCTTTCATATTAAGGGAATTTGATCATCTTGACATTTAGACAGTTTATGAAGATACTGTAACTAAGTAAGACCCAGGAAATGCCAAGTTTGGATTTATGCCTCGCTTGTTGCTCTCATGCTAGGATTTCCTTGTCCTTTAAAAAGAAAACAAAACTTGTGCTGGGGAGGGGAAATTGAGCCTTTAAGACTTGGTTAAGTCTTAAAGACTTGATTAAGCCTTTAAGACTTGGACTGTGGGATGACTTTATCTGGTAGCAGGGGTGTGGCTGTTGCCTGGGTTGCTTTTGCCATTAAGGCAGGGATGACAGTGCAGGACTCTCTGCAAATTCCGTTCACGACATGGGCGTTAGCACCTTACCAAACGCTTAGCGTTTGTACTTTGTGTTTATGTCATAAGGAAGGCTGAGCTTCGAAGAATTGATGCTTTTGAACTGTGGTGTTGGAGAAGACTCCTGGGAGTCCCTTGGACTACAAGGAGATCGAATCAGTCAATTCTATGGGAAATCAACCCAAATATTCATTGGAAGGACTGATGCTAAAGCTGAAGCTCTAGTACTTTGGCCACCTGATGTGAAGAGCTGACTCATTGGACAAGACCCTGATGCTGGGAAAGATTGAAGCCAGAAGGAGACGAGGACAACAGAGAATAATATAGTCAGATGGCATCACCGACTCATTGGACATGAATTTGAGCAAACTCAGAGACAGTGAATGATAAAGAAGCCTGGCATGCTGCAGTCCATGGGGTCAAAAAGAGTTGGACACGATTTAGGGACTGAACAACAGCAGCAGCTGTTATAACCTACTTGTGGAAGATCATTCATCCAGCCTTGTTGAAAATGAAGTACTCATGTTTGCATTTAGGCAGCAGGAAAGCTGTTGATGGGTCGGCTGGCTTTCTCAAAGCCCCTGCTGCCCTGTTTTATTTAGAACACTAATAACTAAGTAGTTATTTTTCCACGAAGAGAATTCAGCTTCTTTTGTCCTTAACCAAAATAGGGACCATTTGCTGAAAGTTGTGTTGGTATTTGTAAATGCCTAGCTTTCGAAATCAGTGTCATGGTTAAAAAAAGTGTGTGTGGGGGGTTGTCAAACGGCCCCCTTAAAGCAAACATGAGCATTGTAAGCCACTTGGCTTTGATAATTTCTTTTTTCTCTGGATAGCCTTGACCTTGTCTGAGACAAAATGATTTACAACATGAGTGAATGTCTAGAGGGCAGAAACTATGTCATACATGTTCTGAGCTTGCCATTTCCTGTTGTAAAATATAAATCATATAACATTTGTATTAGATAAATTAGAAATGTGAATTAGTTGCTTTATTTAGCTAGTTTTTAGAATACATTTATAGAATGTATCTTTGCTGTATCATGATTTTTAAATTATCCTTTAAAAGTTGATTTAAAAATGAAAGTAATACGTGTAGAAGGTTAAAAATGTAGATCACATTCAGTTCAGTTTAGTTGCTCAGTTGTGTACAACTCTTTGTGACCCTATGGATTGTAGTACATCAGGTCTCCCTGTCCATCACCAACTCCTGGAGCTTACTCAAACTCATATCCATTGAGTCGGTGATGCCATCCAACCATCTAATCCTCTGTCGTCCCCTTCTCCTCCTGCCTTCAATCTTTCCCAGCATCAGGGTCTTTTCAAATGAGTGAAAAGACTTCACTCTTCACATCAGGTAGCCAAAGTATTGGAGCTTCAGCTTTAGCATCAGTTCTTCCAATGAATATTCAGGACTGATTTCCTGATTTCCTTTAGGATGGACTAGTTGTATCTTAGGATTGACTGCTGTCCAAGGGAGTCTCAAGAGTCTTCTCCAACATCACAGTTCAAAAGCATCAATTCTTTGGTGCTCAGCTTTCTTTATAGTCCAACTCTCACATCCATACATGACTACTGGAAAAACCATAGCTTTGACTACACAGAACTTTGTTGGCAAAGTAATGTCTCTGCTTTTTAATATGCTGTCTAGGTTTGTCAAAGCTTTTCTTCCAAGGAGCAAGCATCTTTTAATTTTATGACTGCAGTCACCATCTGCAATGATTTTGGAGCCAAAGAAAATAAAATTTCTATTGTTTCCCCATCTACTTGCCATGAAGTGATGTGATTGGATGCCGTAATCTTTGTTCTTTGAATGTTGGGTTTTAAGCCAGCTTTTTCATTCTCTCACCTTCATCAAGAGGCTCTTTAGTTCCTCTTCGCTTTCTGCCATAAGGGTGGTATCATCTGCATATCTGAAGTTATTGATATTTCTCCTGGAAATATTGATTCCAGCTTGTGCTTCATCCAGCCTGGCATTTTGCATGATGTACTCTGCATATAAGTTAAATTAGCAAGGTCACAATATACATCCTTGATGTACTCCTTTCCTGATTTGGAACCATTCCATTGTTCCATGTCTGGTTCTTACTGTTGCTTCTTGACCTGTATACTGAGGTTGCAGGTAAGGCGATCTGGTATTCCCATCTCTTGAAGAATTTTCTGCCGTTTGTTGTGCAGAACAAACTCAGGTGGCAGGTAAGGTGATCTGGTATTCCCATCTCTTGAAGAATTTTCTGCAGTTTGTTGTGATCTCAAAGTAAAGGCTTTGAGATAGTCAATAAAGCAGAAGTAGATGTTTTTCTGGAACTTTCTTGCTTTTTCTGTGATCCAGCAGATGTTGGCCATTTGATCTCTGATTTCTCTGCCTTTTCTAAATCCAGATTGAAAATCTGAAAGTTCTTGGTTCATGTACCGTTGAAGCATAGCTTGGAGAATTTTGAGCATTACTTTGCTAGTGTATGAGATGAGTACAGTTGTGTGGTAGTTTGAGCCTTCTTTGGCATTACCTTTCTTTGGGATTGGAATGAAAACTGACCTTTTCCAGTCCTGTGGTCACTACTCAGTTTTCCAATTGTGCTGGCATATTGAGTGCAGCACTTTCACATCATCATCTTTTCGGATTTGAAATAGCTCAGCGAGAATTCCATCACCTCCACTAGCTTTGTTTATAGTGGTACTTCCTAAGGCCCACTTGACTTCACATTCCAGGATGTTTGGCTCTAGGTGAGTGATCATACCATCGTGGTTGTCTGGGTCATGAAGATCTGTTTTGTATAGTTCTTCTGTGTGGTCTTGCCACCTCTTCTTAATATCTTCTGCTTCTGTTAGGGCCATACCATTTCTGTCCTTTATTGTGCCTAACTTTGCGTGAATTTTTCCCTTGGTATCTCGGCTTTTCTTGAAGAGACCTCTAGTCTTGCCCATTCTATTGTTTTCCTCTCTTTCTTTGCATTGATAACTTAGAAAGGTTTTCTTATCTCTCCTTGCTATTCTTTTAACTCTGCATTCAGATGGATATATCTTTCCTGTTCTCCTTTGCCTTTCACTTCACTTCTTTTCTCAGCTGTTTCTAAGGCCTTCTCAGACAACCATTTTGCCTTTTTGCATTTCTTTTTCTTGGGGATGGTCTTGGTCACCGCCTCCTATACAATGCCACTAACCTCCATCCATAGTTCTTTAGGCACTCTGTCTAACAGATCTAATCCCTTGAATCTATTAGTTCTCCCCTGGTAGATTACACTGGGAACTACAAAAAGCAACAGAGGTCTCTGGGTTCACCCTTCCTCATCCTTCATCCCTTTACTCAGGCTCGACTATTTTATCTCTTTCAGCTGTTTCTTCTGTTATTGTCCCTAAATATTGATTTACGCTGTTACTTCTCTCTTTTGATGGGATGGTTGAGGATTTACACATCCTCATCAACATTTCTCCCAGTATCTCAAGATAGTCATCCACATTTTGAGTCCCTTCATTGCTAGGTTACTTTGCTGCTTTAAGGAGCGTAAGTAGAGCTTGATTTCTTGCTGCATTAAGTACAGGGAGTTTGTCAGCTTCTAACTGTGCACTCAGCCCCAGGACAAGTTGCAGAGCCCCTTGTTTAAAAAGTATTATGAATATCATGATGATGACAAAGCATGTTACTCCATGTGTGGGGCCCTTCTGGTGGTGAGGTGGGGTTCTGTGGGGCTGTAAGGATGGCACATTCTGACACTGCTCCCTTACCCTTTGGCTCTCCTTCTTCTCTTAACTTCTGTCATTTCTTTTCTTACTTTTAAAACATCGAGTCATAACATTTTAATTTTGTTCTGAAACCATAAACATCTCATCCATTCATCTCTATGGGTTAAATATTTAAGTAGGAAAATGATATATAATTTATTGTTGTGACTATGCAAATATTATTCATTGCAGAGCCAAAGGTTTTCTTTCCTATTCATCGTTTTGCTTTTCCTGGAGTTTATAATTGCTTTTACTTTTGTGTTGGCCTTTTGCTTTATTACATTCTCAGCTGTAACCAACTTTGCCCAGTCTGTCTAATCAGATGGTCAATCTAATTGTCCCCAGAGACCTCCCCAGCCCCCAGACAAAGGGTCTCCCTCCTCCATCTGGACATCACTCTTTCCAGGCCTGCTGCTGGGCTGGTGTCCTGGGACTTTCTTTCATTGCTTCCCTGGTTTAGTTTTACTGCTTCCTAGATCCTGAGATTTTATCCTTGGTTGATCCTTTGAATGTGCCAGCCCCTCCTCTAATACCTTTTTGGTGTAGTGAGTGCAGGAAGAAGTTTCTGAAGATTTTTTTCTTCCATTTCTGCAGATATTGATAATATATTCTCAGTCTCAGTTTGCAGTTATGAAAAGAGCTCTAGGTAGAAAGAAACTCTCAGAGTTTGGAGAGGATCTCTTATTGTCACTGGCATCTGCTGTTATTGACAAGGAGGCTGCCCCATGCCTTTTGTTCTATACTATGGTTGATTTTTCTTCCTTAAGACAATATCCTCCCATTCTTGGTATTCTGAATTTCATAATGTTGAACCTAGGTGTACCATAGGTGTAGGTCTTTTCTCACCTATTATTACTCTAGGCATGTGGGAGCATTTTAAACCTGGAGATTGTATCTCTTAATCTTTGGAACAGTCTCTTGAAAACAATGATAATTTCTTCCCTTTTGTTTTTCCCCATTCTCTTTTCCAAACTTCTGTTCTCTATATTCTTGTCTGTTTTCTCAATAGATAATAGAGATTTGTGTCCTTAGGATTCAGAGTTCTCATTTTGGGGAGGTTTTCCTAATGCATCTTCCACTCTTTTTATTAATTTATCATGTATTTTAGGCTCTAAAAGTTTCATCTTTCTCTAATTTTTCTACTTACTGCATTGTCTTTGCTTTATGAATATGATACCATTTATAATGATTATGCAAATTGGAGCATTCAGATTATTCCTGAATACTCTACTATATTTTTTTCCTGTGGTATGGACCATAGGAAATGGTGTGGACCTAAAAGAAGTAGAAGATATTAAGAAGATGTGGCAAGAACACACAGAAGAACTGTACAAAAAAGATCTTCACGACCAACATAATCACAATGGTGTGATCACTCACCTAGAGCCAGACATCTTGGAATGTGAAGTCGAGTGGGCCTTAGAAAGCATCACTATGAACAAAGCTAGTGGAGGTGATGGGGTTCCAGTTGAGCTATTTCAAATCCTGAAGGATGATGCTGTGAAAGTGCTGCACTCAATATGCCAGCAAATTTGGAAAACTCAGCAGTGGCCACGGGACNCAGGGAGGCCTGGCATGCTGCGATTCATGGGGTTGCAAAGAGTCGGACACGACTGAGTGGCTGAACTGACTGAACTGAACTTTTTTCCAAGATGAAGGCTTTTATGTTGGCGATCCTTGGCTGACCTTTTAATTTTGAAGTGAGGTGCTAAAAACCAATGGTGTTTGCGAGTTGATGGGGTTTGATTTAGGGTGTTAGATGTGACAGTATGTTTTACTGGGGACTTCTGTATACTAGAATGATTAGTTCTTTCCTCTGTAGTGGTCAGATGTTTTAGGGTAAAGTTCTAGATTTTTTTTTTTTTTTTTGGCTTGGAGGTATTTACCTGGTTGGAAATCAACACATGTGGAGTCAATACCTTCCTACAATGTAATAACTTTCAGGTATTTCCTCCTTTTCTTGCCCAGAGCCCGCTCCTGTGCCTCTGCTTTTCGGCTTGGTTGCACTGTCTCCTCGGTGCTGCCCTTCATGGCTCTGATACCCTGGTACACCAAGCCTCTGGGGTCGACCTGGAGGAAGGCCCTCCTGAGTGCCTGTAACTGGGGCTCCCTGTGTCCTGTACTGTCAGTTCCTCTCTGTAGCTTCTCACTCCTTTAAGTTCACCTATCTCTCACTCCCTCCATCTGTGCATCATGGTTGGTTTATCATCCCTTCATTACTTTACTATCCTTCAAGTGAGGCCTTGAAGGAGAAGGACACTGTCTATATGTTTTGAGGAAGATTTGCTGCTGTTGTTCAGTCGCTCAGTCGTGTCTAGCTCTTTGCGACACCATGGACTGCAGCACGCCAGGCCTCCCTGTCCTTCACCATCTCCAACTCATGTCCATCGAGTCAGTGACGCCATCCAACCATCTCGTCCTCGAACTGCCTGTGGCATCTGCATATGCCAAGGACACTATCCATCCTCATCACACCTCTCATCGTATAGTCAGAGGAACATCAGTGCAGGTTTACACAGGAAACTGTAGTTTATGAAATCCCCAACTGTGTGTCTGTGTATCTGTCTGTCTTTATGTAGGCAACTCCTCCTGCAGGGGCATGGTTCACACACACAGAGCCTGTTAACTGAGCTCAGAGAGGATGAGCACGTGGTTGCCTTTGGGTTGGATCAGAGGAACTTTTACTGTTGTTCTTAATCAGCGGAAAGTGTAAGAATTTTAAATTAAAAAGTGGCTTTAGACCACACTGTATTCTTTAGGTCATCAGGCCTCTTATCTTCTTATTATTTTAAAACACACAGGCTGACTGGTATCCACATTTATTCAATCATGTAAACAGATCATTTAGTGAAGTTCGTGTTTTCTCACCCAGGTTTGGGGAAAATACTGCAGAAGTGATGTGTAAGATGAAGGAGTTGGCGAGGCTGCCAGCACATGCCTGTAGCACTTGTCATGTTATTCCTGCAGCAGTGGTGATTTATGCCTGCTGAACCGCAGCTCCTCCCTGGGGTAGCCTCCTAAGTGTAGGTCTGGACACCAGCCTGGGAGGCATCTCAGCTCTCAGAGACCTCATTCACACCTCGCAGAGGTTTCTGCTGGAGCATGTCAGTACTTTTCAGGAGGGAGATCTTTACCTCCAGGGAGAGCCCAGTGGTCAGCAGGCGCCACAGCATCTCTGCGCCTCTTTCTTGGCTGCCCAGCAGACAGTGGTGACAGCGAGTACTTCTCGGCGTCTGGAGGCTGTGTTGGGACATCTGTGCACCCGCTTCATGGTGGGGCTCTAGGGGAGGCGGCTGTGAATCTGGAGATGTGTGAACCGCGGTGACGTCCACGGGCACTTGGTCTGAATGTCACACCTGGAGAACCGCGGGCCCATTGGATACTGAGTGGTGGAAATGAAGTTGAGCCAGAGGAGTGTAATTCAGCTAATTAAGGATCCGTAAGGTTGTCATGTGGTTTATTTTTTATTTTTGTTAATTTTTTAAGCAAGCACATAGCCCAGCTGGATGTCAGGCAGTGTGTGAAGTTTTCCTTGAGTCCTCATCGTTTGACGTGATGTGTCCTGACCTGATCTGCTGTCTATGAGCTGGACACTGAGGGTATCGGAGGCTGCGGGATGAACCCCAGGGTCCTCCAGAGGTGGAGCTGACATCCTCCTGCGTGCTCCTCCTTCCCTGTCTGTGCCTGTGTTTGCCCTGCCCTTTTGCCTGGAACATGCTCTTTCTCTGCCTGAAGCTCAGCTTCCCTTTAAGTCTCAGCATAAGTGCCCGCAGCATGACATCGGCCCATGTCGTAGACCCCAGTTGAGGTGGGTTTCCTGTTTCCTCCTCCTCTCCCCGGGCACACCTCCCGGCTCTCAGTCAGGTGTTCCCTTCCTCCCCTGGGCTCCCGTGCCCTCACGGGACCTCTGTGTGCACCTCTGCGTCGCCCGCTGGCATGCCAGCCATCTGCAGTCCTCAGGTGCATGGGCGTCCTTTCTCTCCCATCCCCACGGGCTGCCCCAGTGTCTGCTGCCTGTCGCACCCTGGGGTCTTGAGGAGAATCCAGTGGAGAACCCATGGTGAGCAGGACTGGCCACCCCAAGTGTGTGTTGCTTAGGACATGACAGGGCAGGGTTGGTTGACTGACGTCAGGCTGCATAGACGTCATTCCTGCCGGTTTTGTTTTTTATTAATCACTCAGTTTTCTGGGGAGGATAGAATACTCTATACAAACTACAAGATTGCTCAGAAAAAAGAGGATGTTGGCTTGATGCTAAGAGGTTTGAAGGCAGGGACCGTGGTTGCTCTCAGCCCGCTCTGCAGCCTGGTCACTTAAGGCCCTGTGGGGTAGGGGGTGAGCTGGGGGCAAAGACGGATCCGGCGCAGGCTGTCCTCCTCATGTCACTCTCCTGACACTGGGATTCCCAAGACTTTACCAGAGTTCCTTCTTCTCTTTCACTGTTTGTGTGTATTCTTTCCAATGTTTTGTCCTCACTTCCCGCAGCAATTTTAATTCTTCTCCTTTGCTGTAATTGCTGGGTATTAAAAGCCCGTGTGACGGTGTTATGAAACAGAGTTGTATTGTATGAGTATTCTTATCCTGGGGTTTTCCTGTTCTGTGATGCTGTGAGAAATCTCTTTTTTACCTCTGTGTCAAGTCTCTGAAGGGATTTTTGCAGCTAATTTGGGATAATAAAGGCATTCTTACCGTGATGCTGCTCTGCTCTTAGGAATCTGTGTATTTCAGTTGCTTCTATTTCAATTCGCTCCATACTGAATGAAGTTTCTGGCAGAAGGCTTTTTAAGGTGCTAATGTGTTCGTGTGCATCTTCCCAGGCCTGCCCCCACCCACCCATCTTCCCAGCGACCTTCTCAGCCTTGACAGGTGCACCAAACAAGCTCCTTGGGTGCTCGAGGCTTGTTCACTGTGGTAAAAAGTGAAAGAGGTGGAGAAATTAGAGGCCACTAATTGTGGCCTCTGAGATGCCACATTGTCACATGTTACATTGTCATGGAGCATAGGAAACTGGCTTGAAGGTCTTAGTTTTGACTGAGACTCATAGGCAGCGGGAACCTGCAAGGGAGTTACTGCTTTCCTTTGGTGACGCTTTGTTTGGCCCTTTGAAATGACTGCCCATTAAATGCACTCAAAATGCCCACTGACCTCCTGGATGCTGGTGGCTTCCTGTCTGTGATCTTTACCAAGGAGACCCCTGGACTGGCTGTGGCGGGTCACCCCCCCTCAGCCCCACGTCTCCCCCATACCTGCTGTGCTGCTTCCCGTGTCCCCAGGCACACGCCTGCCCCAGGGACATCCTGTCATCTCAGGCACTTTCCTTTTAAAGAAAACCATTTTTCTTCCTGTGCAATGGTTGGGTCTGTATCAACTTGGCTAGACTGTGGTGCCCAGTTGGTTGGTTGGGCAAAGAAGTTGAAAGAGAATAAATACATGTACATGTATAACTGAGTCACTCTGCTGTACCCCTGGAACTAGCGCAACATTGCCAATCAGCTATACTCTACATAAAACAAACAAACAAACCAACCTAGTTCAGGTGGTCTGCAGATATGGCTGACGTCTTTGGCTTTAACTGACTTTAAGTGAAGATTATGCTTGACGATGTGGGCGGCCTCATCCATCAGTTGAAGGCCTGAAGAGCAAATGGTGAGGTTTCCTGGAGAAGAAGGACTGTGGCCCCTGGACCGGAGCATCAGCCCTCACGGGAGCTGCGGGCTGCCCAGCAGACTCCAGGCTTGTCCCGTGAACGCATGACTGCACAAGCCAGTTCTTGAAACCATCCCTTCCCTTGTCTCTGAGTGTTATGTCACATGTATCTGTGTCTGTATCTGTATTTCTGTTTGTTCTGCTTCTCTGGGGCCCTCGATACACCGTGTTTCAGATGTTTCAGATGTCTAGACTCACAGCCTGACCGGCTTTGATGAGAGCAGCAAGGTGCTCTTCACAGTGTTGGTTACATCAATACTTGTTACTAACCAGTAACCTTTAAAGCTGAGTCAGCAGTGTCTTCACTCCCCCTGCTGACCACAGAGCTTCCCCCCCTCCTCAGGCTGTCCCCTGCACCCCGGCCACACTCTGCTCAGTGGTTGTTCTGGGGGCTGCCCACATGCACAGCATCACCTTCCTGTTTACTGTTCACATTTCCTCGGCCCCATTATAGAGGCCAGAAAATAGTTGACCTAACAGCCAAGGGAGTGGGGGCAGTGAGGAAGGGAGAGTGGGTATTTCCTTGTTGCTTTTACTTTTTGCCTGAGGGTTGTTTACGTAGTAGATGGATTTGCAGAATGAAAGTCTGTATTATGAAAACATGAGAACATGTTCTCCAGATGTCCTTCTTTTTACATGAATATGTTCTAAGAAAATAGGAACCTTGCAGAGTATGTTGGATAGAACATACATCAGGTATAGTTCCCTAGACAGGAAGTCTTGAGGGGACACATCCCTCCCAATGAAGGCTGACTGGGGGAGGGGCTTGAGCACCCACACGAAAAGGGTCAGGAGGGACCAGATGAGCAGGACTGTGAGTGGGACATCGGGGCTCTGAGGTGATGTATTCAGTGGTCACACGGAAACGCTCAGGTCAGAAGGGCTTTCCTGGATGCGCCTGACCACCCTCCTGGAGACAGGGGCACAGAGCAGGGCTCTGGGACTCAGCTCAGCCTTCCACCCAGAGGAATTGAAGAGGCTCCTCAAGGCTTCCACTGAACAGTGAAGGACATGTGGGGTAAAAAGCTGTACTTTGGGGCTTCCCAAGTGGCTCAGTGGTAAAGAACCTCCTTGCCATTGCAGGAGATGTAAGGAGAAGTAAGAGACACAGGTTTGATCTCTGGGTCGGGAAGATCCCCTGGAGGAGGGAATAGCAACCTGCTCCAGTATCCTTGTCTGGGGATCCCCATAGAGGTACCTGGAGAGTACAGTGTGTGGGATTGCACAGGGTTGCACAGAGTTGCACGGGACTGAAGTGATTTAGCACACATGCAGCTATACTTTAAACATAAAGTTAATGAAAAGTTGGGTTTTATCTTAAGGAACTTTGTTTTCAGCTTCTCTGCATACACTTGGTCTACAAAGTTGGAGAGGCTTTTCTCCCCGCCCAAGACTTCTAGGCTTTTCTGTCTTATATGTCACTGTCATGTCACCTTGTAGTTACCTTCTTGGCTTGCTGGGTATTCTGAGAGCAATACCATTTTTTCCCCCCTCTCAATTTTTGTTCATTTGCTTACATCTCCCTGCAATGGTATGACTGACGGAGTCTCACTGAATTTCTGTCTAGAGAGCAGGTGCTGAGGTTCAGGACTTAGTTTGCTTCTCATCAGGGCTCTTCCCATCTCAGTTGAGCTGAGTGAGTGGCAGCTTGGCTCAGACCCTTGAGTGAGTGGTAGGAGTTTTGGGGTCAGAAAGCCCTGTCTTTCCCTAGTCCCGTCCTTTCGCAGCAGTACACCCTTAGGCCAACCCGTTCCCTGCTTCTCAGTCTTCTTATCTGTAAAGTAGGACAGACATCTGTCATTAAGATACAGTAGGAAGACAGCTATAAAAGAGGGAATGCTTAATTATTGGACACTGTTATTATTCTTTATCAAAGGCCATTGATTTGTGTTCCAGGCAAGAAACGGGAATCCGCATCGTATCTGTTCTAAAGAGTTCTCACCTCTTCCTCCCCTTTACCTTCTTCTCCTTTTGCTTTCCCAAGAACAAGTGCAGCAGAGAGCAAGATCTGCTTAGCCTTGTTATATTATGCAGTCTGAGGAGAAAACATCTTTTGGAACTTTAAATAAAATTAAAGTTAAGGGTCTTTCCTATTTGTGAGTGTCACCATGGAGACACAAATGTGTGGTCGCCATGGCGACCTTTAATCGACACTCTCCATCTGAAATCCTTACATATGAAATCAGGTATGGCTGCCGCTATGAAAGGACAGGGTATAAATAAGTGAATTCTCGTGATGACAATGCTTCCCCGGGTTGGTTTCACAGTGCAGTTCTAAAAGTGTCATTAATGGTAAGTTGACACCCGGTGGATGTTTGGAGCTTCTGAGCTGGCAGGACATTCTTAGATGGGGTTGCTCCATTTCCTCTTTGGTCTCCTGCCTCATTTGAGGCAGCCTTTCTGTGTCTTTGCTTTTTATGGCCACCTTTGGTGCTTCCTGTGGCTTCCCTGAAGGACGCTCTAGGAGTTCTGGTGTGTTCATAAAATAAATAAATCATGACTTTATAACAACTTCCATATACAGCTAATAGTAGTAATTTTGTTAGATAATTGCTTTTGAAAAGAGATGAGCATTCTTCTATAACATGCTAAGATGCATCTTATAACCTACCACACATTATGTATCTAAAATGAATCTGTATTTAGAAATGAATAACTCCCAAGTGTGTGACAGGCCATTAGTTGCTCCAAATGGTGCAAAAGTATCCACAGCGTGCATTAAAGTAGAGGCAGCCAAGTTCACCTACTGTTAGAGCCTGTGGTGCAGGGTGGTCTCCCAGGGTANAATGAATCTGTATTTAGAAATGAATAACTCCCAAGTGTGTGACAGGCCATTAGTTGCTCCAAATGGTGCAAAAGTATCCACAGCGTGCATTAAAGTAGAGGCAGCCAAGTTCACCTACTGTTAGAGCCTGTGGTGCAGGGTGGTCTCCCAGGGTAGGGATGGCCTCCTTCAGACTTAGGGAGACTTGGTCACGCTGCTGGAGACGGGCCAGGGCAGGCCAGTGAGTGAAGCTGGCAGAGACAGGGCTGCAGAGGAGAGGAGGAGGGCTGGCAAGGGTGCTGGACAGCGCTGAGGGGCACACTTTCCTGTCTGCAGATCTTCCCTGGTTTCATAGTAATGCTCCCAATTTGAATTAGATAGGAACCTCAGAATACTCTTAAGTGGAGACAGTTTGTAATTAAGTTTAAAGTTTTGAAACAGAACAGGCATCTCTTCAAGTACATCTTTTCAAGCGCTGTCTGGCAGTGCTCAAAAGAAGCTGCATTTGAGTGGGAAAATGGACTCTACGTTACTGGTTTTGTGAGCAAAATGACTCCCATCCCAGGGTCCCCCAGGAGGATGGACGTAAACTCTTCGAGCACTCTGGAGGGAATGGCAGACTTGCCCTCATGGTACACGGAGCAAGCTCTGGGACTCTTCTGCTGGTGGCATTTCTTTGCTGGACAGAATGCCTTCTGCAGATCCAAAGACTTGGAGGTCTGGAGCCAAACCTGGTCCTTAGAGTCTGGGGGTTGTTTCCCTGGGCAAGATGTTGACCTCTGTTTCCAAGAAAAAAGTCTTTGAAAAACTCTGTGGACATTGAAATAGCTCTACAAAATAACATTTTTGGTGTTTTAAAGTGTAAACTAATGAGAAACATATGATTTTAGTTTCCCATAAATCACAGAGGGTTTTGCCGAAGAGAAAAATGCATGTCAAAACACATCTCGGGTAAACAGTTTAAGGCAGTAATCTGGCTGCACAAGTAGGTCAAGGATTGGGGAAGGTGACATGCAAATTTGCATCCAGGTGGAGTGTGGAGGGCATGTCAGCATCAGCTCCCAGCTTCCCAGACTGGACACGAGCAGTGCTGGTCTGGGCGAGAGGGTGGCTCTTGGCCTCTTTGTCCTTTCTTCGGAGGCTGAGCTGTCTGTGTGAGCCTGTATTTGAAGTCCTCATAGAGAAAATAAGACCAAGTTATTAAATATTCCAATTATAAATGTTGTTGTGAAAGTGAATTTCTGCTGCTCTGCACTTATCCTGGCTTCTGCTCATTAACCCAGCACTCCCTGTCGTCACCTACACTGGTGGTTGATAAGAGGGACCGACAACCAGCATGTGGGAGCTGAGTTTCTGAACTGCATCAGGATACAGGAAAACACTGCTGGGATTTACAAATATCCTATGTTTGATATTCTTGGCACTGTAATTTGTCTTATTTGTGAAGCAAATTTCTTTTCCTAAGGAAGGTCCTTGATGAAATGATCACAGCCTGTGAATTAATAGAATCCAAACGAATTTATAAATATTTAAAGTGAGTATAAAAGCACTCACTTGACTTGCATTTAGGTTGTGAGGTTTGTTGGGAGTTTCTCGGAATCTTCTTGACTCCTAGGTGGGAGTTCTTTTGAGAAGCTGTGGGGAAGGGAGTGATGGGAGTGTAAGGTGTCTTCTGTGTGTCATGCTTTAAATGCTCACAGAAGTCCCTGAAGAAGGCTGATTACCTTGAGTGGGTGCGGAAACTGAGGCTGGAGACATTTGGGCCATTTAACCAGGATCTCGACAGAGACGATCGTTGCTCACTTGGCCTTGCGCAATATCGCCCAGGACTGCAAAGTGCTCTGCTGGATCAGTCTGTAGTTTATCAGACTTGCAGGATTCACTGGCTGTCTTCTCCAAGGCTGACAGCTTGGGTGGGAATCTAAGATGTGTAAATTAGAAGGCCAAAGACCAATTCTCTCCTTAATTAATTTTTTATTTTTTTCTTTTTTTTTAGAGAAACCCAAAGACCAAAAAAAAAAAAACCCCAAACACACACACACACACACACACACAAAACCCCAAATTCTTTCATCATGTGAGCCCAGGAAGGCTGGCTTCTGAGCCTCGCAGCACCCAGCGAGGTGGGGATACTGCTTGTTACAAATAAGTAAATTCATAGCAACAACAGAATAAGTAACAATGCAAAAAGAAACATCATAACAGATAATCATGGAATAAGTAACAGTGAAAAGGTGAATAACCTTTCTGTACACTTTGACACTTGGGGAGAAGTATCTGAGGAAGATCTATTACTATGTAGTCTGGCATTGCTAGGGTGCAGAGGACATCCTGAGTGGACGTCCAGTCCCTCGGGGAAGCGGGTCCAGCTGTCCTTCTGGTGCCCCGGTGGTGAGTGTGGTGCTGTGTCCTTGGAGTCTGGCAGAGGTGACGGTGCAGTCTGTGCTCAGCCATGGAAATTTCTCCAAGTGCTGTTTCTAAGAGTCACCGTGAATTCATTCACTTGGTATGTGGCTATTTGGGCAACAAGTAATGTCTTTCCCTCACATGATGAAAGTTGGAGCGTTAGTTGGTTAATATTAACGACCCTCTCTGGCCGGAGTGGGATGCGGTGGGCGGGGTCTGGAAACTTGTGGAATTCACAGTCCCCGTGCACGCTGAAAATCATGGAGAGTTGGTCCCCTCTCTCCTGACTGTGGCCACGGAGAAAGGAGAGGGGAACGTTCTGACCAACAACAGCTGCTCTCATGGTCTGTGGCCCCATGTGCTGCACCATATGCCTAAAAGGATGCTTTTTAACCCTGAAATATTTGAGTTTCAATATTTTTTTAGATGCACAGGTTAGGTAGGTTCTTAAGGCTGAATTTGTCAGTTTTTGTTTCAGAGTGAATGATGCCTTTGAGTTGTATCAGAAAACAAGAGGTTTGGAAGGAAGTCTTTTACACTACTCAAATTATTTTTCAAAGCAGAGATTCAACCTGGGCTTCTATACTGGTTCCAGTAAGCTGTGGCAGAAGAAAGCAAGGACAGCAGCTTCCGGATAGTGACATGTCTCTAGTTCCTCTGGCAGCACTGCTCTTGGGACCAGGTTTTGACCGTATTTTAGAGGATGAGTGCCCTGAAGGGGAGCACAGTTGTGGGGAGGACTTCCCTTGACTTTGCGTTCTGTTTTTTCAAGATATCTACTTAGGGAGTCTAGTCATAATGCATACTTGTCATCGCTCCTGTACACTTAATTATTCTTCCAAAAATGGGCTTTGTGTTCCTACCTCCTTCCCCCCAAAGCAAGGTTGTAACAGGTTATAGTCTAGGAGATCTTTCCATGCCACTCATCCGAAATGACCACTCTGCCTGCTTCCATGGTCAATTCCGACTGCTCCTTTTCGAGGCAGTTCTGCTCAGAGTGTGTAAACCATCTCCTTCAGCAGTGACCAGGTGAACATCTGTGGTGTGCTGGGCAGGTGCCTGGCACAGGTGGCTCTAGGGCTCGTAGGCTGGACAGAGCAGAGGGTGGACTATGGGGGTGCGACAGTGATCCTGAGGTGAAAATTGTGATGATTGTGGGGACACGGAGGGCCAGAGGCTCCAGAACATGGCCAGGACCAGCCAGGAGAGGGCTTTCTGAGTTAGTGATGAGTGTTCAGACCAAAGCATCTGTCCGGTGAGGGGCCGGTTGGAGGCTTGGGCGCTGGAGAGGCGGGATGTGGCTGGGTGTGTGCTGGATGCATCCTGTGGGGATGGGGGGATGCTGTGTCACTGGTACCCTCATGTTGGGGGCCAGCCTCCAAAAGCAGCAGTGTCCAGTAAGTGCCTGAGGATAAGCAACCATCAGTCAGGAGATTTCATCAGTAGTTTATGGAATAGTTAGTTTCCAAAGACAGTTGCAGTCCAGGCCCCAGAAAATTCTATCTGAATTCTGTGTAATGATTGCAGTCCTCACAAGGACAGGTTTTGAGAACCATCGAATGTATAGACTTGTGTCTCAAGGTTTGAAAAGAGAACCTCAAAAGCCCTCTTGGCCCCTCTCCACTCTGTCAATGTCCTTTAGCACCTCTGGGGAGGTGGCCTTCAGGGGTCATGGTCACACTTAAGGTCAGATAGAAAGTCATGGGGCAGTTTCTGACTCTCTGGGTTTGCGGGTTTCTGGACAGAATACCACAGGTGTGAAGCTCCTTCCGAGCCCGTTCTATCAGAGGAGGACACGTCTGATTTACCCCCTCAGGATGTGTCTCTGGTGGAGGTGGACGTGCGCTTGGTTAAGAGCGTCTGCTCAGTCCTTTCACTGGACACTTACCATTTCCACTTTCTACACTCTGTTCTGTGGAATTAGGTCACTAAGTCCAGCCCATGTTCAAGAAGAGGGGAGTTAGGTTGCAACCATTTCTCTCTTACCTTTCATATCCCTAGCTCCCCGCCTCCCTGCCTCCAGTATCTTATAAATCGGCAGGAGAGAATGCCAACATCAGAGAGAGCCTCCTGGGATAGGTGACTCATTTTCTCTGTTATTTATCATCTGTCTATCAGCTTTATCTATTATCAGTCTGTATCTATCATCTGTCTGCCTAGATCTGTTATCTGTCATTTATCTATTATTTATTATTAATCTATATCTATCATCAGTATCTCTTATCTATTATTGATCTTTATCATCTATATATACCTATTATCTATCATTTATTAGTTATTATAGAGCTATATATATCAATCTATTGTCTATTATCTGTCTGTGAAATAATAAAAGAACAGCTTGGGGCAGCTAGTAAGAGTTCTAGGAACATTATCTTCTGAAAAAAAGGTCACTGAGGCTGAGGAGTCCAAGTGTCTCAGCCTAACCAGGAAGAACCAGTCTTCCTTAAAGACTTCTCCTTAAAGTTAACCCTTTTATAGATCCCAGCAGGAAATATGTGGGGACTCATAAAGAACAGGTTTCCCCTGTCACCCACATGTTGTTTAGACCCACATTCTGCCTGGGACATTGGCTTTTTAATATATTTGACAAGTTGTGTTAAGTATTTCTTATTAAGAATTTACTTTCTCAATTGAATTTGATTATAAAATACAGAGAAGTATAGCCACAAATATCACATTTTGCCCTATCTTTAAAAAAAATTATCTATTTTTAATTAAAGGCTAATTGCTTTACAGTATTGTATTGGTTTCTGCCACACATCAACATTAATCAGCCACAGTTATACATATGCCCTCTCCATCTTTTGTCCTAACTTTTAAAAAGAAAATAAAACTAGAGGCAGAGTTGAATGCCCTCCATGGTGCTGGCCCTGCCTCTGGCTGTAATTCTCACCTTCCTTCGCAGGTAATCATTATCCTGTTTATATCTGTGCTTTAGCACCCTCACTGCAAAGCAAATTCCTCTTTTCATCTCTACCATGTCAGTGTGTATCAAATTAAAATAATATATGGTATTTTGGAGGGTATTTAAAGATCATACAAATAGTATCCTACTGTACAGCTTATGTTTGGCACCATTTTGCCTCTCATAATTGTGTGTCTGAGACCTAGTCCTGTGGATACGTGTAGAGCTAGTTAATTCATTTTAAATGCTCTTCATCGTGCTGCTGTATGAATGAGTCAGAATTTATTTGTCCAGTCCCAATTAATTTTCCACTCTATCAAGGAAATTGTTATCTTAAATTATTTCCAGTATTTTCCCTGGTAAAATGATGCAAAGAACTTTGCTGTCTGTGTCTCCTTGTACAGCGTGCTTGCCACTCCTCTGGGGTGTGTCCTGGCCTGGGGCTGCTGCCCGCTCTTTCTGAGGTGTTGCTGGCTGCTGTTCAGGGTGGTCGCACCCGTGGAAGCTCCTGGCCAGCCCCCCACCACGGGGAGTGGGTCTTCCTGCTCCACACTCCAGGCCTCACGAGGTGTTTCCAGACTTCAGATGTTTGCTTATCTTATGAATGTGAGGTTGCGTTTTGCTTCATTGTTCATTTTCCTGATTACTAGTGATGTGATATATATTACAGATATTTTTCTGAAAATTTAGATTCCTTCTTCTGGGCATTGTCTGTTGATATTTTTGCCTGTTTTTATTTTCTCTCTTGATTTCTTATTTGCTCATGGGGGATATTTATATATTATGCATCCTAAGCCTCTCTTGGCAACCTGTATTGTAAGTTATCTTCACTCTGTGTGATTTACTAGAGGACAAATCAAACAGTTTGTGGAGAAAAGACCTTTAGGTTCACCAGGAGACTTGGGCTTTTGTTCTGGTTTGGCTGCCAGCTAGCTATTTGACCTTGGAGGGTCGCTTAATTTTCCTGGACCTCCTCTTCCTTATCACTGAAGTGATAAATGATATCTTTGATTCCAGAACCTCAAATCTCTTCTAGATACACAGTCGTATCAGAGTTAGAACAAAACTAAATGGAGAGAAAGTTCTATCCAAATCAAGGGAAATATCTGCCTGCTGGAATATTTGAGAACAGACTCAAGTTTCACTGCTTAAAGAACTAGACAACTGGGATTATGTGGATGAATTTGGCTAGCATTTGGGATAACCCTTCAGTGTTCAAGAGTACTTCCACGTATTTGATCCTGTTCGTGAACTTGACTTGTAGGATCTTGTTTTCGTCATGAAATGTGTCATCACGTCTCAAGTTCCAGGCTGGGCAGCATGTCTATCTGCTCTGCTGTGGGACGGCAGTGTCTTGGATCAGGCCACACTTGAAGGACTCTGAGTACCCATGTGCCGGGTGACTGAGAGGTGAGTGACCGGCTCAGCAGTGTTAGTCAAGAGCTGCCGGCTCATCTTTCTGGGAAGGTTCCTAAGAACATCCCACATCTCCCCTCTTGGATGTCTTGGCATTCTCTGCAGTTTTGTGTCTTCTGCAATAAGAGGATAACGTTGATTTTCTTAAAATGACTGTCTCTGTAGAGTCTGAATTAATGAGTTTTATTTTGATTCAAAGTGGGAATTGTTTTAATTTGTTGATTCTTTATATTTTGTCAGGGGCATGACTGTGATCATAATGATTAACACGATCACTAACTTTTCTTCCCTTTGGCCCTAAAAAGCAGCTGGAGATATACCCTGTCTTTGCTGAGAGTATCTGTCTTGTAGCATGGCTGGGACAGTGAGCTTCATGGTAGGAGCGTGAGTGTGAGTTTATCTCGTCTCCTCTCAGCCGCTTTGGTGTCAGCCCTGGACCAGAAGCCACCTGGCACTGCCGTCATGGTTTGTGCGGCTGCGTCCATGAAGCTGTGGGCTCCTCCAGCACCAGGGCTTGCTAGACATGCTCCATGTCCCTGTCCCTGTGGTGGAGCTTTGGGCTGTTGTTTGGGTGACACGTCCTGCTGCTCCTTACGAGGTGCTCAGGGCATGGCCAGGGTTAGTGGGGGAGTGAGCACCGCTTACTCTTGCAGAACGCGTGATCTCTCTACCTTTCCCCGAGGAGCCCTGGGGCAGGTGCCCTGGGATCACAGGATGTGCCTGCCTCGCTGGCTGAGAGCACTCAGTTTTCCCCAGAAAGGAGAGAAAGGTGCTTTTCCTTCCCCATTTCTAGACTCTCTTTCCTTTGGGTGTTTAGCACAAGAAGACTCTGCTGGTCACACTGAGGAGACGCCTTACAGGATCGGGAGTGGGTCCTCAAACAGCTGTGACTGAGTTAGCGGATCAGGGACGAGCCCTGAGGAGTGACTTAGAAACCACCACACCTGGAGGAACTGTCTGGAGGCTGAATGTGAGGGGCACAGCCCACCTGTCCTCGGAGTTCCATCACTTCTGTGGAAACTGCTGTTTTCCAGTTTGGTGGACCCTCAAGGACCTGAAGGTTCACATTTAGCCCTTTTCTAGGCATTTGGGGGAGAATGAAGCATTGTCCTAATTTTCAGAGAATTCAGCACTTTCTGAAAAAGATGGTTGAAAAAACTTAGTAGTAATGCCAGTCCTTGCCTTTTCACACTGTTCATAGGATTCTCGAGGCAAGAATGCTGGACTGGTTTACCATTTCCTCCTCCAGTGGAACGTGTTTTGTCAGAACTCTCCATTATGACCTGTCTGTCTTGGGTGGCCCTGCATGCCATGGCTTATAGCTTCATTGAGTTACACAAGCCCCTTGACTATGACAAGACTGTGATCCATGAGGGGGAGAAGTATCGACCACCTCAGATATGCAGATGATACCACTCTAATGGCAGGAAGTGAAGAGGAACTAAAGAGTGTCTTGATGAGGGTAAAAGAGGAGAGTGAAAAAGTTGGCTTGAAACTCAGCATTCAAAAAACTAAGATCATGGCATCCAGTCCCATCACTTCATGGCAAATAGATGGGGAAAAAGTGGAAACAGTGGCATATTTTCTTTTATTGGGCTCCAGAATCATTGTGGATGGTGACTGCAACCATGAAATTAAAAGATACTTGCCCCTTGGAAGAAAACCTATGACAAACCTAGACAGTGTATTAAAAAGCAGAAACATCACTTGGCCGACAGAGGTCCATATAGTGAAAGCTGTGGTTTTTTCAGTAGTCATGTATGGATGTGAGAGTTTGACCATAAAGAATGCTGAATGCAAAGAATCGATTGTAGTGCTGGAGAAGACTCTTCAGAATCTGTTGGACTGCAAGGAGATCAAACCAGTCAGTCCTAGAGGAAATAAACCCTGAATATTCATTGGAAGGACTGATGCTGAAGCTGAAACTCCAGTACTTTGGCCACCTAATGTGAAGAGCCAGCTCTTTAGAAAAGACCCTGATGCTGGGAAAGATTGAAGGCAGGAGGAGAAGGGGATGACAGAGGGTGAGCTGGCTGGATGGCATCACTGACTCGATGCACATGAGTTTGGGTGAGCTCTGGGAGATTAGTGAAGAACAAGGAGGCCTGGTGTGCTGCAGTCCTTGGGGTCACAAAGAGTCACATGTGACTTAGCAACTAAACAACCACCACCAGGCCCTAGATAAGAACTTCTTATTGATTTTTCAGACAGTTTTTCAGAAAGAGCAACCTGGATGAGGGGAGAGGGTGTCCCTGGTGGGAGACGGGTATGAGCAGATGTGGAGGTGGATGTGGGGAATTGCCCGGGGATCTGGGGTGAGAGGGAGAGGAGAAACAGGGGAGAGGGGGCGGGGGAGAGGGTGGGTCCAGCTTCTCTAGAGAAGCCCTGGTCCCAGGCGCCAGAACACATGGACTCCCCTTGGGCCTGGCTCCCCACTTTCTTGCTCTGTGACTGGGTGGTGGACTGTCCCATTTGGGCCTGGGTCCCTTCTCTGTGAGGAGGTGGCAGGCGCTGTACCGCACGGTGGTCCAAGGAGGAGGGGCTGTGCTAGCACTCTCAGGAGGCTCCTGACCCAGGATGCAGGGCCCTGGGTGTGTGAGGTGCCGTCCTGGGAAGGAGGTAGAGCTGGGCCGGGTGCAAACTGCAGACCCCAGGAGAGCTGGGCCGTACCTCAGGCCTGAGGAGCGTTTCTGTCTGGAATTCTGCTTTAAAAGGGCTCCTCCACCTTCCTTCTGTTAGCTCATTTGAAAGGCGTCTCCCCTTTTGTGAACAGTTAGCTCCCTCTGGTCCGCCTCAGCCTTTGTTTCTGGGGGGTCACCGCGTTCCCCGCCTCCCCACCCCGCATCCCTGCATTGTCCCATCTGTGTCACCTGTGGGGACCCAGGAATGCAGCGGGCGCCTGCACTCGAGGGACTCACCAGATGGCTGTAGCAACACTTGGCTTCTCCTCGTCCGTTTTTAGAGCCTTCTGTCTCAATGGAATGAGAAACGGTAAAAATAGCCCAAGCAGGCGCTTCAGAGGTATCTTAAATTATTCTCCGCTCGTCTTTCTTCCTAGGGTGTGAGTATCTTTAGCTTCTGTAGAGGGACAGAGGAAAGGAAAGAAAATTCCTGGTGTCCGCGAGTGCTATTTCTACCCAGGGGTACGTTGTACTTCTGTAGAAATAGCTTGGGGGCTGGGAGCCTGTGCTAGTGGCGAGCCAGCTCTTCTGCCTCTCAGTGCGTCAGCAGAGGGGGTGCGCCTCCTCTGAAGCAGCCACAACCCACCCCCAAACTCCCCCACCCCCACCATCGGCTTCTGGAGAAATGACCCAAGGGTCTGGGCTCAGACCTGTGACAGACAGGAGCCAGAGGGGCACACCTGTAGTGACAGGGCCTCCAGAGGGGCACCTTCTGTGTGTGGCTGTGCTGGTCTGCTGCGTGGGGGTGTCCCCATCCAGCAGCACCTACCTTTGGCCATGTGAGCCTGGCAGGAATTTGAGGTTGCCTCTCTGTTTTCTCATGAAAATGCTTCCTCCTGTTGTTCAGTGTTGGTACTCTGGGACAACAGAACCTAGAATATCAACTCAGCAGAGTGAGCGAAGTCCTTTCTGATGAATGTGTGTGAGTCTTTCTGTAGGGTGGAGGACGACCAGGTGCAGGGTGTGCCTGTAGTCACCCACAAGCTGACAGGGGCAGGCCTGGCCTCTGACCCAGGAGTCGGGGGCAGCCAGCCTGCATCCTGGAGCCTGGGCAAGTCCCCCCGCTCCACCCGGCGCCCAGGCGCCTTGGCGTGCATGGTTGTCCATTAGGACAGTGGCCTGCGTTCATTGTCTGGGGATTTACCTCTCTGCTCCTTTGCTCCTGGGTCACTCCCAGTTGGAGTGGAGCTGGGGGAGACCATGGCTGGGGACTGCCCCCAGCTTCTGTGTTTTTACACACATAGCAAGAGCCATGCAATGCCACTTGGCTTCACTATTCCTTATTCAGGATGAAAGGTTCTATAAAGGATGGAAGAGGAGTGGACAGTCCACAGTTTCAAGCAGGACAGAGACTGGTTCTGAAGGGGAATGTGTCGAAAAAGTGTTTGTTCAGGAGCCGGAGAGCGTGGTGGGCTTCCTGGAGGACGGGTTCTTTAGGCCAGTTGTGCAGGAAGGGGAGTGGGGGCCCTGGGAGGAGTGAGTCCAGGGAAAGGGGTGAAAGGAAGCCTATGGGGATAGGAGGGACTGGCCGTGCTCACTGGTGGGCTGCCGTCCTGTTGTCGCCATGCAGGAGAGTCTCAGCTGTGATATCCTAACAGTTGGTACCCAGTCCAGAGCCTTGACACCGCCCTACTGAGGCCACCTCGACCTCCATCCCTTCCTGACCCAGGGTCAGGGGGAGACGGGCCTTCCCAGGCCCAGCTCTGCTCTAGTGCTTCCGGATTCCAGAGGACAGCGGTCCGCTTGGGGGGGTCTATTCAGTGGTCCACTCAGGGGTCTATCCAGTGGTCTAGGCCAGCAGACCAGAGTCTGCACTTCAGGGCCTAGACAGGAGGGAGGTTGGGCTGGTGGGTGCTCAGAGATGGTGGATGTGGGGGTGGCAGGAAGGGGGGTGACTAGGGTGGGATTGCAAGCCCAGCTGCCTGGGGAGGTGGTGGTGCTGACAGAGAACAGATGGTCAGAGAAGGAGCCAGTTTTGTTAGAGGATGAACCTGACCTCAGACATGCTGCCTTGGGCCCAGGTTGTCACAGGGTGGTCTGGGAGGACAGTCAGTCTGGAGGGAAGCCCGGGGTGTCTGTGTGCAAGGCATGTTGGGGCTCAGTGGGGTGATGGCAGAGTGGGAGGGGCAGGGTGGAGATGTGGGGAGAAGGGGGACCCTTGATGGAGTCAGGTGCTGCCTCCAAGTGTCTTGGGGTTCAGAGAAGATGAGACCCCCAAAGGGTCCCAGATGGTCTTTTTCCTTTTAGATGTGGGGTCACTGAAGTTCAAGGAGACCCAAGAGAGGAGAGAGAGAGGAAACCAGCATGTGAGTCATGGGCAAAGGCAGGTGTTGGAACCTTCAGGTTCCAGAATGCTTTGTCCTCTTGGTACTCTTTCCTGACATCTCAGGGTCTCGGTGTCCCTGGTGGTGATGAAGGCCTCCACTCGGGTATTCCTCACGAAAAGCAGACTTAAGGTTTAGAGGTAGCCTCAGCTTTGCCCCAGATGGACAGGGCCGGGCTCAGCACCATCTGGGGTCAGCAGTCAGGTACTGGAAACAATGAGAGGAGAAAGCCCCCGAGTCAGCAGAGCCCTGCCCCAGCCATAGCTGGGCCGCTGGTAACAAAGGTGAGGGCCGCTCCACCTTTGCTCTGTGGTGGGTAGTAACCAGGGCGGGGGCAGGGCAGGGAGCCCTCCCTGGACTGCGGTGCCAGAGTGGGACCCATCGGGGCTGCTGGGCTGACTCCCTGGGCTTGGGTTTCGGGGGTGGGAACCTCTGGCAGGCGGGTTGGCAAGCAGCCCAGGTTCTGGAATGTGCGCTCTGCCTGGTGGGCTCACAGCTTGGCATCAGGTTCCTCCAGGACTGCAGGGAACAAAAGGCAAGTGGCTCCAGGGCTAATTAGCTGGTGAAAGCCCTGGGGTGGGGACCGGGGGCCCAGGCGCGCTCCCCTGCCTCTGGGGAGCCTGCTTGAACACTCTCGGGGTGGGGGTCCCACAGGCCAAATGGTGCAGCTAGAATCGGAGTCAGGGGAGGAGATGTGCGACTTGGCCCACCGGGTGGCCAGCAGTGACCCGGGTCCAGGAGAGGGCCCTGGGCACCCGTCTTGCTGTCCTGGCCCCTGACCTGCGGGGTCACAGGGGTGTGTGCAGAGACAGCCTCCCACCCTGCACTGGTGGCCAGCCGCAGTTGGGCTGAGGCCCAGCCGTGGCTTCATGTCTTGTGGGAGCGAGGCTCTGTGCGTGCTGTGTGCTGTCCTGTGTTTAATGTTCCCGTGGGGGCGGCTGAAACGAGGGCCAGGCTGTGGAAGGCTGCAGGGCTCCTGGGACACCAGCCAAATTCTTGGGGGAACGTGTGTCTGGATTTAGTGGAGTCTTAGGTTCGAGAGAGTCAAAAGGTCTTGAATATTTGGTGGGAAAAACAGGAGTGATTTTTCATTCAAAATCGTCCAACTCAGGGCAACTCAGATTTACATGATTAAGAATGCTGTTTATTTAACAAAAGTATTTACGACAGGAATCTTCTAATAAGAAGTCTTTCTCCAAGGCTGGGAAACCTAAGAAGGTGTTTAACTTACAGCTTTTAAGGTGTTCATCTTGTTTAGAAAGCCAGGCCTCCCTTATTCTCGCCAGGGTCCCTGGGAGAAGCTCTCAAAGTGGATAAAGGGATGTGTTTGCTAATCAGGTTTTAACACAAAACCCAACTCTCTCCTGGGCACAGCCCCCTTGCACCTGTTCCTGATTCAGTATTTCCTCTCTCAGCAGCTCCCTCAAGATTCAAGATGCAGGACCGACTCTAGAGACCTCCGTAGGGCTCCATGGAGGACGTAGATGTTGAAAATATTCTCCTCAAAAGTTCTTCAAAACTGCTCCCAAACTGGTTGAAGGTGATGATTGTTTTTCTAAAAGGCTGAAAGAATCAGTGCTTATTAGTGCATCTGGGAAGGTTTGCTGGTGGCAGAACCTGGCTGTTTAGGGTGGTCCTTGAGCAGCCCCTGGCCTGCGAGGGTCTCTGGCCTCCCCTGCCAGCCCCTGCCCCCAGACAGCTGGTTCTGCCTTTTGACCGGACCTCTGGGGACGTGTCAGGACAGAGCCTGGGAACAAGCAGACACCCCTGAGTGGAGAGTCTGAGTCTCTCTTTGTTCTGTCATGAGTGTTCTCCACACACCCCCCAACTCCGTCTCCTCGGCTGCTAATCCATGCCGAGGTCCTGGACCACCCTTGGGACACCTCGAGTTTTCTCTGTGAAGCATGTGAGGTGATTTGACAGCTGGAGACCTTCCTGTTAACAGCCATTATAATAAAACATTCCCTCAAACCAAATTCGACAATTATTAACATGTTTAAACAGAAAACGATGTTTACTAAGGCATTCTTCCTGGGCTTAACATATCCTGTGAGGAGGGCGGGGTGGGGGAGTGGGGTAAGTGGAAACCCCGGCTCTACCTGTGGTTCAAGGTAAAGTCAGAGCCACTGCTTTTGGTGAGCAGTGCAGAGACCCTTTGACATGTGCTGTGGGTAGTGACAGCCGTCTCACTGGGGGACTCAGATCCAAAACTCCCCCCAACCTGGCCCCCACCCTGAGGCTCTGGCAGGACAGCTCTGCTCAGGAGGTGAGACCCGGGGACAGGCAAGAGGGGCAGGGCCCAGAGGCAGACCCCAATCTGCTGTCCCAGGGCACCCGGCGCCCACACAGCCAGGGCACTGCTTGCTCACTGCCTCATAGCAGCGGTTTAACTTGTGTGGGGCTTAGACGTCTGAATTATTTAAGGCCGTGAACCTTCCTGATGAGGTTGAGGGTGCTGCGCCTGGTGAGGCGAGCCCTGCTTTCCTCATCCTGAGGTGCACATGTCGAGGCCCAGGCCTCCCAGCCTCCATGGAGTCTCGAGGCAGCTGGATGAGTAGGGGGTGGGCCCGGGCTGCTGTGCTGGGCGAGGAAGTGACAGACTGCGTCTCACCTCCAGGGCTCACAGGCCAACGGCCTCCACACGTTTACACACACAGTGCCACTATTTACTTCTTTAACTAAAGAAAAACACGCGTGTGTAGATGCGGCGTGGGGAGCGGAGGAAGGGGGCATCCCCTCTTCCTGGGACCGCGGGTCGCAGCCCTGTCTGAGGATAGTCTCTGGGCAACAAGTGTTCACCCTGTGCCGGGCCCCGTCCTAAGGGCTGGACACGTGCCTGCTCACTTAATCTCCACACCAGCAGGTGTGTCACACTGCTTTGGAGTGAGGAAGCTGAGGCCTGCGAGGTGGCGACTTATGTGGCTGGTGTGCAGTAGGGGCAGGGGCAGGGGTGACAGGCAGGTAGTGTGGCTCAGAGTGGGGTGCTCACTGGGGAAGGGGCGTGCCCCAGGAGGAAGGAACGGTCCATGTGCAGCCCGGGGTGAGGGCGCTGGACACGTCTGCCTCCGGGGCGGCCTCTTCACAGGGCTTTTGCAGGACAGCCCAGGGCGAGCTCCTGACATCAGGCCCTGGGTGATGGCTGCTCTCTGGGTGATGGCTGTGGAAGGATTTTGAGCACAGAGGTGAAACAGACAGAATGTGGTGTTTCACACGTCACAGCGCAGCACTCAGCATGGAGCGCCTCCACTCTGTGCTCCCATCGCCGCTCCTACCTCCAGAACTTCTATCCCTTCCCAAATGGGCACTCTGACCCCATGAGACAGGAGTTCCCCATGTGCCTCTCCCCCACCCTTGGCATGACAGTTCTATGCGCCTGACTGCTCTAGGGGCCTCGTGTAAAGTGGAATCATACCAGGTGTGTCATTTTGTGTCTGTCTCAGTCCATGCACTGTGATGTCTCCATGTTCGTGCGTGTTGTAGCCGCTGGCAGAGTCCCCTTCCTTTCTAAGACAGAGTGACATTCCACCTTCGTCTCTCTGTGGACGCGTGGTTGCTTCCACCACCTGGCTGCTGTGAGTTGAAGGACTTTAGGTTGGGAAGTGATGTGCCAGGTCTGCATTTGCCGGCCACAGAGGTGCCAAGCAGACAGAGCCGAGGCTACGTCTGTCTCACATTCCCTGCTCTGAATGACTCTGCAGCAATGTCTGTCAAAGGTAGAGAGTAATCTTACATCTTAGAATTGAAGTAAGAGATTAAATGAGAAAGGAATGAGATAAAATGACGTATGAAGAAACATACAAGCTGTAAAGCATGGCATAAATACCGGCTCTTACCCCCATTGTTATCTCTATGTTTCTGGGCAAACTGCTTCTGAACTCAGAATCCAGGCATTAGGACAGCTTCATTACGACATAGTTCCCTCCTCGCAGCTCCGCAAACCCAGATTTCCTGCAGCCGTCTCCATGCTCAGGTGAGTGTAGGTGATATGTCTGAAGTTCACTTTGCACCGACAAAGCTCTTTTTCCAGTGTAAAGGCACCCATGGATTTCAAGTGGCTCTGTGTCTAGCTCACCTTGAGATTGTGCTTGAGTGGAGAAAGATCGGAATCCCTGACCACATTAAAATACTTCATCATGAAAAACTTAAGACTCAGAGCCGGGGAGTAAAGGGGAGTGTGAGCACGGGTGAGTCCGTCAACCGACTCCACAGTGACTATGCTCTGCTGCTTTGCCCACGCTGTCCTTTTACAGAGGTAAATAAATACTTCGAGTGATATTCCGTTTTACTCCTGCCTGCTCCAGACTGCATCTCTAAGAACTATGGACATTTCTTAGGTGACGTAAGGCCAGTGTTAGAATTAGTAATACTGATTTACTTGCACAACTAAATTACCCTGATTGGCTTAAAATTGTTCCCTGATGCTTGGTTATTCCCATGGGGCTTCGTTCGGGTTTTGGCTCAGCAGGCTGTGACAAAACACGAGAGCCGGGCTGGCGTGAATGGCAGACAGCCGCTTCTCACAGCTCTGGAGGCTGGGAGGTCCACAGTCAAGGTGATGACCGATTAGGGATCCAGTGAGACCATTCCCCTGGCTGGCAGATGGTCGCCTTCTTGCTGTGGCCTCATGTGACAGAGAGAGGGCTCTGGTCCCCAGCTCATCTAATAAGGGCACCAGTGCCATCGTGGGGCCCTGCCCTCATCATCTCATCTAAACCCAGCTGCCTACTGAAGATCTGCCTCCAAATGCCGTGACGCTGGGGCTTGGAGTTCAGCTCGTGAACGCAGCGGGGACACAGACATCCAGCCTGGAGCACCCACACCCTCTTACACACTGCACTTGTTCATAACGTCCCTTGAGTCTTTGCACACAGAGCAGACCACGCCCCTCACAAACTCCCGCAGAACCTGGGCCAGCTGCCCCACAGTGTCCCTTGTTCTGACCTTGTCTTCTGGCTCCATTTTCAGCCCTTGAACTCACCCTCTCATGGCCGTGTTCCCTGCAGGTGGGGTTGGCTCTGGAGGGCCAGTTTGGTTCAGGCTCATCTTGTGCAGGAGGAATGCGTCCCAGGTGCTCTGCTCGCTTGTGCCCGGAGCCCTGACACCTGCTCATCCCAGCTCACTGCTGCTGAGCGTCATGGTGGGCTCTGAGTCATCTTTCAAATACACCGTCAGAGTTATGGTTCTTCCTATTGAGAATTGAGACAATTAATTGTAAAAGGTTTACAACCTATAGATAAGCAAAAGAAATAAAACCATCTTAACATCCTAGCCCTTGATAGCTGCCATTGAAGTTTTGATGTGGGATCTTCTATTATTTCTTTATCTTATGTATAATTACATTATAACCACATCTTCCCACT
Source organism: Neotragus moschatus (assembly GCA_006410615.1). Lineage (NCBI taxonomy): Eukaryota > Metazoa > Chordata > Mammalia > Artiodactyla > Bovidae > Neotragus > Neotragus moschatus. The sequence goes on from SJYA01001827.1 coordinate 1,533,900, forward strand.
TACTGTGAATAGCTTTTGATGTCGTGAAATATTCTTTTACTGTGTCATTGACTGTCTAGTCCTTGAATACTAGAATCACTGTTTAATTAATGCATCACTTTTGTACAAATTGTGAACACTGCAAATCCCCTTTCCAGAATGCTCATTTGGATTTGGACCCAAAGCTCTCGGAGAGGACCACTGCCTGTCTGCTTTTTAGAACAACTGCTATCTCTTCTGGGGTGAGGTGGGGTGGAGGGATGTGAAGGTGCTGGGGTGATGGGAGACATGGAGGGTTGGGGTGATGGAGGGACTGGAGGATTGGGGTGATGGGGGGTCATGAAGACTTGGGGTGATGGGGGTAATGGAGGGTTGGGGTGGTGNGTGAAGAGTTACTCATTGGAAAAGACCCTGATGCTGGGAGGGATTAGGGGCAGGAGGAGAAGGGGACGACAGAGGATGAGATGGCTGGATGGCATCACCGACTCGGTGGACATGAGTCTGAGTGAACTCCGGGAGTTGGTGATGGACAGGGAGGCCTGGTGTGCTGCAATTCTTGGGGTCACAAAGAGTCAGACATGACTGAGCGACTGGACTGAACTGAACTGAACTTAAAGACCAGCGAGATTGAACATCTTTTCATGAGCTTAGTTTCTATTTGCATATCTTCTTCTGAATACGTCCTTTGCCTATTTTGGAATAAAGTTGTTGTTGTTAGCTGCTGTTTTGGACCTGAGAGAGTGAGAGCAACTCCATCAGTTTGCCACCCCGCATCTCATAACCTTTGTGAGTGCAGTGTGGTCTCAGACAGGTACTAAGCTCTGTTCTGATGGCAGCACTATGTAAAAGGACTTGGTATTTTCTGGTAGACTGGTTACTTGGGCTTTACCAATCAGTGTTACAGGGCTGCAAAGAAGATTGTAGGAAGCCCAGGGGGGCCAGTGGATGCCCCCATAAATGAGCATGGAAGGCTCTCTGATCAGAAAATCCCCTCTCCCCAGTGTACCAGCCCTCTGGTCCTCTCTTCAGTTTTCAGAGCTCGTCTAAGTACTGGGAAGAAAGTCGCCCCTGGAACAAAAACACACTTTGGCACTTAAGGCCTTTCCAGATAAGACTTACATTCCTTTTTTTCAACATTTCTTTGAAACTGAGGACTTAACGTGATTTAGACTTGTGAAAAGCCATGGCTAACATGCACTCTTCTTCCACCACGACATGGACCTTTACTCCACGCGCTCTCTAAACACAGATAATCACCATGGCAACCACCATGTTTCACGACTCTCACACATACACTTGCACCTTCCTTAAAGAAACACAGAGCATAACAGTGTAGAATTAGAACAGTAAATCATTGGGATGTTTTTTATTTGTTGTTACATAGTTGTCAGGATCTTGAGAAGAGCTGGACATTGTCATCTGCTATCAATTGTACTTGGGAAAAGTAGCTGTTTGGCTGGGCCCTTTGACACCTTTCCAGAAAGTGGGGTGTTGTTTGTAACATGCAAGGCATGACCAATGGATGATCAGATTGTCAGGGTTAGAGACTTTCAAGGCAGAAAGTCTCACTAAGAACACTAAGTGCTGAACAGTATACATTTCTACACGTCCACTGGGCCAGTCCTCCGCACTTATATCACAGTTACGGTCACTCACATGTTGCTTAGAGTTTGCACACACACGCTTTTAGGGTAGCGTTTAATTTTATCTTTGGTTGTATTTGGAAACATGCCTGGCAGTTTTGCTGTGCTTTCAAAAGTCTCTGTCTTTCTTGGCGATGTGAACGAGCCTTTTGCTGCCCTGTGAATACTTGGTGAGCAGTCTGCAGAGTGAAGCCCAGGCGAAGCTTTCCTCAGGAGGTGTCTCCAAGGGTTCTCTGAGTAACTCAGGGCCTGTGCCCTGGCGCGGTCAAGGCCCACAAGCTGTGGGCAGGAGCCCCATGTGCTCTCAGCAGACCTCCTTTCCTGAGTTCTGAATGTCTCAGGGTGTTCTCTCCACGGATGGGGAGAACTGTCCTTCTGGGATAACCGCATGTGATGAGAACGGCTTTTCCCTCTCGCTAATGAATTGTAGCTGTGATTTCTCCCACGTTAAACGCTCTGTCTTTGGAATACAAATGTTTCGAGGGGAGAGAAGAAGGGACCCTCTTCTCCTTGATTGTTTTCTTTTAAATTAAAAGTAGTAATAAATCTAAGTCAACCCAAATAACTGCTGAACATTTCGTATTAACATAGCAGTGAAGATGAACTTGGGCAGCTGTGATAAATGTCTGTGTGTGCTTAGACTGGACTGCCTCCAAACCCTTCACTCCCACACCAATTTGGAAAGGCCTACCTGAGGTTTTTATATCCTTAGTCTGAAGATTCATTTTTCATTTGCAAGATAGAGCCCCTGTGTTTCAAGGACAGCTATGCTATACTTCTGTAGAAAGTACACAGAGATAATGTTGGAATGAGGAACTCTTTTTTTAACCCAGTGAATATACTATTTGCCTTCCAAACCTATCGCATGTCTGCTTTTCTGTGTTTTCTGTGATTTGATTATAACTCTGTAAGCCTAAGTTCCATGAGGTGAGAAATAAATCAGGTGTCAGTCTCTGTTAAACGTGTACTTACCGTGGGGGAACAGGAACAGCGGAGCCTTTGTTCGGGCCCTCCCACTGCTGTCCCATCGGGCAGGATGGAGAATGGAACACCAGTGCCAGACAGATGCTCTGAGCCTGGCTGCCAAGAGCAGAGTCTCTGCTCTCTGTTCACAGGCCGCTAGGCAGGGCTGCCACCTGAACAGGTGCACGAAAAGTGGACAGAATTTGGAGGAAGACAAAGTGATGACATGAGGATTCAGACGTTGATGGACTTCTGAAATAATCACTACTTAATAATTTCTGTGTGTGAAAGTGCCCCGGATGCTGGATGGTATAAAGAGTTTGTATTCACAGAGTTTCGTTTAGTTGAGTTGGGAGTGAAGAGAACGCTGGTGGGGAATCGGGTCTTCCTCGAGGTTCCCGTGTGCCACGAGCCTGCCTGCCTTGGGGACTTGCCAAGTACGCCTGCCTCCTGGAGGGTCCTCCTCCCTGAAGACCTCAGGTCAAACACTGCTTGTTCAGGAACGCCTCCTCTGACATCTCTGGGGAGGCTATAGCTCAGCGCCTCATCAGCATCCTTAATCCTGGTCCTGCCCTTTCTGGCAGCAGTCACAACTGTCTTTTTATCTTTTTATTGAGGTATAATTGACGCACGACATTATATTAGTTTCAGGTGTATGGCATAGTGACCTAGTATTTGTACACACTGTGCAATGCTTACAGTAAATCTAGTTAACCGTCCATCACCATGTGTAGTTACATAATTTGTTTTCTCTCAGAACTTTTCAGATCTTAGCAACTCTCAAATATACAGACAGAATTGTTAACTGTAGTTGCCGTGCTGTACGTCACACCCCAGGACTCATTTATCTCAGGCTGAAAGTCTGTATATTTTGACCTTTACCTGTTTTCCCCACCCCTACACCTTGACTGTTATTTGTGTGACTGCATAGTGATCTGTGAACTCCTAAGGACTGGGAGCTCCATGAGGGCAGGTGCTGGGCCCTGTGTCTCTGGTCCTGGGATCCAGTACCTAGAGCAGGGTCTACTTTCCTCTCTGCCAAGGGCCTGAGCCCTCCTGTCACGCTCTTGGCAGAGCCCCCTTCCGCTTCTGGCTTTTGGAGCCTCCCAGGTCTCCACTCTTCCCTCATTGGCACATGTTGTTCCCCTGGGCGGGAGTATCTTTGGCTCCTGTCTTCCATCTGGAATATGATACTCATTCTCCAGACCCACCCCGATGTCTCCACCAGGATGCCTCCAGTGGGCTCAGTGGTCCCTCTCCCGTCAGCTGCACCAGGTGGATTTCCGCACTGGGGTCTTACCACGCTGTCCTGCCGTGCTTACTTCACACATCTATCTTGCATCCTGGACCAAGTTCCTGGAAGATGCGGAGCACGCCACTCATGTCATTATCTCTGTTTTGTCTCCATCCTTAAATACAGTGTCTGTCACAATAAATATTTTGAATGAATAAAAATTTCTCTTATTAGTAATCCATGTCCCAGGAATTTACTAAAAACAATTCCCAGGAATGTCAGGTCCTGTTCTGACTAGGTGCTGGGCCCTCAGACACCTGTAAATGATGCAGTCAAGCCCCTTCCAGGGACAGCTGCTGAGATGGGTATTTTTGTCTGTTCCCTCTTTGCTGAGCCTGGGAACAGCTGTGGAGAGCATGCGTGTGGCTGTTCAGGACTCAAGGATGAAGCCCCGTTGGCTTTCAGAGCGGGATAGCTTGGTGGCCCAGCTGCTGGGTGAGAGCCTTCAAAGCTGGGATGCATGGCGGAGCACCTTCTTGGGGCCAGGCTGGATGCTGGAGATCTCTCTGGCTCTCAGGGTGTCCTGTGGGCTGGGACTCATGCTGTGAGTAAGATAGCATTTCCTGTCCTGTTCCATGGGGTTATCTTCTCACTCACTGTGTGTGGGCACATTCTGGATTTCCCTCAAAGAAATTGCTCCACGTGTAGCTATGTATTTGGTGCCTCTGAGGGAGCTGAGCTGGGCAGTTTATTTTTGAGTCTGATGGAAGTACTTTATGATTATCCTGTAGTGTATCTGATGTTGGTTTTGGCTCTTTGTCCCAGTCTATGGAGACCTTCTGAATCTTGATCCTGTTATGCAACATATTGTATAAGGTCACCTGTTGGCTCGAATATTGTGTTTTCTGCATTTTTTTTAAACCTGAAATGTCCACCAAGTCAGGCCCATGAACTGACTTAGCATATTGTTATTTAGCATACTGTTGGCAATTCAAAAGTTTAGCCTGTTGTTGGCAGTTCATATTGACCTCACTCTGTTGATTAGCAATCTTTGGCAGTTCAATCAGCTAGAAATCTACAAGGCTTTATTTTTATCTTTTAATTTTTATCCCCGCCCGTACCATATATCACAGGAGATTTGGCTAAACACCTGATTGAGAGGAAGTTTGCAACTGTCTGCAGCCTTCCCTTCCGTCCCGCCCTGGTACCTGGCCAGTGAGTCACAATGGGCCTCATTTGTTGAATCTTGCTTCTGGTGAAACAGTGCTGCTTCCAGTGACTACCGCCTCCCTTATGAAAGAGTTTTTCTACCCTCTATTTAATAACTTAAGAATTTTTCTGGAGGCTAACATCAGCTCTTAAATGATCATTTTTAGCCATTTTTCTTGATCTTTTCCTGTGTTGGGAAGTCAGGACACTTGCCTGTTTCTAAATGTTTTGCACCTCTTCTGTTCTCTCTGAAGTTGAAATACAATGATTCTGTCATCATATTTGCACGTTCTTTTAGTGTTTTGAGTGTAATCCACTTAGACCTAGAGACTTTCACTTAAATCAGCGGGTTATATCTCTTACCGTTGTTCATTTTGCTTTTTAATTCCCTGGAGCATATTTATTTTGCCCTTTCTTTGTTGAGACCCTCGTCCTTGAGGGCTCAGAAACATGCCTGCTTTATTTACCACTGTTTCCACAACCGCTCTTAATAAACACGTAGTAGATGATGGAATGAAAGTTGAATTGTGCATGGACTCTGCTTACTAGACTGGTAGCTCTATGAAGACCGTTAAGGGGTGGATCCCTTGTAAGTTTTAGATATTTCCTTTGCCTCAATTATGTATTATTTTATTTTTTGTTTTCCTATAGTTTTTTTTTACTTCAAAAAATAAATTAGTTCCCCTAGAATTTTTGATACCTTAAAATGCAAACTTTACTTCTAAAACCAGCTTATTTTCATTAACAATAATGTTACATGTTCATTTCCAGTAAGAATATTTTTATTAAATATGTTCTCAACATTTAAATAATATTTTCCCTTATAAAATCTGGATCTGTGACCTCAAAAAATTCACCAAAATGATTATAATATGGTTCCAGTCATGTGCCTTCAAGTTGCTGGCAGTCAATAAGAAGTATCATCATAAAATATCACCATAAAATCATCTCTCTGCTCAGTCGCATGTAACCTCATTCTTTGCTTATATGAATGCCTATACTTAATGGTTTTTATATAGATGAAGAATGCCACTTTGATTCAGAGCGATTTACAGCCACACCTTCTTTATTAGTGTCTTTGTCCTTAAATCAGGGGTAAAATGGAAAAGACAACCATTACAGGTTAAAACTCAGGAGAACCTATACTTAAAATTAGATACTTGTACCTGAAAAAAGTCCCTTTTTGGGATGTCAGATAAAATAAAAGAAGATCATAAATGTTGATTGTAGTAATAATATCAATGTCTCACCTGTGGAGCATGCGTGGGGTGGAAAGGGGAGGGTCAGATGGGGACTAGTCCATGATGAGTCCTATAGCTGCCGACGGTGATACCATTAGGGTCTCCTCTCACTTCATTTCATGAGAAGCAAATCCCTGTGCCCTCAAGTGTTGGCCCTACAGCCTCGGGCAGTGGGCAGGGATCTGGTAGAGGCCAGTTGAGTGACACATGCCAGCACAGAAATGAAGAGAAGGGACCGGGAATGAACTGGGAGCACTCTGAATTCCACATCAAAATAAGAGAGTGAGATGGGGAGAAAATCAGGAAGATGGGCACAATCACAAGAGAGGGGGCGGTTGGCCCTCTGCAGAGGGGCCTCCGGGACCTAGGGTTTGGGGAAGGCGGTGTCTGCCTCTCCCTCCCCTCAGCCACCCCTGGACATCGGCCTCTGCTAAAGCTCCGTCAACAGGAGGCAGAAGGCTGGCTGATGCTCTCGTCCCCTGCGGGCCCCCTTTCTTGGTTGATGGGGCATTTTAGCAGAGCAAACACGTCCACCCTTAAACTGAGAGGATGTTGCTGAGGACAGCATCCTGCTGCCCAGACTGGACAGGACCTGAGGATAAGCTGACCTCTGAAGGGCGGGGGCTGCACCAGGCTCTCCCCTCTGGAGCACGTGGTTCCCAGAGCCTGGGGACTAATTCTTACAATCCGTCTCCTTCAGAATCCCATCGTGTGAGAGGGCAGGGCTGGGGTGCTGTCTCCCACGTGGCTGGAGCTGGTGCTCGCCTGGCAGTGAGGTGTCTGAAGTCATTTCCAGTCCAAGTGCTTCCGTTTCCCAGTCAGCCTTCTGCATGTAAACCAGCCTCTGGACCTTGGCTCACGGGCTCATTGGGGAGCACCTGTTTAGGTGTGTGTTTCTTTCCTTAACACATTAGTACAATTAAAAAGATACTAATCTATCTAATATCTAATATCTATCTACCTAATCTATCTAAAGATGAAAGTGAAAGTGGAGAGTGAGAAAGTTGTTTATTTGTTTGGGCTCCAAAATCACTGCAGATGGTGACTGCAGCCATGAAATTAAAAGACACTTACTCCTTGGAAGGAAAGTTATGACCAACCTAGATAGCATGTTGAAAAGCAGAGACATTACCAACAAAGGTCCGTCTAGTCAAGGCTATGGTTTTTCCAGTGGTCATATATGGATGTGAGAGTTGGACTGTGAAGAAAGCTGAGTGCTGAAGAATTGATGCTTTTGAACTGTGGTATTGGTGAAGACTCTTGAGAGTCCCTTGGACTGCAAGGAGATCCAACCAGTCCATTCTGAAGGAGAATGGCCCTGGGATTTCTTTGGCAGGAATGATGCTAAAGCTGAAACTCCAGTACTTTGGCCACCTCATGCAAAGAGTTGACTCATTGGAAAAGACTCTGATGCTGGGAGGGGTTGGGGGCAGGAGAAGGGGACGACAGAGGATGAGATGGCTGGATGGCATCACTGACTCGATGTACATGAGTCTAAGTGAACTCTGGGAGTTGGTGATGGACAAGGAGGCCTGGTGTGCTGTGATTCATGGGATTGCAAAGAGTCGGACACGACTGAGCGACTGAACTGAACTGAATCTATCACTTTTTCTCATTCTTGTGTTAATATTAATTTAAAATTCAGGCTTTGTTTTGTCATTTTTGAAGTGAAAGTTGTTCAGTCATGTTGGACTCTTTTCAACCGCATCGTCTATACAGTCCATGGGACTCTCCAGGCCAGAATACTGGAGTGGGTAGCCTTTCCCTTCTCCAGCAGATCTTCCCAACCCAGGAATTGAACCAGGGTCTCCTACATTGCAGGTGGATTCTTTAGCAACTGCTATCCAAGAAGCCCCTTATCATTTTTAAGGGGTCATATTCTATTCAAATGGTCATCTCCTCACCATTTTGGTGGAAGTGAAGCCACCATCAGTCCAAGGTGCTGAAAGTCCAGCCACCTCGTCCATTGCCCCCAGCCTTCATGTCCAGCTATTGGGAGCCAGCCCTTCTGCTTCTGGAGACCTTTCCCACCTGCTTTTGGCTTTCTCAGCCCTCACTGTACAGGGTCTCCAGCACGAGCCCTCTGGGAAGGAATAGTTGAGGTGGAGCAGGTGAATGGAAGCAGAATTGTGGCAGGTGTGGATCAGGAGGTCACAGAGGGAGGTGCACACTGTTGAAAAGTCTCCTGTTTTGTGGAAACATCCAAACTTGACAAGCCCCCAAATGTTACACATTCTGAAAACAATGTAATGTTGAGTTCTCTTGCATCAGTTTCAGGTAATTTTCCTATTTGGGTTATGAAAACAGAGATTCCCATTAGAGTGTCTCTGGTCACATTTATCAGAAGAGGAAGCTCACGGAGGATTTTCTCTCCTGTGTCTGTGCTCACTTCTGAAAGTAGTCATTTGCTGTCTTTGTTCACATTCAGCTCAAACGACATGCTTCACTAGAAACGTACGTCACGCTCAGGCAGTCTCTTTGGTAGCTTCTTTGCCATGTGGGGAGCCCAGATCACTTAGGTTAATCAAAATAGCACCCTTTGTGTGTGCTGCTTGGTCGCAGAAATCTCTAGTTAACTACATTTTTAACCACCTTTGGGGCTTCCCTGATAACTCAGCTGGTAAAGAATCTGCCTGCAATGCAGAAGACCCTGGTTTGCTTCCTGGGTTGGGAAGATCCCTTGGAGAAGGAAAAGGCTACCCCCTCCAGTACTATGGCCTGGAGAATTCCATGGACTGTTTAGGAGCCTCCCCCATCCCCCAACTCCAGCACCCCAGGTCTGGCTGCACCTTTGTTTGGTTTCCTGTGTCGAGTGAAGTGCCTTCCATGTTGAGTTTGGAAGGTGCAGAGTCAAGTCTGTGTATCCAGAGTGCTGTGCAAAAGTAAGCCGCCAGCCCCTGGGGACCCCACATCACACATCTTTCAATAGCACAGTTGTCGAGAGAACCACGCCAGCACATGAGAGCTCAGGGTCTGGTTGGGTGTGCTGCACACGGATGTTTCTCTGATGGTGACGGCCTTAAATCCCGACTGTTTACAGTTCAGACATCTTCTTGAGGGAACGTCAGTGAGAAGGCAGACAGTAGGAGGTGGCCGAGTGCCTTTCAGGAGATGAGGGCTTTCCATGATGGACTGTCTGAGGGATTTCAAAACAGGGATATCCAAAGATTTTTATTACCAAAGTAGAATTAAGCAACGAATTCTTGAGACTCTTCATAAATCAGAAATTACCACCCCCCAACAAAATAAAAATATCTGGCTGAGCTTTGGGGAGTGAAGTATTAATTTATCTAAGTGACATGTTGACTGCAGGGCGCTCTCAGGAGACCTCTCTTCTCCCTTCCAGCTGAGATGTCCGACCGTCCCTCCTTCCTGCCTTTGGAATTTGTAACACGTTGTAAAAGGCCCATTCCAATTCTATCACAGGGAATGGAATCCAAGGAGTTCACAGTTACTTCAGCTCTCTGAACTTATAAAAACATGTTAGTGAAAGAAGTACTGTACTTTACGATTAAGAGAGATGTTAAAGTTTCAAAAATTGTAATTACGATGGAAATGGAACAGTTTCCCCAAGTTCTTGTCTCTGATTTATATACAACTTCCAGAGAGTTACTTCAGTTCTGCGGGCTTCGTTTCCCTGTCTGCGAGAAGGAATGTGTTTTTCGAGCTTAAGTGCTAATGCTTCTTTATTTTGATTGTTTATTCAATATCTCGGTTACTTTGACACTGGCTTAAAAAAAAAGAAAGAGCTGAAGGAAATTGAAGAAGTCACCGTGGTCCCCAAACTTTGAATTTTTGCGTGTTATCCGTTTTTAATCTGCGAGGCTTTAGGAGAGATCATGGCAACATATTCCGACCGTGTTTGCTGTCTCTTTGGCACGTGTGTGTGCTTGTGTGAGTGTGTGTAGGTCACTTCCAACTGGTAGGAAGTGATACCCTTCATGCACCTGATGGCTTGAAGTGTCTCTTAGACTCTTTGCTGTTTCAGTACAGTGCAGACTCCAAATTTAATAGGAAATATTTAAAATAAATTAATTTTAAAATGGTATTTTCACAATTAATGAATATTATAATTTTAGTCCTATTTTTGTCCAATAAATAAACGGTTAAGATTGTCAGCTAAGATAAATGGAATTTTCCGTCCATATCTTTTTGAACAAACATAGGAGCTCATTGTGGAGGCTAGTGGGCTCTTGGTCTCGAGGGTCCAGGATGGCACTTGACAGGGGACGCAGGGCTGGCCCCAGAGCTCCTTGGTGGTGAGGAGGGAGTCTCAATGACCCTCTTTGGGCAGCAACGTGTACATTAGGATGAAAACACTTGTAAACCCGAACACGACAAAATTCTGATTTCTCTTCATCATTTCTCGTAAGCTTTAAACAGTACCCAGCTGTCAAGTCATTTCAGAAATTCCTGTTCTGAGAGGCCGCTTGCCTCTCTCTTGTTCAGAGAGCCAGGGTCCACGACCGTACTGTGGTCCAGCCCGGCAAGAGGGGATGTCCTGTGGGCCAGGATTTCCGGGCGAGAGTCCACCCGCTGGGTGTCTCTGCAGGCGGGTAGGTGTGGGAAGCCGGCAGGCAGATGCAGAACCATGTTGGTTCCTGGTGCACACTGCGTTTCTCATTTCGTACAGCGTTTTTTCCAGCTAAGAATGTTGATAAGTCAAGGAATGATGCCAGTATTTACAAAGTGCACATGTTACTTTATCTGTGTATTAAAAGTGACCCTGGATGTTAAGAAGTCTTCAGATGAGGATTACACACATTTGGAAGAATAGTGTCTCTCTTCACCACGTAATAGCAGATGATTTGTTCTGCTTCTTCCTTTGGGTAAGCAGAGGTTTTTTACAAGATTTAGTTAGTTAAAATGTTCATGCTTTTCACTCCTTCAGCATAGATTTTATTTTTTTGCATAAAATTATAAAGTTATAACGTCCTAATTGTGAAAAGGAAACAACAGCTTGAAACATAGAAACATCTCATGTAAATGACTAACGTGGTGAAGAATCTGGAAAAAAACCTATTTGATTTCCACCTTAAAAATTATTGTTTAACTTTATGTAGCACAGCTATACAACACAAACATGAATCTTCTAATGGCCAAATCATGTTTTCTGAGACTAGCTACAGTACAAGGTTCTCATAAAATTATTATGAGGAGTGACCTTAAGTGAATGCCTTGCTAGTTAACTTGGCAAAACTCTTATTTCATAACACGAAAGTTGGTAAGACCTCCACTGTAAATGGCCAGGTCAGTGCTTCCAAGCTTCTGAATCTAAGATAATTTGAGGCTTATGGGAAGGTGTCCTTCAGAATAGTGCAGGCAGGTTAGAATATATCTGAGCGTGTTCACTCACAGCAGAGCATCTCAGCATGCCTGCGGACTCACAGGCAGCTTGGTCAGGTCAGCGTCTCAGAGGGCTGGTACTTAAGCTTGCCTTAGATTAGTTTTTCACATGCTATTAGAAAATAGATTTCAATGGCTTAGTCGGGTTTGAGAAGAGAAAGTGAATTCACAATGGCTTAGTTGGGTTTGAGAAGAGAAAGTGAATTCAGTTATAGAGCCATGCCAAGATGGAAAACATGCTTTGATTCAATATGAAAAATAGCCAGAGTTCTTTTTAGTGTGTTTGCATAACAAAAATAGCTGGTGCTATGAATTTCATTTTTGCCAAAATTGTGGCATTCACCAGGGGAAAAAATGGCACACGAGCCCTTTATGTGGATAAATTTATGCTCCAAGTCTCGAGGTTGTGTGGTGAGGGAGGCCGCGTTAGGGCTTGTCTCTCTAGTAGAGAGGTGGAGCCTCTGTGAAGTCATCTTATATGAAACAGCTCTTTAATGTGACTGTCTTGGTTTTGGAGACAGTGAGATGGCTTTGTTTTGGATGCTAATGATTATCCGCTCCCCCCCCCCCCCCACCTTT
>SJYA01001827.1:1546236-1870926 GCA_006410615.1 Neotragus moschatus
TCCCCCCCCCCCCCCCCCCCCGCTTTTATCTGTACTGTGTTAATTTAGATGCTGTTTAGATGTTCTCCCCGTGCCCTTTATGGGGAAGGCAGTGTCCACAGTTTTGTCGACTAACCATGCAGTTTATGGAATGCAGATATCTTCCAGCTCCTGTTTGCTGGTTGATTTCTCTTGATTTCTTGTGAATGCAGCCTGCTGTCCACTCAACTGGGACAATGCCTCTCCGAGGATGCTTGTCTTGAGGGTGTGGTGACTTTCTCTGGCCTTGGGTTTTGCCGGCAGCTCTCAGTGGTGTCCTCTTGGCGCAGGGATGTGTTTCCGTGATGCTGAAACTTTCAGCCTGGGCCTTCATAGTAACAACAACACTGCTTCTGCCTGGGATTTCTCTGGAGCCCTCATCCTTCCACATTCTCCCCTGAGCGCCAGCCGCACCCCCACCCCGCTGTCTCCATTCCCTTCTGTCTGGTTGGGACCCCTGGTGACTTGCATCAGGGCAGGTCCTCATCCTAAACCCTCACGAAGGGCCCGGGAGGTGTTGGGTGCTGTGTGGGTCTTGCTCCCAACCTTCCAGGAGCTCCGGTGGGTGGGAACAGATACCTTCAGGGGCCCCATCGTTGCTGCAGCAGGGAGAGTGGAGAAGATGGGCGGAGGTGGGGGGTTGTTACACAAACCAGCGTCCTGCCCATAGAAGGGAGGGGGTGGCGGGACTTTGGGCCCCGCCTTGTGTTGAAACAAGTGCATGTGTTTGAGTGTGCGAGTTGTTTGTCAAACTATGGATGAAAAGGAATTAAGGCAAAAAGTATAATATCTAGTAGGATGCATGATAGGAAGGCAGCCTACCAGTTTAGGACCTTCTTTCTGTGGGACCATGTGTCTGTTCTAGGGATCTCTTGCTTCTGTGGAACGTCCGGAAGGTTGTTGCATGACTGCTTGTCTCTGAAAGAAAGTTCCTGTTGAAGTATGTACATTGTGAGGAGAGATCAGTTGTGATGCCGGAGTGGGAAGAAGCCCGGGGCTGTGCTGTCTGTCCACAGGTCCTCCTCCTGAGGGTGCTTGGCTGTGGGAAGTCAGGATGTGTGTGCCCAGCCTCCATATAGTTATCCAGCTATCCCGAGCTTTACCAGCAGGGAATAGTGTATCATTTCAGCGGTTTACTAGCTATCTGTCCTTTTGTTTTGTAGATGTAAAGATTAAAAAAACAATATGACATAAAACCCAAAATCCACCCCCCCCACCCCAATCTAACCCTACCTTTGGCCAGGAAAAAGAAAACAGAAGCCCTCCTCAAAAATGCTTCCCAAATACTTTGGCTTTACCTGAATTGGTGTATTTGGTACTGGAAGACTGGCTTCCCAGGTGGCTCAGATGGTAAAGAATCTGCCTGCAGTGCATCCCCAGGTCAGTTCCTGCAGTGCAGACCTGGGTTCAATCCCTGGGTTGGGAGGATCTCCTGGAGAAGGGCATGGCAACCCACTCTAGTATTCTTGCTTGGAGAGTCCCATGGACAGAGGAGCCTGTCACCAGAAGAATTTTACTTCAGGATTTTAGAAACAAGTTCTAAACTATTCAACAAAAATAGATTTTTTAATGTTTTGTATTTGTGTGAAAATATCCACAATTCTCTTCCTTGATGGTCTTCTAAGCACATAACTATTGTTCAGTCGCTCAATCATGTCCAACTCTTTGTGACCCCATGGACTGCAGCACACCAGGCTTCCCTGTCTTTCACCATCTCCTTGCTCAAACTCATGTCCACTGAGTCGGAGATGCCATCCAACCATCTCAACCTCTGTCGCTCCCTTCTCCTACTGCCCTTAATCTTTCCTAGCATCAGGGCCTTTTTCAGTGAGCTGGCTCTTTGAATCAGGTGGCCAAAGTATTGGAGCTTCAGCTTCAGCATGAGTCCTTCCCATGAATATTCAGGGTTGATTTCCTTTAGGATTGACTGGTTTGATCTCCTTGCAGTCCAAGGGACTCTTAAGAGTCTTTCCCAATACCACAATTTGAAAAAATCAATTCTTTGTATCTCAGCCTTCTTTATGGTCCAGCTCTTATATCCCTACATGACTACTGGAAAAATAGCTTTGACTATATGGACCTTTGTCGGCAAAATAATGTCTCTTATGCTGTCTAGGTTTGTCATAGTTTTTCTCTGAGGAGCAAGTGTCTTTTAATTTCATGTTTGCAGTTCCCATCTGCAGTGATTTAGGAGCCCAAGAAAACAAAATCTACCACTGTTTCCATTGTTTCCCGATCTATTTGTCATGAAGTGATGGGACCAGATGCATGATTTAATGGTCTCTGTCAGTTCTTTATCACTGTGCTTCATGGGTGTACCAATCGCTGCTGCTGCTGCTGCTGCTGAGTCGCTTCAGTCGTGCCCGACTCTGTGCGACCCCAGAGACGGCAGCCCACCAGGCTCTGCTGCCCCTGGGATTCTCCAGGCAAGAACACTGGAGTGGGTTGCCATTTCCTTCTCCAACGCATGAAAGTGAAACGTGAAAGTGAAGTCGCTCAGTTGTGTCCGAATCTTCACGACCCCATGGACAGCAGCCCACCAGGCTCCTCCATCCATGGGATTTGCCAGGCAAGAGTACTGGAGTGGGGTGCCATTGCTCCATTCTCTAAATACCTGTTGTCTTAAACACTCCAAGTACTTGCATTGTTTCTGAAGAATATTATCTAGTCTGTGAAACTGCTTACAGAATTCCTTGTCTTTCTGCCTCAGTAGAGCGACCTTCAAACCTTGATTTTTGTGTTCCAGACCCCTCTCTCTTTCATTTTCTGTTCCATTGACTGAAAAAAGGCCCCTGGTTTCTGCTGTCACTGGTTTAGCTATTTGGATTAAATCCTAGTCTACCATATTTATCTCCTGAAGTCACTTTTCCTGTGCAGATCATGGTGTATACGTGTAATAAATAACCCTGACCAGACTGGACCTGACTATGTGAATTCTTTCACCTTGTCCATCTTTAGTAATGAATGGTGAAGCTTGTATGAGAGAAGGAGAGAGTTTTTTGAACCACTGAGTTTGATCAAATGTGGTCTTTGTTTAGTTTGTTTGTTGCTAACTCTGAGAGCAGCAACTACGAATCCAATCTCTGATGATTTCTGTAACTGAAAAAAAAAAGCAAATAAAACTGACAGGCTGCCTAGAGGCTACAAATTTTATCCAAATGCCTAAGTGGGTGTGAGGGTCTGGAGCTGAGCAGGGCTCTGAGAGAGGTGGCCATGGGAGCAGCCTCGGTGGATGGGGCCACGGGCTGTCACCATGGCGGTGGCTGAGGTTCAGGGTTGGCCCTTTCTTCTCCCTGCCTGGTGACCTTGGCCGCTCTCACAACTTAGTCAAGTGTCCTTAGCTGTCAGATGAGAAAAATTATCCCACTGTGAGGTTTAGAGTTAGAGGAGGTGGCCTTTGTATAACGCTGGCTGACACGATGCCCGGCAGCAGGAGGCCCTTCTCCCCTGAAACCCTATTGCCTCTCTGGGGTCCTCTCCGGGGGCTTTGTGACTTTCTGCCTTGTGGTTTATTCTGCACTTAATGCCAGCTCCTTAGAGACAAGGTCTGTGTCAGATTCATCTTTGTCCTTTCTATAGTTTCTAGGGGGCAAAATATTCTGTGACTGTTTGTTGAATGGCAGTATGACTGAGTGATCCCGGGTAAGTGAGGTTTAAATATTTTTACTGTTCCTTGTAGAGATTTTAGGCCTTGATGCCTGATGCCGGCTGATGGGATGTGTGCTGTGAACATGGAAGTGTGTTGTGTGCCCAGATCTGGACTTCATGGGTATAGCTGGTGGGTTGCAGATTCATGTGTCATGTGCCTCAAAGCTAGAATCTGGGCAGATTGTAAAGTAACCAATGAGTTTGTCCCACAGGGAGTGCCTAACTTTTCTGCAGTGGATCTGTCACGGGCCGCAGGTCTTTGTGAAAGGGATCTGAGAAACTGTACAATTTCTCCCTGGTGGCTCAGACGGTAAAGCATCTGTCTTCAATGCGGGAGAGCTGGGTTTGAGCCCTGGGTTGGGAAGATCCCCTGGAGAAGGAAATGGCAATCCACTCCAGTACTGTTGCCTGGAAAATCCCATGGACAGAGGAGCCTGGTACGCTACAGTCTATGTGGTTGCAAAGAGTCAGACACGACTGACTGACTTCATTTCACTTCACTTCACAATTTCTCCACCAGTGAGTGATAAAGGGGCCCACGTTTTTTCATCATAATGAATCATTGTGTGTTCAACTGCTTCAAAGTCTTGCTCTGTTCTTTGAGATTCCGAGGTGACTGGTGGCTTATCCACATGTCACCTTGTTTCTGAGTACACCAGAAGCTCAAAGAGCTGTCCTCTGCTGGCCTTTGACCTCAGAGAGATCTGGGTAGACGTGATCATCTCGTGTGCCCGTGGAGCCAGGGAGCCTTGAGAACATTGCACTCATCTGATTGTTGGTGGTACTGGGACACATCACCACGTTTAGACATGTCAGTTGACTTTGTCTTAGTGTTTTCAATCACAGATTTGCCTCCTATACTAACATTTTTTATCTTCCTTAAGTGTTAGCTGTGTTTAGTTTTTATACGGTGATCCCTCTGCTCCCAAAGAGGGACTCAGACTGAAGTGTCAACCATGCCTTGCTTTCTTTACTAGAATGAACTGCTCTGATACCATCTCAGATACGGGCAGCTCTGTGTCATTGTGGAGAGGCATAAAGCAGTCCAGGTCTGTATGCTTCCCTCTTTCAGCCACTTTCTTTACAATTACAGTATTCTACTCTCCCTTCTCATTACTTTTCTGAGTTTATATTAAGGTCTAGTAAATCGCTGTGTAAAATAAAATCAAGGAATCAAAAAAAATGATTGAGAATATAAATCACATGGACTTCTCAGGTGGCACTAGTGGCCTGCCAGTGATCCCTAAATCAGGAATATCCCCTGAAACAGAGCATGGCAACCCATTCCGGTATTCTTGTTTGGAGAATCCCATGGACAGAGCAGCATGGTGGGCTACAGTCCATGGGGTCACAAAGAGTCAGACATGACTGAAGTGACTTAGTGCGTGCACACACACACGCACACACGCACGCACACACACACACACACACACACACACACACACAAATAACATGCGTCAAATGCTATGCAGAGAATGAGCACTGAAGAGAAAATGGATTCACTATAACTGCTGTGAGGAAGGGTTAGCATCTTGCCCTATGGAGGTGAGTCCTGCCTTTGGCGAGACCTTGGTGGAGAGGTCAGTTCTGAGCCATTTGGAGTCGCTGTCTTGGAAGCCATGATTTCAGTGTGGGGGTGTTGGTGCCACAGACTCTCTAGCTGGTGTGCCCACCTTTCAAGACAAGACGGTTTATTTTCAATACAGGTCCTTGAAAACATTGTACTTAGAAGTCATCTGATTTCTGGATTAAATTGTAAGGAACCCATGTTTTGCTGTAAATGTGAGGTGGAAGAAAAAAATTCAAAGTTATCTTGTGGCTCAACTGAATCCAAATGCATCAACTACAGAGGTAGGAAGAACTAAAATGGTAAATGGAAAGGACCTTGGGGAGTGGGCCAGGTGGTGGGTCGGGTCATAAACCATGCCTCCATAGCTTCATTTTTAGTTTGTTCTCGTTTTGAAACCAGTTAGATTAAGAGAAGTTGGTAATAGAAAGTAACATTGAATTTCAGAAAGGAAGTGCATTTTTCTATTCTTGCTCCTTCTTTTCCTGTTTTATTGGTCTCAGACTTGTGTTTTTCATGCGATTACGTGAGAGTGAGTGGTGTAGTTCATTAGCTCAGCCAGTAGAGGGGAATGACATCTGTGCCCGCTCTTCACGGTGTGATGTCTTCTCCAACCCCCTTTGTTGTGCTCCGGCACGGTCATAGCACGGCCTTGCATATCAGCGCTGGCCAGGGAGGGCAGGGCCCGTGATACGTGGGGAGGCGGCCTTCATTTTCTGAACTGTGTTCCCATAACTCCCTTGTTTTTATGGCCGTTTCTGACGTCTGTTTCTCTGTCTCCGCCACTATATCCTTGTCCTACTTTCAGTGTGTTTGTCTCTTGGCGAGAGCCTGGTATGTCCAGTGTCGGCCTTCTCTGTGCCCATTAAACCTAACAACCTCTGCTGCTGCTAAGTCACTTCAGTTGTGTCCGACTCTGTGTGACCCCATAGATGGCAGCCCACCAGGCTCCCCTGTCCCTGGGGTTCTCCAAGCAAGAACACTGGAGTAGGCTGCCATAAACAACCTCTTAGGTACCTCTTTTCTGGAACAATGATTTTCACCAAAATCCTGTTTATGGAGGAAAGATACTAGATGATATCATTTGTTAAACCACTTATTCACCCTAGATGTCAGAACTTCTATTCCTGGCCGAGGCAAGTCCATAAGCAGTCTCCTAGACTTGAAGCCCAGCCACTTCATTTTGTAGAGCTTGTCTGTCACTTGTGTAGGTTCCCTGCTCTGACATCGGGGCCACTGCCTCATACCAGATGGCCCCCCAAGCTCCATCAAGGAGGCACTATGATGTTTGAGTGTCATTGTTTGTTGGAGTTAGCTGTTCTTTGTGAACTGTCCTCTCTGAGCAGTATTCTTTTCTTCTGTGTCTTAAGTTATTTTGTGATTTAGATCAGGAAAAAAAATATTGAATAGGAATTGCCAGTAACATTAGTTGATTTCATTTTCAGCTCTGAGAGTCAAGGTGGATTCTTTCAGCACTAGATCATATCCCGTGCATTCCACTGGGCGAAGTCCTCCAAGTTGCTAGGGTCTGGGTCTGCCCTGGGAGGAGGGGGGAGCTCTTGGTGGGGAGGGGCACTCACTCTTCCAGCCAAGAGAAGAGACCTTCTCCAGTTACGGGGGTGGGTCCAGGTCTGAGGACTCCTGCTTGGCAAGGTAGACGAAAGAATGTGTTTATTAGGAACTGGCCGCGGAGCATAAATGGATGTTGAAATAGACCAGAACCAGGCGAAGCGGCCCACCAGCAGATAGCCATAAAATAAGGTTACAAAACAGAGCACATCCTTGCCCTGCCTGCCTGCTCTGAGCCTGGGGTCAGGCCCTCCGCCCGAGCCCCGCTTCCCATCTGGTGCGTGCCTCACTCACACAGCCTCTCAGCCTCTCTCCTTGTCCCAGGCTTAGCCAAGGTGTCATGTCTCACCCTCTCGTTTGTAATATTTATTTCAGATTATTTGTCTGTGGGCTGGCTGCCTTTGAGCTCTTCTAGACGAGACCCAGGCTCTGTTCTGACATGCTGGGCTTCCTGGGAGGAGGACAGTGGGGAGGAATCGCCTGAGTGTGCTGTGGAATTCTCAACGCAGAGACCCCAAACCCACCACCGCCCCTCTTTCTTCCACAGATAATTCACCTCTTAAAAGAGTGTCTTGACTCTGGCCCTTTCCAAACCGTCTTCCGAGAAGAAAGGAAGTTTGCTTGTTCTCTGGGCTGCAGCCTCCGTTGCCGAGTCCAAACACAGGAAGAAATGACTGGGAATCAGACCATGTCGATACCACACTGCATGTTGCAGATGTGCGGCCTGGGGGTAGTTTGGGACTCACTCTTCAACATCAGTCAGGTCTCCTCCGAGTGTCCACTTCCCACAGGGTTGGTGTATGGCCGTGCCCAAGGGGAGACAGGAGTTTGCTTTAATAACAAGATGAGTCAAGTACGTTTGCTTTCCCCCATCCTTTTCTATGGCTTGTAGAACATCTGGGAATTTTTAAAACTCCCTACCATAGCACAAATAGAGCCTTAAATATAATAATGTCATCGAGTCGTTGTGATTTTATGAGATAGAGGCAATTATGAAGAAAGTAACTGTTAAGTTCACAAGGCCTTCACTGTAATGATGTCGTTTAAGGTCTTGAGTACAGTGCTTTTCAGTGTAAAGATAACACCTGATTACTCAGTCTTCTGCAGTCAGCAGCAGTAACTTATACGTGTGAAACTGAGCACAGGGGCTTCCTGAATAGAGCATTTCATTATTATTATTGGCCATCTCAAGGACTCTTTACAAATTCAGAGTTGGAGTTAACCCCAGGAAAGTATGTCAGAATTGCTGGGGGAATGAAAGAAGGATAAGAAATATGAACTTTGTTTTCTGTAGATGTGAAGATTTAGGGACAGTAAATACAGCAAGTCTTGTGATTCAGACCCAATTTACTGTTCTAACTTTTTAGGGAAAAAAATGAAAAGAGGAGGAGGAATAATAATTTTCCTGTATTTTTTATGGCAGCTATAAATGTCTTCTTAAATAGGGCACCTGTTCAAAGGAATTTTTTCTTGTATGTAATACTAGAGTGATGAAGCCAATGGAAAAACTTTGGAAGAATAAAATTCCAAGATTTGATACTTTCTGGGGAGGAGGTTGGAAAGGCAGTGATCTTTTAAGTTTTATTCTCTTGCAGTTTTGCTACTCACTGAAAACCATTTTCTAGTGATGGAAACACACTAGGGACAAGGAGAGATGCTTTAGTCCACCTGCTGATGCTTGTACTTAGCTACCCCGCCTTCCAGAACCCCCAGTAAAATGTCTGTCATGGCTGATCTGTGTGTGCACCTCAGCGACTCTCTCAGTGCATCAGGGCTTTGGAGCATTGATCAGGGCCAAGTTCAGTGGGATAGGAAATTGGAGTTTCTCTGTATTGAATTGGATACCTTCTTTATTGATTCAAGTACGTTTTGTGGAGAACCATGCAAAACCCTTGTAGAATTCAGACTGGAAAATATATTGAAACCTTCACTCTAGTAAGATATTTCCTTCCTCCCATCTATCCATTTGTTCATCTCTCTGTCTATGCATCTGTCCATCCATCCATCC
This sequence comes from Neotragus moschatus, assembly GCA_006410615.1. NCBI lineage: Eukaryota > Metazoa > Chordata > Mammalia > Artiodactyla > Bovidae > Neotragus > Neotragus moschatus. The sequence goes on from SJYA01001827.1 coordinate 1,555,047, forward strand.
ATCCATCCATCCTCCCATCCATCCATTGGTCCATCCATCCATGCATCTGTCCATCCATCCATCCACCCATTCATTCATCCATCCTCCCATCCATCCATCTGTCCATCCATCCATCCACCCATCCATCCATCTGTCCATCCATCCGTCCACCCATTCATTCATCTGTCTGTCCATCCATCCATTCATCCTCCCATCCATCCATCATCTATCCATCCATCCACCCATCCATCGTCCCATCCATTCATCTGAAGTTATGGAATATATGTTACTGGTTGACTTACTTTTTTGCTTAGCCTAACTGATGGAAAACTGAGAGTTAAGTTTATAACTTAGAAGCTATCTGCTCAACTTCTGTAACAAAAATAATAGTTATAATAGTTAAGATTTATTGAGTACTTACTAAGCTTCTTTCAAGGTGCTAAGGAAACACGTTACATAATTTTGTCATTTAACTCTTATTACTGCCCTGCAGTAAGACCAGCACAATCCCTATTCAGCAGGCGACAGAGCTGAGGGTCCCTGAGGCAGTTGTCTCGTGTAGGTGACAGCTAGTTAGTGTTAGAGCCCATGTTCAGATCCCAGTAGCCTATCCCAAGTCCTGGGCTCATAACAGTGCCTGAACCTCCTCCAGCCTGGGTCCTCTGTCACAACATCGTCATTCATAGTCTGGTTCTTTTATGATTCTTTGATAGGTCAGTTATAAGAGGGTCATTTGTTGTCAAGTGCTTCAGAGTTGCTTTATGGTCAGATGTGAGACAAATAAGAGGAACATTATACATAAAGTCAGTGATTATTTCATCTGACTGGCACCTGCCTACTTTTTATCTTTGGAGGACCAGCTCCTCTCCTTAGCATGGATTTCTACATGGAGCTGAATTCCTTAATCCTTTTGTCTGTAATCATTTAGGTTTTAACATCATTTTGAATGATAAAGCATTTCAATCATGGAATGTAGATATTTTAATAGATGGCCTGTGTGTGAATTTAGTTGATTCAGTCCTGTCCGACTCTTTGTAATCTCACAGACTGTAGCCCTCCAGGCTCCTCTGTCCATGGGTTTCTCCAGGCAAGAATACTAGAGTGGGTTGCCATGGCCTCCAGGGGATCTTCCCGACCTGGGGATCAAAGTCATGTCTCTTGCATCTCCTGCACTGTAGGCAGATATTTTATTCACTGAGTCACCTGGGAAGCTACCACCAAGATAAAAGAGTTGTTAACTTGTAATTTCTCACTAAAAATAAATAAGATGTAAAGATTTATTTAAAGCCACTTTCTTTCTCATTCTTCTTCCTCTTGCCTTTCACAGAGGAAAACCATCCTGAAATCACCGGAGACATCCTGGCATTGATTACTTTCCATACATCTTTTGGAACTTTCCCCTAAGTTTCAGTTCAGTTCAGACGCTCAGTCGTGTCTGACTCTTTGCGACTCCATGAATTGCAGCATGCCAGGCCTCCCAGTCCATCACCAACTCTCGGAGTTCACTCAGACTCATGTCCATCGAGTCAGTGATGCCATCCAGCCATCTCATCCTCTGTCATTCCCCTTCTCCTCCTGCCCTGAATCCCTCCCAGCATCAGAATCTTTTCCAATGAATCAACTCTTCTCATGAGGTGGCCAAAGTGCCANACTCTGCATATAAGTTAAATAAGCAGGGTGACAATACACAGCCTTGACGTACCCCTTTTCCTATTTGGAACCAGTCTGTTGTTCCATGTCCAGTTCTAACTGTTGCTTCCTGACCTGCATATAGGTTTCTCAAGAGGCAGGTCAGGGGGTCTTGGATTCCCATCTCTTGAAGAATTTTCCACAGTTGATTGTGATCCACACAGTCAAAGGTTTTGGAATAATCAATAAAGCAGAAATATATGTTTTTCTGGAACTCTTTTGCTTTTTCCATGATCCAGTGGGTGTTGGCGGTTTGATCTCTGGTTCCTCTGCCTTTTCTAAAACCAGCTGGAACATCTGGAAGTTCTCGGTTCACATATTGCTGAAGCCTGGCTTGGAGAATTCTGAGCATTACTTCACTAGTGTGTGAGATGAGTGCAATTGTGCAGCAGTTTGAGCATTCTTTGGCATTGCTTTTCTTTGGGAGGTGTCCATAGGTGTGTGGATTTATCTCTGGGATTTCTGTTTTGTTCCATTGATCTATATTTCTCTCTTTGTGCCAGTACCATGCTGTCTTGATGACTGTAGCTTTGTAGTATAGCCTGAAGTCAGGCAGATTGATTCTTCCAGTTCCATTCTTCTTTCTCAAGATTGCTTTGGCTACTCGAGGCTTTTTGTATTTCCATGCAAATTGTGAAATTATTTGTTCTAGTTCTGTGAAAAATACCATTGACAGCTTGATGGGGATTGCATTGAATCTATAGATTGTTTTGGGTAGTATACTCATTTTCACCATATTGATTCTTTCAATCCATGAACATGGTATATTTCTCCATCTATTTGTGTCCTCTCTGATTTCTTTCATCAGTGTTTTATAGTTTTCTATATATAGATCTTTTGTTTCTTTAGGTAGATTTATTCCTAAGTATTTTATTCTTTTTGTTGCAATGGTGCATGGAATTGTTTCCTTAATTTCTCCTTCTGTTTTCTCATTGTTAGTGTATAGGAATGCAAGGGACTTCTGTGTGTTAATTTTATATCTAGTAATTTTAGCTAGTAATTGATTAGCTCTAGTAATTTTCTGGTGGAGTCTTTAGGGTTTTCTGTGTAGAGGATCATGTCATCTGCAAACAGTGAGAGTTTTACTTCTTCTTTTCCAATCTGGATTCCTTTTATTTCTTTCTCTTCTCTGATTGCTGTGGCTAAAATTTCCAAAACTATGTTCAATAGTGGTGATGAGAGTGGGCACCGTTGTCTTGTTCCTGACTTTAGGGGAAATGCTTTCAATTTTTCACCATTGAGGATAAAGTTTGCGATGGGTTGTCATATATAGCTTTTATTGTGTTGAGGTATGTTCCTTCTGTTTCTGCTTTCTGGAGGGTTTTTATCATAAATGGATGTTAAATTTTGTCAAAGGCTTTCTCAGCATCTATTGAGATAATCATATGGTTTTTATCTTTCAGTTTGTTAATGTGGTGTATATTACATTGATTGATTGCAGATATTGAAGAATCCTTGCATCCCTGAGATAAAGCCCACTTGGTCATGATGGATGATCTTTTTAATACGCTGTTGGATTCTGTCTGCTAGGATTTTGTTAAAGATTTTTGCATCTATGTTCATCAGTGATATTGACATGTAGTTATCTTTTTGTGTGTCATCTTTGTCTGATTTTGGTATTAGGGTGATGGTGGCCTCATAGAATGAGTTTGGAAGTTTACCTTCCTCTGCAGTTTTCTGGAAGAGTTTGAGTAGGATAGGTGTTAGCTCTTCTCTAAATTTTTGGTAGNCATCTATGTTCATCAGTGATATTGGCCTGTAGTTTTCTTTTTTTGTGGCATCTTTGTCAGGTTTTGGTATTAGGGTGATGGTGGCCTCATAGAATGAGTTTGGAAGTTTACCTTCCTCTGCAGTTTTCTGGAAGAGTTTGAGTAGGATAGGTGTTAGCTCTTCTCTAAATTTTTGGTAGAATTTAGCTGTGAAGCTGTCTGGACCCGGGCTTTTGTTTGCTGGAAGATTTCTGATTACAGTTTCAATTTCCATGGTTGTGATAGGTCTGTAAAGATTTTCTATTTCTTCCTGGTTCAGTTTTGGAGAATTGTACTTGTCTAAGAATTTGTCCATTTCTTCCACATTGTCCATTTTATTGGCATATAATTGCTGATAGTAGTCTCTTATGATCCTTTGTATTTCTGTGTTGTCTGTCGTGATCTCTCCATTTTCATTTCTAATTTTATTGATTTGATTTTTCTCCCTTTGTTTCTTGATGAGTCTGGCTAATGGTTTGTCAATTTTGTTTATCCTTTCAAAGAACCAGCTTTTGGCTTTGTTGTTTTTTGCTATGGTCTCTTTTGTTTCTTTTGCATATATTTCTGCCCTAATTTTAAAAATTTCTTTCCTTCTACTAACCCTGGGGTTCTTCATTTCTTCCTTTTCTAGTTGCTTTAGGTGTAGAGTTAGGTTATTGATTTGACTTTTTTCTTGTTTCTTGAGGTATGCCTGTATCTTTTATTTTTAAATTGGTTTTTATTTCTTTTAGAATTTATCTTTGGCCACATCATACCCCATGTGGTACCTTAATTTCAGACCAAGGATCAAACCCATGCCCCTGCTTTGGAAGTGCAGAGTCTTAACCCTGGATGGCCAGGGAAGTCTCTCAGAGGTTTTAATTTTAATACCATCAAATATTTTAATCTTTTAATGATATTTTGTTTTAAGTAAGTTTTCCATGCTGCAGTATCATAAAGATAAGCTCTTATGCATTTGTCCATTTTTTTTTTGTCTCACATTTAGGACTATAACCCATGTTCAAGTTCTTTCTGGAACTTACATTAGATCTTGTTGAAAATATAGACAAAAGAAGTACTTGGAATAGAGAAAAACACGTTAGGGAATGATGGCTAGTTCTTTAAGTTCAAGAAGTTCTTTAAGATTCTAATATAAATTGGATCTATTTATTTCATTCTTTTTCATAAATTCCATCTTTATATCTCTGTATGATTCATTATTGATAATTTCCTCAAACCTTCTAACTTAATACTCTTTCATTAGCCTGTGTGTAATCTTCAATTGGACCTATTGAATTTTGTATTCTAATAATTATTTTTACTTGTGGAATTTTTCGTTGGCTCCTCTAAGTATTGCGCATTCTTTGCTAAGGTTATAAGACATTCTTTGACATCTTGTCTGTTTAAGTATTCCCGTGTGACAGTCTCTGTAAAAGTGTCTTGTTATCTGCTGTTCTAGGCGTTCCACTTGTCTGTGTGCTCTTTGTGTGACTCTTGTTGCTGCGCAATTCTTTCTTCATGTGTTTTGTATTTTAGGGCTGTGAGATCATCTTTAGCAGAACTTTAGCTGTTGAGATCCTGTTGGGTTTGAGGTTGGTGGGCCTTTCCCAGAACAGTTTTATGCCTGTTTTTGTGAGAATTACTGAAGGTGGTCCTGTTGTTTATAGGATTCCTACAGTATGTTGGTGGGTCATTTTAAACCCCCCACACCAGTGTTTTGTTGTCTGGGATTTATAGTCTTAGGTAGTTGCTGTTGTTTTCCTTCCACAGCCCAGGATGAGATGGACAAGAATTTGTATCCTCATGGGAAGGTCCTTGTCCATCTCTTCACCAGGGATGTAGTCCTGGGTGTCTGGCCCTTTGCAGTGAGTTGGTTTGAGTTCCCACCGTGACTGGTACCACTGCCTGCTTCCTGTTATGTGGGTGTGATAACCTGGCCCCAAGGTGACAACACCTCACCCCACTGGCCCCTGGGGTGATGTATCACCTCAGGGATTTCAGCCATCTCCTTATACTAGGTGCCTTGAGTTTTCTCTTTCTTTCTTCAAGCTCAGCTCTAGTTGATTTGTTTTTACTTTTTAACCTACCCACTCTGGGTACTCATGGTGAAATAATGTTTAGGTTATCTGAGTTGCTGGTATCTGCAACAGGAGCTTGAATCTTTCACACTCTGTTCAGGGAGCAGAGCCCCATGGACCCCTGTGGACCCTCGGGCACTCCCAGCCTTAGGACAGGCTTCTCAGGAGTTTCCAGATTCTGGCTCTTCTGGAGAAATCATCCTAGTCTGCTTGTTGAGGGCTTGTCTCATCTCGTGCATTGAATGTCTTGGGGCCCCATTTGCCCCGTGAACTGTGACGGCGCAAATCCAGCCCTGTCTCCCCATACCCTCTCTTCAAGTGCTGAACCCCATAGCTGTCTGCTTTCCCATTGTGATCTGCCATTAAGATGTCATTTCCCTTTCATATTTCTTTAGTCTCAAATCAGCTTCTAAAATCTCAACATTTCTTTCAAAGATACCTCTCCTGTCTTCCTTTATTTTGATTTCATTATTAAAAAACACTCCCCATCTGATAATAGGTCTAAACCTGCTTTTCCAGCCAGTCTAGTTTCTCTTTGATTATTCAAGCAGACAGAGTTCCTCGGTGCAGAGTATTCTGGGCACCGGCCTTTTAAAGCCCAGGCTTCACGTTTGGGTCTGTCTGTAGTTATTTCATCATGTTATTTCTTTTTCTCAGCTCAAGATTGTGGCACATTCTCTTTTTAATAAATGCCTCTGTCATTCAAAACTGTTCAATGGGCACCTGCTCTGGACAAGATATTTTTCTAGATCCTTGGGAGACACCTGTGAATGAGACAATTCTCCTTTTCTGTCATAATTAATAAAATTTTATGATCCTCCTAAGGATAAAATTGCAGTTCATGTCTCCGAAACCTAATAGTCAGATCCTAACATAATTCACAAAACTGGGTGTGCCAGTGTGAGAGCTTGTGGATTTGGGAACCTCCACAGCTGCTGGACAAGCAGGGCTCATCCCCTTTCAGACCCTCCTGGCCCCTGAACTCAGGCTATAGGGTTGCAAGCCTCACTGTCAGCATCAGCCCACAGCCCAGCACAGCCCAGCACCCGTGGGCTCTGCAACCCCATGTCTGTGTCCCAGCCTCCTGGCTTCTTAAAAGCTCGTTGGTAGGAGGGGCATCTTCTTCCGACAGGAGAGTCTTGGCCTGTGTGAAGCCCCCACACCAGCCTGCTTTCCAAGGCTGCCATCTATCCCAACTGCTGCAGGCCCCATGTGGCCGGTATCCACTGAATCCCCACCAATGGGGCTGGGGGAGTGGGCGCCAGGCTAGGGGTAGGCCCTGAGCTCCCTCTCTTTCCCCCTGGGAGGAGAGAGAGAAGCAACAGTGCCATCCTCACTGGGTTCACCCCCAAGAGACAGGAGGAGTGAGCATGTGTCAGGGGAATGTACCCCTAGTGAGGACCCTACCAGTATAGCTCTTAGAATCTGGGGGTCAGCATTGGCCTAATTACAGTTTCAACAAAATTCATGCTCTCGGCCTTGTGGAGATACTATAATTAATTGTAGTTTTACTCTTTCAAACTTTGGAAGCATCAGTGGCTGCTGCTCAATTTAAAGGCTGATGTAATGATGTATCAGGGCTTCCCAGGTGGCTTGGATGGTAAAGAATCCTCCTGCAACACAAGAGACACAGGTTTGATCCCTGGGTTAGGAAGATCCCTTAGAAAAGGAAATGGCTACCCACTCCAGTATTCTTGCCTGGAGAATTCCATGGACAGAGAAGCCTGGTGGGCTACAGTCTATAGCGTTGCAAAGAGTCAGACACAACTGAAGTGACTAAGCATGCATACACAGAATGTGTTGGGTAGTTTTTGATTTTATCATAAAACTGAAACAAGGACACAGGGGTTGGATTGAAATCTCTTGGAGAAAATACAACGCAGAATAATATGAGTTTCAATGATGTCATAGATGCTGAAAAAGTTCCTGATTGATACAGTGACTCTCGGTGTATTTTGTTCCCAAGAGCTCCAGGCTCTGGTTTAGATTTACCAAAATCACAGCCTTTACTCTTAAAAGTCTCCATTTGCAGAAACTTGCATTTTGGGAGACTTTTCAAAACTTTCTCCTTTTCCCCTTTCCCAAGTGTTTCTGCCTTCCTTGGCCTCCAATGCATGCTGCCTACTGCAGAGACTGACATTGGTTCTCACTCAGAGAGTGTTAATTTATTCTGACAGTAATTCCTGGCAGTACAGTCCTGGTCCACTTTCCTCCTTGGCTTATACACACTGCGTCATCTTTATCGTTTTAACACTGTTGAGTTCAATAGAACTGTTAATTTTACTTAAGTTTCATATTGATCTGGATCTACATTTCTCCCGATTATGAATCCAAGGATAGATTTTTTACTTTACCATTCATTTTGCTGATTAGATGACTTACTGAAGTAAGAATCTGACACACCACTGAGCAGCTTCATGTGTTAGCAAGTTAGCCAAGACAAGCACCTAAAACCCCGTTGCTAAAGCTTTGTTCAGACCATATACCATGTTCCTCTGGGCCTGCGTTGTGAGATTCGAAGCAGAATCCTATTCAGTGAGGACTGTGGCTGATTGTCAGTCAGGGGAAAAGCGAGAAAATTGAGAAAGTGAAAACCTCTGAACATGGACCTGATAAGACTTCAAAACTATGGGAGGATTTCTTGGCCTCCCTTAAGAATAATAGTAAAAATGACGATCCCAGAAATTGTGTAAGTTTGCAATAACCTGCTGACGGCGAGAGTCTCTTGGAGGTGTTATCATGCTACTCGGAGAGACGGTTTATGGAGGTGGTTTTATGATACATTCCTGAAAAGCCTCCAGATTTCAAGTATGCAATATAAACCTCCTTATGAAAACTGCAGGGCTCACCCATTTTATAAATAGTACCACACCTACCTCAGATTAAATAGGATTTCCACATTTTCAGCGTGGCCAGTGAACTGTATGAGGCGGATGCAGGAAGCCTGTGGGCAGGTCTGTATGTCTGGATCTGTCCGGTGATTTAGGTTGAACGGCCTTGAACCTGTGGCCTCACAGTTCCTTTAAGCTCTTAAAAGTGAGTGAAGACCTGAGAGCCTTTGTCGATGTGAGTTATACCTGTCAACATGGACCTTCTTGAACAATGAAACTGAGAAAAACTTAAATTACAAGATACATGAGATTGCGCCCCAGGCGTGTCAGACCAGAGGGGCAGCACTCACCATGTTGCCTCAGGAAAAGCCCGCTTGCCTCCTGGAAGACGAGAAGGGAGGCATGTGGTGCCCACCGAGGTCAGGAACAGGATTTGACCTCCTAGACTCCCTGAGAGGATGCCCAGACCACACTGGGGAATCACTGGTTTAAAGGACTTGATGCTGTTATTTAACACTCATCCATACATCACAGGAACTTGATTAATAATAGGTGAGTTATTTCAGAACCTGGTTTCTGATCACGCTGTTGGGGTCAGCGGGCTTCTATGTGAGGCCCTGTTCTCTGAGTCTCCAGCTGAGGTCTTGGGCGAGTCCCTGGAGCTCTCAGAGCCCTCTCTTCCTGAGTGAAAGTGGGGCTCTCAGGGTTATTGTGAGGGCACTGGCAACCAGCCTGCTACCCGGCACGCAACAGGCACCCAGCACATGGTGGTTATGGTGGAAGAGACCAGGTCCCCCGCAGCTGGGCACTGCCGCCCGCCCTCCCAAAGAGGGCTTCTCATCCCTGGGGGAGCAGAGAGCTCTCCCAGAAGCACAGCTGCAGGAGAGAAGCAGAGGCTGTGGTTCAACCCCCTGCCCTCCCACGTCCACTCCCCACCCCCAGCCTGACTCTTCCTCTGAGGAGTGTTTATCTTTAAGAGCTTTGATCTAAAGTGAGCAATTCCATGCACTTCCCGAGTCCAGGCTTATTTGGTTCTCCGTATTTACACTGACTTTGTTGTTCTGTTAGAATTTTATTGTTATTAACACAGTAGTGACTACCTCCTTTTCCTTCCTTCGACCCCTTCTGTCCTTCTCAGCTCGGATTTCTCAGCACTGTCCCATCTCTGCCACGGCGGCATTCCTGCTTCACACTCACCTTGACCGTGGAGCCGGGGTTTGATATGATTCTTTTCCACACATGGCGTTTTGTCCTGGCCATTGTCTGTGTGTCTAGGTTGGTGTCTGGGGCCCAAGGGATAATGGACAAGGGCCCCTTTGCCTGGGATTCCCTTTAATGGCAGCCGAGGGGGGCTGCCGGTGCAGGTGGGGGAAGCTGTCTGTGAAGAGGTGGTGGACAGGTCCCTGGCTGGGTGAGGAGACGGGCTCATGTCCCAGGGCCCTGGGCGGGGGTGGGGTCCCCTCTGAGCCTTGGGCGAGGCTTGTACCGCAGATGGTATGACAGTGAGTCTTCTGTAAGAGTCTGGCATGACTCTTGCTGGGCTTGTCCAAAATTAAAGGAAGATTTCACCCTTCGGGTCCCCGAGATTACAGACTCTCGTGAACATGGCTTTCCTTGTTTTCAGTGGTCAGTCGCTCCTCCTGTGTGATGGGTGTTGTGTTGGCCCTGGATGACTGGTGTACCATGAGCCCCATACCAGCTCTGGTGGAGGAGAGGTGGCCCGGTCAGTCAGCCAAGACGTGGGGGTGTAGGGAGACAAACCAATCATGGGAACAGGACGCTCTTTTCAGTTTGAGCATACTTTCTGAGATGGTGGTCAGGTGTCCAGATGAGAGGCTCGTGGGTGACCTTCCTGTCGAGTGTTCTTGGAGTCCCGGATGGTAGGATAGCACAGTGTCTGAGCAGCTCTGGGTTCTGGTCCTGGATGTCCCCCCTGAGCCCCCTGCTTCCCAGCTGGGTGGGAGGGGTCTGCCTCTCTGCAGCGTCCTCTGTGAGGTCAGGCTCTGGTGTGAGTGTCACAGTGTCACCTTATCTGTGCGGAGAGTGGCTCTGGGTGCCTGATGTGTCAGTTCAGCACCTCACCTCAGCCCACATCCTGCTCACTTCCCAGACGAGCAGGCCCCCTGACCTGAGTGCCACGGCAGGTGTGTGGGGGCTGCAGGGGGTGCAGGCCAAGGGCCAGTCCTGAGCTGCGGGCTGGAGGCAGGACTGAAGACGGGCCTGTCCTGGCCCTCAGGTGCATTTCAGATTCACCCAGGCTTAGGTTTGAACCCATCTTTGTCACTGGCCTGCTGTGTGGGTTTGGCCACGTGACTTAAACTCTCTGTGCCTCCGTCCCACCACCCACAGATGCGTGGGTCACAGCCTCCCCTCCCTTGCAGCGGGTGTGAGCTCAGAGGAGTGGTCAGTCTCAGGCGCTCAGCAGGGGGGCTGGCGAATGTGGAGCGCCCAGGAGACCACTGTGGTTCCCCACTTCGGGACATCGCCGGCCACACTCGCTCTTTGTAGTTCAGCAGCTCGCTCTGAGGGCAGACTCCAGATGCTGGCTGCAGGGGGGGCCAGGCACGCACGGGGCTGCCAGCCTCAGTGGTGCCCTGGTGACCTCGGTTTTCATGATCACGGGGCTGCCAGCTTCTGTGGTGGCCCTGGTAACTTCGATTTTCACGATCATAGGGCTGACAGCCTCGGCGGTGCCCCAGTGACCCAGCTTCAGGTTCACGGGGCTGCAAGCCTCTAGGGTGGCCTGGTGATCCCAGTTTTCAGGATCATGGGGCTGCCAGCCTCTGTGGTGCCCCGGTGAACCCAGGGGCAGTTTTCCGTGAACCCAGTTTTCATGATCATTAGATGATTCTCACCTTCTGAATCTAAGCTCCTCATTATCCACCAGTCGCCATGGCCACCGGATGCTTGCCTCTGTGAGGCGTGTGGATTCTGATTGCTGCTTGAGGCAGGGGAGGGGCCGTCCCCAGGCCTGGAGATCCCATGTCCCTGCCAGACCTGTCCACCACCTGCCTGTCTGCCTCGTCTTCTTGCCACTCAGGCCATCTACACTGCGTTCTGCCCCCCGGTAGAGTCCAGTATCTTCCTGTGGTCCAAGAAGAAAGCCTGCTGCTTGCCTGTGCCTGTGGAGGGGTGACTCCCACGTGAGCCCATCCTGCTCCCTGGGGCAAGCATCCCTGTCCGAGGCCCACGGTCGCACTGTGGTGACCAGGCCACATGGGCTGCGGGCTGTGGCCTTGGAGCAGCGGTTGGCAGTGGGTGGTAGATGCCCACTCCAGAGTCTGTTCAACCTGAAGCAAGCCTGAGGGGGATACTGGTCCCCAGGACCTTTATCATGGATGCAGTGGTCACCTTGGAGACACAGCGTTGTTGTGGAAGTTTTACCCTCGTGGTCACTCTCTGCTTCCGTGAGCGTGTGGATGTCTCTTTAACCAAAACTACACTCTGTCACCCAATAGGCTCTGTGACCAGACACCCTGTGGTCGGGAGAGCCTGGGTGTGTGCGGGGCCCTGTCCTGGTATTTGGTGGACGCTCTATTAGAGTGGTCGTGTGGAGGAAATGAAGGCAGCTCTGAGATGCTCAGTCCTGAACAAGGGAGCTTAATACCCAGCCTTCTGCTCCTGAGTGTGAAGTGGTGTGAGTGACCGGGGACGAGGTGACACCGAACTCTCCCCCAGGGTTCACCACCAGTGACTGTGCTGGCTGGTGGCCCTGGCAGGGACGCTCCTGGCCCAGCGGGAGCCCCCTCCGTGCACAGGCCTGGGGTCCCCACGGTGGCATCTGCGTGCGGGTCACTTCTGGCCAGGGCTCCTGTGCTGACCTGCACGCGTGGGGCCCTGCAGGTGGGGTGTTGTCTACCCGTCCTCCGCACGACATGCCCATTTTCTTTGAGGCGCTGTTGGCAAGGCCACTCCTGCTGTGCCTGCAGTGCTGTTGCAGCTTTCAGACGGGAAGCCTTCTGAAGACATTGGACAGAATGATGGAAGCATCTCGTCTGGATCAGTAGGACTTTACCTGTGTAGGGAAGGTGGAAACCAGGGGAGGTGGGAAGGGAGGAGACAGGAGGACAGGGAGGGGCGCCTGGCTGCCCGGAAGCAGCGCGTATACCCCTGAAGACCGTTGTCTGGCTCTGGGCGGGTGGGCCCTGCTCTCCTGTCTCTGAGGCCTTGAACATGGAGCCAGACTTCCTGCTGGGACCAACCTGGGTTTGCATCCGGGCTTATGGAGGCTTAAGCCGGGGCTGGTGTCCAAGCCAGTCTCCTCATCCGTGAAATGAAGATGGACAGAGGGCTCCCAGCCTCGCACCTCTTTCCTTGTCTTCACTGGACTGCCCCCGGGGCTGAGCAGTCCTGCCCAGGAGGTGTTTCCTTCCTGGGCCTGCTGCCCCCCAGGCACCATTGCTGGGGTGTGTGGGGTTGGTCCCCAGAGGGCGCAGGTCTCCTGTGGGCTGCCTGTCCATGGCTCCTTCTGGCACAGACAGCAGTCTGTCTGCTAGAGTTGCTTCTCTTTCCTGGATGATGAAGGAGGCACACATCTTGCTTTGATGGAAACGTGGGCTGGCGTTTACCTGTCCCTGAGGTGCTGTGTGGTGGTGTTTATACGACGTCAGCACAGAGACGCCCAGGACAGAGGAGTGCGGCTCATGGGTGCCTTTCAACCAGAGAATAGGGCCCAAAGTGTGATGCAAACACTTCTTATATGGTCCTGTTGTAGGGCTGGAACGTGATTTGTGCTTGCTCTGATTTGTTTCTGGTGATATGTAAAAGCGATAGCTGTGAACACAGAGCACAGAGATTCTGCATGAGAACATGCCAGGGCTTCGTTTATGGGATGGAAGGGGGTCCCCTTGCCCACGTATATTAAAGTGTGCACCTGCCTTCAATAAGCCCGAGTCAGCATCTGGGGCTGCACCGCGTGCCAAGTGTGCCTTGTAAACCCACAGTAAAAGAGCAGACGTGTTTCTGGGCAGAGGAAAGACTGAAGAGGTTCAGCAGAGATTTGGGAGCTGAAAACGAGCGCCTGAGCCAACGAAACACTCTTATTTCGGAGAGTAACCGCTGCCTGTGTGTGAAGTAAGATCTGCTGAACGCTCAGCATCATTAGAAGCCGTGATGTCACATGGAGTTTGCTGCTGAAAATAAGACCTGCTCCTTCGGCTATCAAGGAAACTGAGGCCCATGCAGCCGACCAGGCCAGCTGATCCCATGACCCATTTCAGGCTCGATAAGAAAATGACGTGGTCAGCAGCTGGTTGCCTGTTATCCATTGCTTCACCTGACTCAGTCCCGTCGGTGACGATGGATCCACGGCTCTGTGATTGCTCCGTGAGCAGTCAGTTCTGCTGGGGTGTGTGTGTGTGTGTGTGTGTGTGTGTGCATGCGTGTGTGTCTGTACATGTGTGCATGTGTGTGTGTGTCTGTGTGCACTTACTCATTTAGATGTGAGGCCTGGAGTCAAAGGGGACCACACTCTGGGAAATAGCTTATAGGACAGTCTGTGGTTTTCTGGGTCAAGGAGAAGAAGAAACAAAGAAGCGCTGAGAGGACGGATGTTACTGCCCTTCCTGGGCAAGTTGGTTTATAAATGGAGCCTCCACAGGGCTCACAGGAGGGGAAAGTGTAGAAAATCTAGTGAAAACTATCTTTGGGTTCAAGGTGGAGGAGACACAGTCCTAAATGCACGTGGACTCCCTTACCCAGAGGTAGCTGTCTTAAGCACTGGACTGTCCAGCAAATCCAGTGATTGACACTCAAAATCCACTCAAGTGTGTCCTTCATCTCTCACGCTGGCTGGCCCTCGGGGGCTGCTCAAAGCTCTGCCATGTGGTGACTGGTGTCGGCCACAGTTAAAGCAGGTCCTAAGAGTGGGAGGCCACTGGACTTTGGTTTTGAATCAGCACAGGTTTTCTGTTTTCTGAGATGCAATGGATTTCCTGGAAAATTGCATACAAACCCTTACATCTTACACTTGATAGGATGTAGGTTCTTGCAGGCGTGTTGGTCTCTGGGAAGCCATCTCTGAAACAGAGTCAGCATTTCTGGGCTCACTGGTCCTTGATGAGCAGTGATGGGGGTGCTGCAGTTGCCTCACTTTCGCTCTTTGCTGCCTGTGTCTGTGCTTGGGCATTCACACGTGTGTCTTGGTGAAACTTTACAGTGAAAGAAAGTGTGAGATTTGATAGGCAATCCAAGGCAGGATAATTTTTATTCTAATGGCACTGAGCTTGTGATGTATCTTCGAGTCTGGATAATATGGAAACAGTGAGTACGCAGGCAAAAGAATTCTACCGGCAGACTGGGGAGCATTGGACTTGTAGGAAAGAGACCTCATAAGATTTTCCTATTTGCCTTTAAAGAAAGAATCTGTCTATAAACGTAGAAAGGTAGAGCTCTCCAGATGTTCTCAAACAATTGGTTATGTATTAAAAATGTAAGCTACTGTTTTGGTCTTTGAAATGGGAAATAAAATGACTTCTGATGGTTTCTGAAGCCACAACAGCACTGACATATGTTTCCAATGACGGTGGTCTAGCAGGCATTATGTTCTGACTATAAATTATTTGTTGCAAATTGAGAATGAGTTGTCTGAAAGAGGTGGATGGAATTTGGTGCCCTGTACCATGCTCCCAAAGTTCTAGACTTGGATTCTCACACCCAGGGTTTTCATACTAAAATTTGTAGTGTTGTCCCAAAGGCTGAAAGAGTCCTGTGAGTGAGGAATATGCAATGGAAAGGGCTGGATGAAGCCAACATTATGGGCCACCTGGGGCGTCAGAAGAGAGGGCGCTGGACGCCAGCCTCTATCTTCACACCGAGCGTCCAGCCTCATGTTTAAGACGGAAAGATGGTCAGTGGCATTTTGTTCTGCTCAGTCAGTTTGGAACCTGTATCACTTATGGTTTGACCCAGCATGGCCAGAGCATCTAGACAGTCCAGACCCGAAGTCACATTCATTCCTTTTTCGTTTCCATGGGATGAGAGCTACTTTGTTCTCTTTCTTTGTGTGTTTAGGACTTGTTCATTTGCTCCTAGACACGAAGCCCTAGTTGGTGGTTGGTATGTTAAGTAGGTTTGCCTTAAGAAAAGCATTTTTCTTCTTTTTAATTTTTGGCTTTTACAACTCTCAAAATGGGCCCTAAATTCCCTAATGTTCAAGACAAAGCAGAAAATTGTAATTATTTTTTAAATCACTACATAAATCTCCAGAGCATTTTCCAGTATGTTTCAGATGGCCGGCTAAACAGTTTCTATTTCTTTTAATTCCTCTGTGATGGAAAGTAAATAAGTATCCTAAATTTAAATAACAGCAATCACTGAGAATACTAATATCTGTCAATCATCTTTATTCACAAATGAGGGGTCTGTATAGGGGCAACTTTAAGGAAGAATGAAATAAGTGCTATCTTGGTTGATTAGCTACAAAATCCATAAAAGGCTAAGGCAAATTAGAATCAAATTTTAAAGAATTTATTTCATTTTTCCAATTACATAAAAATTCAAAACAGACCCATCTACTTGATGGATTCGATTTTCATATGGCTGCGATGCAGTTGGTATTTTGGAGCTAACACTGAGGAAATCTTGAAGCAATCTGATGAGATTTCCTGACCAGCATACACCCCAGGCTGCCCACCTCAAGGCACTTTGGCATTTCCATTAGTGACACAGGCTGTCTGGAACAAATGACTTTACCGCGGGTATTTGTCTGAGCCGCGTGGCTGGGCTGGTGGCTTGGCGAGGCCAGGTCCTTGCAGGTGCCCTCGGGCTGTCTGCAAACACGCAAGTGTGACGTGAGGAGGGCTGGGCAGCAGTGGCCTTGAAAGTGGGAACGGCCAGGCATTCCCGGTGCTCTGTGCAGAGGGGCTGTGGAGAAGCTCAGGGCCTGGGGCTGCTGGAGGAGGGGCAGGATGGCCTCTGCCCCTGGACATGGTCCCCCAAGGGGAAAACGGTGGCTTTTTCAAGAACATGCTGGTGGTGGGTCAGGGACCCCCACCAAACTCCTCACCTGNAAATGCACGTGGACTCCCTTACCCAGAGGTAGCTGTCTTAAGCACTGGACTGTCCAGCAAATCCAGTGATTGACACTCAAAATCCACTCAAGTGTGTCCTTCATCTCTCACGCTGGCTGGCCCTCGGGGGCTGCTCAAAGCTCTGCCATGTGGTGACTGGTGTCGGCCACAGTTAAAGCAGGTCCTAAGAGTGGGAGGCCACTGGACTTTGGTTTTGAATCAGCACAGGTTTTCTGTTTTCTGAGATGCAATGGATTTCCTGGAAAATTGCATACAAACCCTTACATCTTACACTTGATAGGATGTAGGTTCTTGCAGGCGTGTTGGTCTCTGGGAAGCCATCTCTGAAACAGAGTCAGCATTTCTGGGCTCACTGGTCCTTGATGAGCAGTGATGGGGGTGCTGCAGTTGCCTCACTTTCGCTCTTTGCTGCCTGTGTCTGTGCTTGGGCATTCACACGTGTGTCTTGGTGAAACTTTACAGTGAAAGAAAGTGTGAGATTTGATAGGCAATCCAAGGCAGGATAATTTTTATTCTAATGGCACTGAGCTTGTGATGTATCTTCGAGTCTGGATAATATGGAAACAGTGAGTACGCAGGCAAAAGAATTCTACCGGCAGACTGGGGAGCATTGGACTTGTAGGAAAGAGACCTCATAAGATTTTCCTATTTGCCTTTAAAGAAAGAATCTGTCTATAAACGTAGAAAGGTAGAGCTCTCCAGATGTTCTCAAACAATTGGTTATGTATTAAAAATGTAAGCTACTGTTTTGGTCTTTGAAATGGGAAATAAAATGACTTCTGATGGTTTCTGAAGCCACAACAGCACTGACATATGTTTCCAATGACGGTGGTCTAGCAGGCATTATGTTCTGACTATAAATTATTTGTTGCAAATTGAGAATGAGTTGTCTGAAAGAGGTGGATGGAATTTGGTGCCCTGTACCATGCTCCCAAAGTTCTAGACTTGGATTCTCACACCCAGGGTTTTCATACTAAAATTTGTAGTGTTGTCCCAAAGGCTGAAAGAGTCCTGTGAGTGAGGAATATGCAATGGAAAGGGCTGGATGAAGCCAACATTATGGGCCACCTGGGGCGTCAGAAGAGAGGGCGCTGGACGCCAGCCTCTATCTTCACACCGAGCGTCCAGCCTCATGTTTAAGACGGAAAGATGGTCAGTGGCATTTTGTTCTGCTCAGTCAGTTTGGAACCTGTATCACTTATGGTTTGACCCAGCATGGCCAGAGCATCTAGACAGTCCAGACCCGAAGTCACATTCATTCCTTTTTCGTTTCCATGGGATGAGAGCTACTTTGTTCTCTTTCTTTGTGTGTTTAGGACTTGTTCATTTGCTCCTAGACACGAAGCCCTAGTTGGTGGTTGGTATGTTAAGTAGGTTTGCCTTAAGAAAAGCATTTTTCTTCTTTTTAATTTTTGGCTTTTACAACTCTCAAAATGGGCCCTAAATTCCCTAATGTTCAAGACAAAGCAGAAAATTGTAATTATTTTTTAAATCACTACATAAATCTCCAGAGCATTTTCCAGTATGTTTCAGATGGCCGGCTAAACAGTTTCTATTTCTTTTAATTCCTCTGTGATGGAAAGTAAATAAGTATCCTAAATTTAAATAACAGCAATCACTGAGAATACTAATATCTGTCAATCATCTTTATTCACAAATGAGGGGTCTGTATAGGGGCAACTTTAAGGAAGAATGAAATAAGTGCTATCTTGGTTGATTAGCTACAAAATCCATAAAAGGCTAAGGCAAATTAGAATCAAATTTTAAAGAATTTATTTCATTTTTCCAATTACATAAAAATTCAAAACAGACCCATCTACTTGATGGATTCGATTTTCATATGGCTGCGATGCAGTTGGTATTTTGGAGCTAACACTGAGGAAATCTTGAAGCAATCTGATGAGATTTCCTGACCAGCATACACCCCAGGCTGCCCACCTCAAGGCACTTTGGCATTTCCATTAGTGACACAGGCTGTCTGGAACAAATGACTTTACCGCGGGTATTTGTCTGAGCCGCGTGGCTGGGCTGGTGGCTTGGCGAGGCCAGGTCCTTGCAGGTGCCCTCGGGCTGTCTGCAAACACGCAAGTGTGACGTGAGGAGGGCTGGGCAGCAGTGGCCTTGAAAGTGGGAACGGCCAGGCATTCCCGGTGCTCTGTGCAGAGGGGCTGTGGAGAAGCTCAGGGCCCGGGGCTGCTGGAGGAGGGGCAGGATGGCCTCTGCCCCTGGACATGGTCCCCCAAGGGGAAAACGGTGGCTTTTTCAAAAACATGCTGGCGGTGGGTCAGGGACCCCCACCAAACTCCTCACCTGCGTTTTGGATCACATCTCAGCTCCCATGGGGGACGGACGAGGGGAGAGACTGGAGGTGGTGCTGTTCTTTCCCACAGTCTTGCTGTGGACTCGGCAGGATGGTGTGTGGGTGCGGGACCCAGGGAGGCCTGTACCAGTGCAGACCCAGGCTCCCTGTCATCTGTCATGTGACTGCTGCCGTCCTGCTCTCTCTCCTGTTGCTCCCAGGACCCCAGAGCACCTTCTCCTGCATCATGTTTCTCATCTCCTTCTACCTTTTCACCCATCCGCCCCTCCAGGACCTCACTGGCGCACACGTGCTACCAAGTCAGAGAGGGAAGCTCCTCCCTCTGGCGGCCGGTCGGAGTGGCTAAGCTCCGAGGCTCTATCTGTCTGTCACGGTGGCCCTGGATACTGGATGTGGGACCTGGAGGGTGTGTGTGGCCCTGGTGTGGAAGACGTCTGCCACATGCCTCTGCAGCTCTCGGGGGCTGGTGGGAGTCCACGTGGGGTTCCCTGGACAGAGGAGGGCAAGGCGGGAGCAGTGTCTTGAGGATGCACTGTGGCTTTCCTTGGAGCAGACACCAGCCAGGGGCCATTTCCCAGGTTGCTGGAAACCCACTGCTGAGGCTTGGGGCCAGTGCACATAGAGATGAGGTTTCAGGAATGCGCGTGGCTTGGTGGGGGCTGGGACCTCCAGGAGGGGTTTGGAGCAGCAGCATATAGGACCTGACAGGACTACTGAGTCCTGAGGATTCCAGGCTTTGTCCTGTGCTCTCAAGGCAGCTGGGGATTGCAGCCACAAAGGCCAGCTGTGCATGGTCAGGGCCTGTAGCAGGCTGAGTGCAGGTCGGCTGGGACAGGCAGGGAGTTACTCTGAATGTGTATCTGGCACTGACCGTGTGCTAATTGGTTGGCCATGAGGGAGCCTGGAGCTTGGAGTGACCCCAAGGCTTGTGGCAGTGCTGTCCAGGGTGTCAGTGGACTTCATGAAAAATCAAAACTTTGAGAAGTTGAAAGCACAGATTGCAGTTTTCACCTGACTTCGTGGGGGGTGGTTCCGGGGCACCAGGTTAGTGAGGGCTGAGGTTTAGCAAGTGGTGGAGTGTCCTCTCCTTCTCTAGAATCCATATCTGGAGAGCACGTGGGCTTCTTTGGGCTGCAGGGCGGCTCACTGGCTCAGGTTAGAGCCTGGATGTGGAAGGATCAGCTGTCTTCTCTCAAAGAGGCCAGAGAAGCAGGACGAGCAGTGCCTTTAGAGAGAACAGGCAGAGATCTGCCTCTGCTTCTCTTACTTGTGACTGTCCCCGAGGACACAGGAAGCACCTTGTGCACAAGACTGGCTGGGCAGAGAGAAGTCAGGAAGGCCTTAGCATCCTTCTGAGCGGAGCGTGTGCTTTATTCCTGATAACAAAGTCTTCCAGGTGAAGGAGGGCAGAGATGTAGATACAGACACACCGATATCCAAAGTCCACCCCAGGAGACTGTGAAGAGAAGGAGGGAAGAGAAGCAAACGCTTCCTTATCGTGTGCTCTGCCAGGCAGGAGAGGGCAAGGAGGGCCAGTGTGCGCCCAGGGATTGATTGTGCAAGACTTTCGAGAAGCCTGCGTCAAGGGCTGGGGAAGGACTCAGTTCCAAGAAGCGATGGGTAGGAAGCTGGTGAAGGTCAGGTGGGCCCCCAGGCTGGCCCAGCTTCTGTAGTGTCCTGGCAGGTCGTCCTGGGTAGCCCCCAGCTGTGCCCACGGGATTCCCAGTGGCTTCTGCTGCTGCTGCTGCTGAGGTGCTGTTGGAGACACAGATTGCAGGTGACCCCAGAACATTTGGTTCAGGTGAGGCAGTGTGCTCAGCTCTCTCTAGGAGTGCTCCACTGCATGCCAGGTATGCGGTAGCAGGTGCGTCTAGGGAGCGAACCCTGAAGCCAGACAGTACCTGCCCCCCACCCCTGCCGCTGCCCCGTGGGTGGGAGCTATGCCTGCTTGTGTCTGTTTTGAGGTTATTTATCCCCCTCTGCCTGCCCTGTCCAATAAGCCACTATCAACAGAATGTTGTTTCAAAGACAGGTCAGCTCTCCTGGTAATTTTGTGATTTCAGAAGTCTCTACCCTCTAGTTAACATTATTTTTAAAAGATATTTTAAGAATGTTTTTAAAAAACTCCCACCATGCCACGTTTCTCCCCAGGTCTTTATCCAAAGCAGAGAGCTATTGGGCACTAAGTCAGACTGTCTTCTTTTTGGTGGGAGGTGGGCCAGGTGAGGAGAGAGGGTTTATGGGGGCGGCCGCCAAGACCAAGGCGAAAGACAAGAGGAAAAAATCAAGAATTTTTCTGTACTTATGACCACTGATTAAAATTGCAGTTAGATGTACAGGAAGGGTAGAATGATGAGGTAATGGGCTTTAATCACGAGACGAATGCTGAGTGAAAGTAGAAAGAAGAAACTCCATTTATTTTTGTGGCCAAAGATAGTCGGCACCCTATAGAGTTAAGGAATAAGTATATTCACATTTAAACACAGTTTACAAACTATCTTCTTGCTTCCAGTTCTTCAGAAACTTTATGAAAATCTTCAGAAATTCAACCACCTCTTCATTTTTTAAAGAAGATTTTCTTCTTGTCTTTGATATCCCTAAATTTCATGCTGATGTGAATGTCCTGAGGTATCTGGATGGGATGCGGGTGGCCCGTGTTTTGGGGCCAGCAACCCATGTTTTGGGGCCAGCAGCCCGTGTTTTGGGACCAGCAGCCCGTGATTTAAAAGCTCTCCTGGTGATTCTGCTGCAGGTCAGGTGAGGCTTAGTGACTTGGATTAGTTTCGCACAGTCGGCCGCAGGACAGATCAGGCCTGGTGGCGTGGTGGGGGTGCCCGAGATGAGTTCTCCAAGCGTGGTTCCTGGGGACCCAGACCCACCCAATCAGGAGCTTGGGGGCACCAGCAGTTAGGAACTTGGGGGTGGCACCAGCAGCCTGTCCCTTCGGGTGACATTTGAGAAGCGCTCTTCTAGACCGCTGGTTCTCAGACTCCCATGAGCTCGAGGAGCCCTGGGGTCCTGTTAGGAGGAGGCTGTGGTCTGGGGTCTGGATCGGCTCCAGCGTCTGCAGCTCTAGTGCATTTCCAGGTGCTGCCCATGTGGCTGACCGTGGACCACCCTCAGAGAAGCCAGGTTCTGAGATGTTCTGGTCCCCAGATTTCACCTTGCTGTTTAAATGCAGCCAATAGCATTCGAACTAGAATGTCATTCTCTTGTCTTGACAGCCAGACCTAAGTAAATTATCTCCTCGAGTAAACGCAATAACACTGTGTGTTCCTGAGTGTAAAAGCCTGAGGATGTAGCTAGGGTTGTTTGCTTTCTCTCTGATGT
The DNA here is from genome assembly GCA_006410615.1 of Neotragus moschatus. Lineage (NCBI taxonomy): Eukaryota > Metazoa > Chordata > Mammalia > Artiodactyla > Bovidae > Neotragus > Neotragus moschatus. The sequence goes on from SJYA01001827.1 coordinate 1,577,031, forward strand.
GTAGTAGGCACTTAGTGAATGCTCCAGGGAGAACGCATGGGGACCTACCCAAGGCTCCCCCAGGGACTGATGCCTGGGCAGGGAGGAGCATTGTTCTGTGAACTCTTTTCAGCCACAAGCGGGTATTGGAGCCAGAAAGAGGCCTGTGCACACATCGATGACCCAGGGGGCCCCCCGGAAAGAGCCGGAAGTTGTCAGCATTTGAGTTTCTCTGAGATGCTTATGCTGCTGTCGACACTTGGCTCATTTTTCCCTTTGGCTTAAATTCACCCTTTTAATCAACTTTCATTGTCAGATGGCTCTGTGAACTCAGCACTGGTCATTTTCGCTAAATCTCGTCTCTTCCTCCAAGGCCCCTTTTAAACAGCCCCCAAGGCTGGGGCGGGGGAAGGCTTATGGGTAAGGAGGAGGGTGAGGACGGCTCTCCTGCATGCCCGCTTGTGGCCTCTCCCCTGCCCCCATGCCCCGCCTGGTTCCTCCTTCGTTCTAGCACGTGTCTGTCTAGAAGACACATAGCTCTTGTCCTCTGCAGGCGTCTCACCCCACCTCATGCCTGCTTCACACCCAGTCCTGGCCCTTGAAAGACTTACAGCCCAGGGCTGCTTTCTGGTTGGGAAGATCCAGGCTGTTGGTCGTCCACCTTCTGCAAATCTCAGGAGAGAGAGCGTGTGGACATCTACTCACCGGCAGGTTTACAAGCGCTCTTAAGACACCCAGCGGTTTGCAAACATCAGGTGTGACAGGTGGTTCAGGTCCCTCCTGGCACTGCTGAAGTCCCTCCTGCTGGCTTCCAGCCTTGCTGAGCTGCTGTCATGAGGGGCTCCTGGCGCCTCTGGGGTCCTCCTGAGATGCCATCCCCACCCCCACCCCACCCCGCCTTTCTGCAGCTGCAAGCTGTGCAGCAGCTCAGTGAGTCAGGGTTGCGAGCTCTGGAGCTTGTCAGCTCAGCTTGCTTTGCGGTACACGCAGTGCAGCCCTGTAAGTGTGCTCAGACCTTACAGACCCCGTGAAAGGAGGGCGTCAAAGCCTCGTCCTCCCATGTTGTCGGGACAACAGAGGTCCCCTTCCACAGGAGGACCAGTGATAACACCCAGAGGGAGAAACGAGGAGCTAGGTTTTGTTCCTCCCCCACAAACAAGTCGAAGGTGGCACTACCCTCTTGAAGAAGCGAAGGAAACCAGAAGCAGACTTCTGAAGGTTTCCCTAAAATGTCCTGCCATGTGTGCATCACGGTCAGGCGCCCTGCAGCCTCAGCGCCATGCGCCTGGGACGGCTCCGCCAGGCGCTCAGCTCGGGCAGTGGCACCTCCCCCACCTCCTCAGCTGTTCCTGTGTTTTCTGCAATGCGTCTGCGTAGCTCTGACATCGTGCTCCAGTGAGGGACAGAATTCCGGTTCACAAGTAGAAGAACGTGCTGAGGAATGTCCACCAATCAAATCAGTCTGCTTTCAGGTTTGCAGAGTTCGTTTTGAAAATGTGATATGTGGACTTCCATGACTTTGTAAACACGCACTATCAGATTTACAGCTAGATTCAGGCAGGTAATGAGGTTAAATCTTCGTCACTTTGTGGATCGTGGCTTCCCTGCAGGGGTGCTAGACCTTTTTCTCATGTCTGGATTTCTTGCATCCTGAGTCTGGATTTCTCCTCTTTTTGTCCTGAATTGCTGCCTTTCACAAAGTGAAAAGTGCTTTGGCCAGGACAGGCACGCAGGTCTTTGCAGAGAGAAGAGAATTGATCCTCCAGCCTCAACACCCTCTGCGGTGCACACTGGTAGCGGCGCCCTGAGGGGGCAGGGGTGGCCTTCAGCTTGAATGCAGGAGTGGGAGAAGGGCCAGGGATACACCTGGGACGCGGGCCCCCTGTCCGTCTGCACAGCTGCTACCTCAAGGCTGCCCACCTCCCACCTAGGTCTGTGCTCAGCCTGGGGCCCTCTGAGGCTCAGGCGAAGCTGGGGGCTTCCCTCTGCACTGCTCCAGTGCCCCCTACCCACTGCCCGCTCAGCAGTCTCCTCTAGGACCCACTTCTCTTCTGGACTGCTCTGGGCTGCACACACACTAGCTCTGAATTTGAACAAAATAGAAGGGCAGGAAAAAATATCCTCCCCGCCGCCAAACTCATAAAGGGACACGAGAGCATCAGATCAGTCTCCCTCCCCACATTCCTGAGGGTCTTTCACTCTTGGCACGGGCAGGGGGGGCGAGAGTGACTCCATCAAAAATGGGGCTCCAGGAAGGAAATGGCCTGCCCCCCCCCCCCGCATGGGGGCTCAACCCTCACTAGGTGCAGGTCGTCACCTTGACTGGCTACATTTAATGTGCCCAAGTCAAGGTGAGCTCCCAGATGGTAGCGAGTGCCAGACAGAAAGAAGCCTCTTCCTCTTGGCCGGTGTCTGCTCAGAGGACCTTCGAGGTCCTTGCCTGGCCCCTACCTCCCCTCCAACGCCCAGAGTCTTCCATGTGACCTGTGATTACTCCACGTCTTGTTAGAAGAGCACACATAGAGGCTGGAGGTTGGTTACCCCTCTTTGCTGTCTAATGCAGCAGAGCTTTGAGATGGACGCTGCGATTCTATGTGAGGTCTTAGCGCGCTTTGGACTGTATCACACAGAGGTCGTGGCTTCTGCTTCTTCTGAGGATGCTTGAAATTAAAGAGAGAACCCAGGGATTTTTTTTTTTTTTCTTTAAAGAAATGCCTTGGAGAACAGGACATTTCTATAATTGCTCACACCAAGGACAATTCTTTGATAATATTTTAATGTTGTTTTGGCTTCATCTGAACGAAAGTGCAAGGCTGAGAAACAGAGTTATAACAGCCCCAGATTCAGTCCTGCTGATTCAGGCACCAAAGATTCCCTTTCCACATTCCCTGGAAGTTACAGTCTGGGGTTCCCTGCTCCTGTTCTCTGCTCTTCTCCACCTGATGCCAGGGGGTGGGGGCAGCTCCACAGGGGAGGAGGATGGCCTTCTCCTCACGAGGTGGGTGTCCACGCCTCAGGAGAAGGTGTGCACACTGGCTCTTGGAAGGCAGGTAATGTGGCTGTGAGATGCTCCATTGTCAAGGAGATGGAGCAGGGAGGCCACTGTCCTGAGCGCAGCCTGGTTGGTCAGGGTTTGGGCTGAGGCCGTGGCTTTGCTCAGGTTCCCATGGCTGGCAGTCTCTGTCTGTCCCCCTTCTGAGGTCCTTCTCCCCCACCCCCATGAGGCCCCACTCCTCACACACAGCTGTGTGTGACTGGAAAGCCGCCCTCTGTCTTCTGGGGGTTTGTCTTCCTCCAAACACAAGATTGGCGTTTCTTGTTTGGAGCCATCCTGATACAGGGCACTCGGCCCCTGTGGGTGCTGGAGAATCTACATCTCAGCTGTGCCTTCGCGGAAGGCTCCGTTTCAGTGTTCTTCTTTCCTGTGTTGCGCCCTCTTGGTTGCGTCCTGCTCCCTAAACCGGCCTGGGTTCTGCCCCGCCTCTGCCCCCTCCTTTCCTATGGCCGTGCAAGTGGAAGTGAAAGGAGGGAAAGTGGATCTTCTGTTTCTTAATGATAGTTTTCTATAACAAATCCCAGGATACCTGTTGTTAAAGGCTTGGAGTGTGCTCTGAAAGCGGTGCCCAGTCTTCCTGTGGAGAAGGCGTGTGGGCCCACCTCCTTCATTCCTGGCCTCACAGGGGCTTCCCTGCCTCTCTGAAGCCGTGAAACTATGACCTAAACTAGATTATCTCATTGCAATTCCATATTTTGAGTTATTTTCCCCCCCAGAAAAATGAATATTATACTTATATACTTGGTATATCTTTTATTTCCGGTTTTCATCTCTGTGTAAGTCCTGCTATTTTTTTTAATCAGCTGTCTCTATTTCCTAAAGGCTTCCCCTTTTGTTTTCCTTTAGGCAATCCTTGAAATCTTACGATTTTAACTGTGCCTTTTTTTTTTTTTTTTTTTAATCGCTTGCAATGTGATATTCCTAGGAGTTTTCTTCTCTCAGGTCTGGCTAAAGGGCTCTGTGTATCCAAATGAGCCTTGATCCAGATGAGACAGTTTCTTACTGTTCCTACTGTGTCCTCAGTAGCCCCCTGACTGTTAATAAGATCACAGTAACCATCGCATCCTGAGAGTGCCTGGTCCAGGGAGGGAGCTGCTGACCCTGACCCTGACCCTGACCCTGATCCTTGGGTCTTCCTGTTGGTCAAGGTCCCTCAGATCACACCGCGGTTTCTGCTGTGAGGTGGCTGCCAGCAGGTTCCTGAACACTTGTAGGGTGAACACTTATAGGATGGATGCTGGTGCCTAGAGAGCAACCTGTGATTAGGGTCGGGGCTTGGAGCGGGCCTGACCTCCTGACCTCTGGGGAGGGGTGGGGCTGCAGGTTGGGTTCGACCATGGGGCTGGAAGTCCCGTCCATCACCCTGTGTCAGGAGACTTGAGTGAGTTTCCTTGTTGGTGCTATACACAGTCGTGTGGGTGGAGGACGCATCCGAGGGTGTGTCTGGGGCCCTCTCAGACTGGCCCTGTGGGACAACCCATTTAACTGGTCTGGACTTTGATTCTTTATGACACCAGTTGTCATGAGTGTCGCTTCCTCCCAAGTTCTGTGAGGCATACCACTGAATGGCCAGGCCAGAGGTGGTAGAGTAAACTCCCAAACTGTTAGCTGGTTGGTCAGAGCACGGGTGGCCTGGGGGCCCCCAGCCTTGAGAGTGAGTGGAGGGCAGTCTGAAGATTGCTGAGTCCTTGGTCTGTGCTGCCGTGGGCCCTGGGCGGCCAGCGTCAGAACTGCAGGGCACCTAGTAGCCTTTGCATGGTCAGGGCTCACTCAAGAGCTATGCATAGAGATCTGAATCAGAGGGGTCAGCTCCAGGTCCTGGAGGTCCAGAGGCCCACCTGCTGCCGTCTGCTCGCCCAGGGACCCCGAAAGCCAGGGCCTGAGAGCTGGAGGGGGCGTTGCTGTGAGTCCTGGGTTCCAGAGCTGGAGAGCTGGGAGGCAGCGAGGGCCTCGTCGTTCTGTCCTATCCAGGCCTCAGTGGGTCACACGGACCCCTCTGGGGGGATGGGTTGACTTCACCTACTACTGACTCAGGTGCTCCTGCATTCCCAGGACACCCTCGCTGACACCCCCAGAAATGCACTTTACCTGCTCCCTGAGCATCGTGGCTCCATGACAACCGGCACAGACCTCAGCCCCATCCTGCCCTCAGTGGGCTTGGCCTGGTCCAGCTTCCGGCATTCTCCTGTGCGGCTCTGGGCTCTGGGTCCTTCCTGCCCTCTGACCCTCCCAGGTGGCTTCTGTCCCTCCTCTTCCTAGACTCTCCCGCCTCCACGGGGCCCCTCCCTTCCTGCCCTCCTGCCACACAGGAGAGCCACGTTTGTGTGGAGAATATATGGGCTTTCCATGTGCTAGCAGCAAAGAACCCACCTGTCAGTTCAGGAGACTAAGAGACGAGGGTTCAGTCCCTCAGTCGGGAAGATTCCCTGGAGGAGGAAATGGCAACCCACCCCAGTATTCTTGACTGGAGAATCCCCATGGACAGAGGAACCTGGCGGGCTACAGTCCATGGGGTGGCAAAGAGTTGGACACGACTGAGAGGAGGAGTGCACACACACACACACACACTCCTATTTATATGGAAATACTCATCTTAGAAACATTGAAATGCTGGTGAGAGAAAAGGTTGCTTTTCTTTCCGACTTGCCATGAAATGCTCTGTTCTCTTGTGGCATCTTTAGCGTCATATGAAGGAGGATGAACACTGCACTTCCATAAGCATATACCAAATGGGTTTAATAAATGTCGGTTGAAGTCTGACATACCAACAACCACAGATACACGGATAATACTATCTAATGGCAGAAAGCAAAGAGGAACTAGAGAGAGAGAGCCTCTTGTTGAGGATGAAAAAGGAGAGTGAAAAGCTGACTTAAAAGTTATCATTCAAAAAACTAAGATTGTGGCATCTGGTCCCATCACTTCATAGCAAATAGAAGTGAAAAAAGTGGAAGCAGTGACAAATTTTATTTTCCTGGGCTCCAAAATCACTGCAGATGGTGGCTGCAGCCATGAAATTAAAAGATGCTTGCTCCTTGGAAGAAAAGTCATGACAAACCTAGACATCTGAAACTAGCACAACTTTGTAAATCAACTATACCACAATATAAAATAAATATTAAATTAAAAAGATAAAACACAAACATTTTGCATGAATGTTGAAATTAAAACACTCAGTTCAGCGACGGTATTTTGCTTGACCTCAGCCCACATAAGGTTCCATCTCAGACTTCTGGGGGTATTCACCAGGGTTCTTCGTTCTTAGGGGACCTGGATGGAGTACTTGAGAAGTTCTGAGTGTTAGGAGGTTCTCAAATGTCCTCAGGCAGATTTTTATCTGAGCAGTATTTGTCTCCATGCGGTATTGAGCTTAAAGAAGAGAAACTTGATATTTTTTAAATTCTGTAGATTTGTAAGAGCTCGTCAGATACCTAAGGAACATTTGAAAATAAAGGTAGCCTCACCAACATTATACAATGATCATTGCAGTTGATTAAATGTGTTAGGAGGCCTGAGGAAAGGGTCACTCTTCCTGGAATGAAGACAGTGTTCATACGTGAATGGATTTGAGCTGGAGGACTCTGTTTCCAGAAGCCTGTTTCCTGGAAGTGACTTGGGGATGGAAGGTTTGCGTTTGGACTGTATGGAGGAGGAAACTGGGGTGTCAGCCTGGGGTGGGGGTGCTTTCCTGGGACACCCCTCACCTTGCCCAAGAAACCAGCATCCTCGCTGAAGGGCTGTGCTTTCTTGTCTAACACCAGGCCTCGGAGAGTCCCAGGGGCAGAAGGTCTGGTCCCACAGAATGGGGCCAGAGAAGGTGGAGTGCCCCGCTCCATTTCAGGGCACTCACTTCAGGTCTGTTGAGCACTTTGCTAACACAACCTCATGTGGGTGTAAAAACCAACACTTTGCAAAGTACTTTGCTGTACGGTAAAATCAGAATTTTATTCCCTAAAGGAGTATTGAGGATCCTCTGATATGAAGGATATTAGGAACAGGGAGGCTCCCTGAAACCTTTGTTTTGGGAATGAAGGTGGTGAGGTTCAGTTGAGGGGACCCACACCTTCCAGTCCGATGGGCAGCCTCCTGCCCCGGACCTCAGTGTAGCCATGCAGGTGTGGCTTGGCCTCCGGCTGGTAGACACACTGCGGGGGCCTTGCTGGCAGCGTGTACGGCCTTGCACAGTCCTTCCAGGGAGGGAGCGTGGGTCATTTCAGTAATTCAGGGCATCACAGAGAATGGGACATCCTGTTCAAGTCACACAGCTGTATGAGACATGCCCAGGAGATCCTCCTGCCCTGCTCCCCGGGAATGTGGCCCTTGCCCAGCCCAGGCCTGTGGACTCCTAAGGGCATCGGGAGCCTCTCGTGCAAGCGAGGGCAACTCTGATGCTAGACCCCAGGCCCAAGGGTTTAAGGAAGAAATTCTGCGATGGACTTGGCCAGAGGAAGGAGCAGATTTTGTCAGCTGTCACCTCTGGCCCCCTTCTTGGCACCTGCTGACTCTGAGAGAAGCATGTCTGCAGATGAGGATTAATGTAAAGGCTGATTCCATCACCCCTGTTCTTTGCGGATGAAATCTGATCATTTGGCCTCACATTCCTTCTCCTCACCTGCTTTGGAAAGAAATTGAATTCTTTGAAAGAAAATGCAGTCCAGACCAGAAACACAGAGAGCCAGCCTCCACCATACTCTTAGACGTCAGGGGCTCCTCATGGCCGCAGATGCGTCTCTGCTGGTTTGTTTACACTGCGTGGTTTATTCCATTAAGGTCCAATTTCAGGTGCTCCATGGGACCCAGGTGGCTGGGGGCTGGCTGCCTGGGACACGAGCCAGTCAACGGTCCCTGGACCACCGTCCTCAGGATTTGCCTCAGAGACTCCGTGGGTTCACGGCTCGCTCACCCCGAAACCTGGGGCTGTTCCTCCTAGCTAGCCTGGCTGAGCCCGGGTCCGTGTGCTAATCTAGCTCTGGGGGGCGGGGATGCTGGAGGCCTACTTGCTCCCCCACTGCCTGTTCCCACACCTGACCCGGGAACTTGACACAGAAAATCTCACCCATGCAGCAGCCCCCCCTCCCACCACCTTTGCCTTTTACTTATTATTATATTTTTTTATAGTTTCATTGTTTAACATGCGGTAAATTAAACGTCTTTTGGCATACAGGTCTAGATAGAGAACCTCATACACATGTAAAGTGAAAGTGAAAGTAAAGTCGCTCAGTCGTGTCTGACTCTTTGTGACCCCGTGGACTGTAGCCCACCAGGCTCCTCTGTCCACGGGATTCTCCAGGTAAGAATACTGGAGTTGGTTGTCATTTCCTTCTCCAGGGGATCCTCCCGACCCAGGGATCCAACCCAGGTCTCCTGCATTGCAGGCAGACGCTTTAGCCTCTGAGCCACCAGAGAAGCTCATGCGCATGTAACTACTACGAAAACCAGAAGACACTTCAGCCCCATGACACCCACTCTCTGTGTTAGCCCCTTGTATTCATACCCACCCCACAGTGGACTCCTAACATCCACTCGTCTCTTCTGTAACCCTTATCTTCAAGGACATTATATGAATGTCTAAATGAAATGATACAGCAGACAGACTTTTGAGACTGACTTTCTTATTTAGTGTAAACTTTAAGTTTCCTGTGCTTTGTCCTGTGCATCAAAGTCCTTTTGTTTACAGATGAGTAGAATTCCATTGTTTGGATGTACCGCAATTTTTAGAAAATCCATTAGCTCATGGCAGGACATTTTAGTTGTTTCCATCTTTAGGTGACTTTTTCAATAGCTCTCCTATAAATGTTCACGCACAGGTTTCTGTATGAACATAGTTTTCATTGATCCAGAGTAAACCCACCACCTTTTTAAAAAATAGCTTTTTGTCCAAGTTTATTTCCTTAGCGCCTTCTGATGTGCGCACAGTCCATAGCTAACACTCTTTGCTGTATGAACCACTGGTTACAGAATTTGGAAATGCAGACGTGTCTGTTTCATTTTATGGTTGAACAGACGAGGCCCGGGAAGGTAGAGTGACCAGTGCTCGGACCCCCGACCCCCGATGCTGCATAGGAGGGGCTCCCGGTGAGATCTGGTCCAGACTCATCTCCCGCTCTGGCCTTGGCTCCGGCCCGGCCACAAGAGCAGAGGCCATGGCTCTGTCCTCCCTCCAAGGACACTCTCGAGTTCCTCTCCTCTGTGGCTCTAACCTGCTGGAATCTTTCCTTTTCTGAATTTCTTTGCACTCACAGTCCATGCAGATGAATTAACACTGGACAGTTCTCCCGTTGTCTAGGGGTTCTGGTCTTCTCCTCTTGGCCAGCCCAAGGGGCCCATGGGGCTCAAGGGACAGGGTCTTGTCCTTTGCTCCTGGGTTCAGAGTAAAGCCGAGCTAGCATTTGCAGCAGCTACATGATGGATCAGTTGCTTATTATCACACACACCTTGGCTAACCCCCTCCCCAAGTCCTTATACCCATGTCCATGTTGAGATTCCAGACAGAACTGGGCAGATAGGCAGCGGTAGTTTCTCTCCTGGGATCATTTTACATTTTGGGGGTCATTCTGCAGTTGCTGTGGCAACTATTTTTTCATCCATTAATTGAATGGATAAAGATAATGAGATCCCAGAAAGTACTGGTAAATCCTCCACTCCACCTTCACAGAGATAGCTGCGCATTAGGAAGGTTTCTGATCAGAGCTACAGAGCTCCGAGTAGCTTCCTGACCCCCCAGCTGCTGACAGCTAGTCCGTGTTTTCACTGCCCAGCGTCTAGTCAGTGCCCGGTGTACATGGCACCTTTTCATAACCAGACACACACCTTTGAATTCCTTGGAGTTGGGGTCAGCACAGCCCAGAGTCTGGGCTGCTGGCAACACAGCCCTGCCACCCTGGGCCTCAGAGAAGGGTGTGTGATGCTGTTCTTAGGTCCGAGTGCAGGTGGGGGCAGAGCCCCAGGCCTGGAGCCACAGAAGGTGAGTGGAGACGGCAGTTGAATCAGATGGATTAGGGAGATGAGAAAGGGAGAAAGATGAGAGGCAGGGGATTAGCAGAAAAGAAGTGTCAACTCTGCAGGAGAAGCTCGGGTTTTATGGAATGTGCCCCGTGTAAAAAATAACTGCATTTTGATGTCTCTTCCAGGCTTTTCATAGCTAGACAGCTGCAGAAGGAAGGGAAAAATGTGGCCTAAACAGGAGCTGTGTCTTCAGAAGACATGTAGCCTGCGTGGGTCACACAGCTCGAGACCTGGCTGGTGCTGCCTTTCCGTAGCAGTATGAGGGTGGCGACCTGTTTGGAGAGGGCATCACGCCTGCCGAGATGCACACACAGATATAGACACACAGGCACACACAGACAAACACACATGTACACACAGGCACAGACACACATGCACACAAACACACAGGCACACACAGACACACATGCACACAGACACAGGCATATACAGAAACACAGGTATACACACACAGACACACCTGCATACAGACACACAGGCACACACAAACACAGACACACATGCACACAGACACAGACACACATGCAAACAGACACACATGCACACACAGACACACCATAAATGTGGACACACCACACGCACATTCTGGAGATGGTCTAGAGCTGTGAGCATCTGGCGTGTGGTGGGTGCAGTGGAAGTATTTAGTAGGAGGCGATGCACACGGGCAGATGAACACACGACCACTTTGATGGCTGCCAGGGAGGGGTGCTGTTGGCCGCCCTGGCGCTCTGCTTCCGTACAGTTAATCTCCTGAGCTTCTGTGCACGTCTTGTTCGGATTCGCGCTTTGCAGAGACTTGCTTCTGCTATTTGGACAGGTGGAAGCACCCAGCACACGGTTCTGTTAAGATAATAGCTTGTCTGCGTGAGGTGAGAAGCATCTTAGCGTAAATCACTTACTCCTAGCGTCCATTGTGATGCTCTTCACTTCTGGTGCATTGATGTGTTTTTATCTGTCAGGCTGGTGGTGGTTTTGGAGGAGAGAGATTTGGGGGAGGTCGAGTGGTGGGCACAACCGTGGATGGCCAGTTTACCCTAAGTCAGCCTCTCCTGACCTTGTTTTATTTTTCTAGCAAGAGAAATTGTTCAGCTGCTAAGTCGTGTCCTACTCTCTGCAACCCCATGGACTGTAGTCCATCAGGCTCCACTGTCCATGGGGTTCTCCTGGCAAGAATACTGGAGTGGGTGGCCGTTTCCTTCTCCAAGAGAAATTTACTGTTTCGTAAGGTTCAAGCCAGAAATTATTCCGTAACCCTGCAGGATGACTCCAACTTGTCCTTCCTCGCTCAGCCTTCAAACAGTGCTATAAACACGTGTGCCTATGGTATTACGGTTTCCCGTTTCTTTCATGTTTTTCTCGGCATTTGACTTTAGGGTCTATCTAATGCATATGCCTTTTCTTAAATTCTCCTTAAAGCTCATCTCCTTTGGGGAGTCCTTCCAGGGCTGATGGGGAGACCGCATTCGTGCTTTTCTCCTGGTGTGCGGGCATTTGTCATCCTTGTTTTGATCTGGGCCAGGGGATGGGATGACAGTGGGTGTGGCTTTTAGCCACTGTGTGCTCTGCTGTGCTTAGTTGCTCAGTTGTGTCTGATTCTTTGTGACTCCACAGACTGTAGCCCGCCAAGCTCCTCTGTCCATGGGGATTCTCCAGGTAAGCATACTTGTGTGGGTTGCCATTTCCTCCTCCAGGGCATCTTCCCAACCCAAGGATCAAACCCAGGTCTCCCACATTGCAGGCGTATTCTTTACCATTGAAGCCCGGAGCAATCACTGGCCCTGAAGTTATAGGAGTGACTATTCACCCTGCAGCTATGGGAGTTTCTAGTTATTCAGCCCTGCAGTCACAGGGTGACTAGTTAGTTACCCTGTGGTTATGGAAGTTACTGGTTACTCACCCTGCAGCAGGGCAGATATCTGTGGGGAAGTGCCCCTGAGGAGTGAGCAGGAGGGGCCGTCAGGTGGGGAGGTGGACGGGAGTCTGTCCTGAGTGGAGCCCTGAAAGCTGCTGGTGTTCAGCAGCTCTGTGGCTCTCGGTGTCACAGGACCTGGGGCGGCTCTCTAGTCTCGGTGTCCACGGTGCAGGCGTGTGTGGAGGAGGGATCCGGGCTAGGCTTGCACCTGCCACACCATCAAGGGGTTCATGCCTCCTGCTTGGAGATGCCTGGTAGCTTCTGCCTGGGAAGCTTCTGTCCTCTGTTGTCAGCCCTCTGCCTGTGTGGCATTCAGGGCAAGTCTAGTGATTCGAGGCTTGGGGGTCAGGGCGGGTAGTCCCCAGATCACATGCCCTGACACAGGGCAGCGTGAGGACCCCTATGTTGCAGTCACGCAGTGCAGGGCCACCAGGCTCCCTACTGCTGTGGAAACGTCTGTGATCTGGGTGCTCGGAGACACTGCAGGGTCAGGTGTCACGTGTCACGAAGTGTCGACTGACCTGTGAGGTGGGGGTATTGAAGTGATCACTGTGTCTGGCCCGGCGGCTGAGCTCTGGCCGAGTTACGCTGCTGTTCCTGTCCCTAATGGAGGGATGATGCGGGGCCAGCCTTGAGGGCCCCAGGGCTGCATCGGGAGGGCTGGTTACTCAGGCCAGAGGCACCGGCATGAGCAGAGGTGCAGGGCCTCCTCCATTCAAAATGCTGAGGATGTTGCGTAATTCCTCCTTGCTGTTTTGGCACTGGATAGAGGCTGGTTTGGATTTATCGTTCACCATAACAATTTTTGGGTACAGTTTTGTAAGAAAACTCTTGCTTTGGTTTCTAATGGGACGCTGTGGCCTCAAGAATCTGAATATATTTTGCGATTTGGTTTGACTTTCATAAAAAGACCAAAAACCTCTGGAATACAAATTGCTTCTGTGTTTTGGGTTTGCTGTATAGCTTCTGACAACCACAGAACTCTCAGGCTTTCAAACTTACGTTGACTGAAGGAGGGAGGATTTCTTCAAATTCAAAGAAGCCCGTGAGCATGGCAGGGATTTCACACACGTCCTGTATGCCTGTTGGGGGCCACAAGCCTCTTTTTACTCATAAGAGTTGGAAGGATGAGTCACCTATAATTTCATGTTTTTTAAAAGTTTTCCTGAGAAGTCATCCTTAAGTATCTGGTCTTTAGTTCTATATCATACTTTTACTACACTGATATTTTTGGTTAAACTTAGCCAACTGGAATGGACTCTTAACCTCAAAGGACTTCAGTGTCTGATGAAAATTGGATTTTTTTTCAGGAGACAAAGGGAAAATGAGTTTTTCCCCAAAGCTTTGTTTTGCAGCCTGAACCAACATTTGGGCACGGCATATTTTGAGGGTTTTTCAAAGGCTTCAGTTACTGTTTGCCCACATGGCTTCTTCCTTCCCCCTCCTGTAATTATCCTATTTGTTGGAACCAAGATGTGCTGGAACATTGCAGGCGATATTCCTCCAGCAGGCAGACTGGAAGTGGTGTGCAGTCGAGACCTAAAAATCAAGTGTGCTGGTACTGTTGTCAGCCCAGAATTTACAGATTTTGGGATTGGTAAGCAGTATTCCAAGGAATGCCCAAGGAAGTGGTTCTTAGGGGTAGTTCGGCAATCTGGAATTTTCCTGCTGGAGCAGACAGCCACTGTTTAGAGTGTAGCTTCTGCAGACTCTGTGGACTCCCAGCTGCTCTTTGCCACCCCCACCCCCCAACCCCAGGACCATGGCTGGTTTCCTGAGTCCCTCATGCCCCTGCCCTCTAACAGAGGGGCAGGCACCAGGGTTTGGCTCATGGGATGAATGAGAGGATTCCCTGGAGGCAGGGCCTTCATCAGACACCCTGGCCCCTGGATCTGCCCCAGAACTGAGTCCCCAGCGTGTGTGCCTCAGAAACCAGAGGGGCTGATGTCCAAGTGTCCCAAGGTACCCAGGATACCGAGATGCCCCTCTCAGTGGCTCATCTGACCGAGATCAGTGAAACAACAGTTTGAAAAGTTCTTAGACTATATGTGAAGGAGCATTGTCTGTGAAACTGAGAGCATCAGTGGAAGGACAGGAGACAGTGAGAATGTCCCCCCGGAGACCCAGGCACTGGGCCCTTGCTGTGTCCCATTTAAGCGGCCAGCAAAGGTGGGCAAGCCGATGCAGGGGCTGAGCAAGTGGGTACTGTTCTGGCACATCTCTGATGGGGGGAAAGTGAAAGTGAAAGTGGCTCAGTCACGTCCGACTCTTTTAGACCCCCATGGACTGTAGACCCCCAGGCTTCTTAGTCCATGAGACTCTCCAGGCAAGAATACTGGGGTGGGTTGCCATGCCCTCCTCCTGGGGCCCATTTTGAGATGCATATAAATCTCAGGACACACCTCTGAGGCTAGGATGATGCTGGGTGTCAGTTACTCTCCAGTAAAAAAACAATGAGCCTCAGTGTGGTGTGAGATGTTACCTCTACACGCGTTACTGGATTGAACTTTATGGCAAGAATGTGAGTCACTAGGAGCATGGATGCGCTTCTGCTGAGAGCAGGCAGCATCCCCCCTCACTCTCCCCCCCAGACGAGGTGCCCTCACTTACCTTCGAGGGCAGGGCCTCCGTTTCCAGGAAGTCCTCTGAGTCTCCGAGGGGATGCCCGGACTTGAGAGGGTCTGAAAGGTCCTTCACATGTGGTGGCTTGAGTCAATAGTAAGTACTTGATCCTTAATGAAATCAAGTGGGCTCATGCAGTGGGTGGTGTGCTTGAGACCTAGCAACAGATAGGCAGAGGGACCAGGTGCTGTTGGGGCTGTGGAAGAGCCTGGGGAGGACCTCGAAGGCAGTGATGAGAGGTGCACGGACCTCCTCACCTAAAGTATCTTCAAAGTGACGTCCACAGGAAATGGAACTACGTGACTGGCTCCTCTCCAGCTGGCTTTTCACAAGGCCCGCGGAGCCCTGGGGTTCAGTCAACGGGTCCTGGCTCCAGTCCTCACGAGCCACAGACCTCAGGCGGAGACTCGGCCTCCACAGACGGTTTGCTGGGCAGACTTCCAGAAGTGCAGAGACCCTGCTCGGAAGACATCTGTACCCGCGATGTGCTGGGGAAAGGCAGGCTGCTGTGTCCTGGTTTTTCTGGAAGGTCACCAGCAGTGGCTGTGTTCCTTTGGTGGCTGAGTCTGGTGGCGCTGGGTGGCCCTGGTCTGGGGCTCTTGGGGAACACACTGCAGGTGACACACTGCCCTCTGCTACGAGCTTCCAAGCCTGAGCTTACAGCTGACCCAGTGCTTTGACAGTGTATTCTACGAGCAGGGGAAAAGGCAGCTGGGTCAGCACAAAACCATCCCAGCTGCTAGAGAAACAGCCTGCAGAGTCCTCCACCGATATGAAGAACCGCTCGAAGCTGACTGTTGACCAGACAGCCGAGGCCTGCAGCTCCTCCTCTGGCTCCAGCTCTGAGTGCAGGTTCGAGGTCCACGGCAGGGCTGCCCTGGCAATGGGCAGACTACAGACCCCGGAATGTGTGGCCCACACCGCTCTCCTGCTGGGTTTGCTTCTTAAATTTAGCCAATGATGTGAGTCTGCACTGCCTATGAGCTAAACCTAGCAGTGGGGGTGGTGGGGGTAGCGGAAATGGGTGGGGGGGATCGTCATCCAGGCTGCCCGAGCCCTGCGTGGCAGCAGCATCCCTGAGGGGCCTGCAGAGCAGGGGGCATCCTCAAGGGGCTTCCGTCCGTCACGGGAGACTCGGAACCCACGTTGATTTTTCTGTTTCTAACATAAACGGAGCCTCTCACTGCGGGTTGAGGGTTTGTAACGAGCAATAAAATACAAATGGACGTTCAATTTACTTAAAGCTTATACATGTCAGCACCTAACTAAATAAAAAAGAGGAGGAAAAATAAACTGACAATGATTAATATCACTAATGATTTGTTTTGCTTATTTTCTGAAGGAGTAACTTGATCCTCTATGTTGAAAGTAGGCAGAGAAATGACAGCAGGAAGCTCCAGGCAGCAGAGCGGCTGTCCTCACGTGTCTGCCCCATCGGGTAGAGTCTGTTATCTGTGGAGTTAAATGTGCAAGTGTTGATTCAGTCATCCAGCAAAAATGTAAATGAGGTTATGACATATTAGCAAAGATAAACACGTCTGGCTGAGTGGTCCAGCCTGACTTGCTGTTGATGTCGTGCCTGGCGAGGTGCTGGTTTGCTGGCATCGATGGTCACGAGCCGTGAAGTTGGCCAATAGCTCTGTCTCCTATGAAACAAGCACTGGGAACACGTTGAATGCTGGGAAATTCTGCCATTGGAGTGAGTACATCAAGAGTGATACCAGGGCTGGAGCCTGATGGGGGTTGGGGGAGGTAACTGAGACACCTTTTACATACTTGCTTGCTTTTAGATACAGGTATTTCCCTGGTGGCTCTGATGGTAAAGAATCTGCATGCCAATGCAGGAGACATAGGAGACGTGGGTTCAATCCCTGGGTTGGGAAGATCCCCTGGAGAAGAAAATGGCAACCCATTTCAGTATTCTTACCTGGAGAATTCCATGGACAGAGGAACCTGGCTGGCTGCAGTCTACGGGGTCACAAAAGAGTCGGAACTGAGCTATTAACAGTTCCACTTTCCACTTTCAGATCAGAATCTGGAGAAACCCACCAGCATCCTTTGCCTTTAGCTTCTCAAGATCGCTGGCAGAAATATTAATAACCTCAGATATGCAGATGATACCACCTTTATGGCAGAAAGCAAAGAGGTACTAAAGAGTCTCTTGATGAAAGTGAAAGAGGAGGGTGAAAAAGCTGGCTTAAAACTCAACATTCAAAAAACTAAGATCATGGCATCTGGGCTCATCACTTCATGGCAAATAGATGGGGAAACAATGGCAACAGTGATAGATTTTATTTTCTTGTGGTCCAAAATCACTGAGGATGGTGAAATTATCTGTAGCCATGCAGAAATGACTGCAGCCATGAAATTGAAAGACCTTTGCTTCTTGGAAGAAAAGCTATGACCAACCTAGACAGCATATTAAAAAGCAGAGACATTACTTCGCCAACAAAGGTTCATCTAGTCAAAGCTATGGTTTTTCCAGTAGTCATGTGTGGATGTGAGAGTTGGACTGTAAAGAAAGCTGAGCGCTGAAGAATTGATGCTTTTGAACTGTGGTGTTGGAGAAGACTCTTGAGAGTCCTTTGGACTACAGAGAGATCAAACCATTCAACCCTAAAGGAAATCAGTTCTGAATATTCATTGGAAGGACTGACGCTGAAGCTGAAACTCCAATACTTTGGCCACCTGATGGGAAGAACTGACTCACTGGAAAAGACTCTGATGCTGGGCAAGATTGAAGGCAGGAGGAGAAGGGAATGACAGAGGATGAGATGGTTGGATGGCATCACCAATTCAATGGACATGAACTTGGGCAAACTCCTGGAGATGGTGATGGACAGGGAAGCCTGGCCTGTTGTAGTCCATGGGGTTGTGAAGAGTTAGACACAACTTGGCCACTGAACAACCAGGGAGCAGACACTGAAGATCAGTTTATAAATGTCACACTGTCTCCCTAACGTCCAGCAGGTACATTGGAACACCTTTCAAGTCCTGGATGAGTGTCTTGTTTGTGAATTCATGGTTCTCTGGGTTATGAGGTTCACTGTTTCATCAGTCACCTGTGGTTTAGAAGAACAAAGTGACTGGAATTTAACATTCACAATTTAATACTGAAAAGCTGAGGACTGAAATGAAGTTTAAACAAAAGACGCATATGTGGTGTTCAGTATTTCTTTGGTATTTTCAGTCATTTCACTCTAATTCCACTCTGAGAAGGGCATTAGGTTCACTGAGGTCTGGGTGGATGGAGAGGATTCTGAAGGCAGAGAAGTGAGGTGAGGGTGGGAACCAGGTAGGAGAACCAGAACTTTGGCCACGGGGAGGCCTCGGCTGGTGTGTGCAGGTGGGAAGGTGCTGGGCAGGGGTCACCTGAGGTGTTGAGAAGAGGGTCTGGGCTTGACCTGGGTCTCCCTGGGGCAATACCATGATTAACATTGGCATCTTAGTTCCTTCAGCTGTGAAACTGGAAAGCTGTGTACATGCTGCTTACCTTTTAAGGTGATTGTTAAAGTCAACAAAATCAATATGGCAATGCATTGTGAGCTAGAATTTCCAGAGAAACAGTGGTGCCACAGTAGGTCTCAAGAATAGAATCAAGCCCACAGAAGGCTGATGGACTTTTGTCTATGTCCACCTTTGGGTCCAAAGTCAGCCATCATGTGTCCCCTGTAGATGGGTTACAATCTCAACATGTGTGAATTTCTCCAAATAGTGAACAGAAAAAGGTGTAACGAGAGATAACCAATTTTAGTAAAGAAGGATCAAGAAGATGTAACTTAAGAAAATGATTTTATTTTTAACGTCTTCAAGTCTGAGCTGCTTGGTCTGTTCCAGAAAAATGGGCCTCCTCATTTCTGAACAGTGGATTCAGAGGAAGTACATGTTGCTCCCATCTGGAGTGCGGCTCTCTGGGCTCTGGGAGAGGCTGTGTGCTGTGCCCTGAAGACGTGGCTTTTATCTAATCTTGCGAGCATGCTTAGTTAGCTTTGGATGGCCCAGAGAACCTGAGTTTATTGTGAAGTCTGATTACCTATTGAGCAGAGAAGGGAAGAGCATTTGGAAGTGATTGCTTGGGTAAAGCACAGAAAATACCCATTTTCTTGCCAGAGTTTTTATCTGAAAGTGGAAAAAAACAGGGTTTAGCATGTTTATTTGTGAAAACGATTTTTTTTAACTCTGGCATCTACTTAAGAAGAGATTCTGAATTTAAACATTTGTTCTGTTGGGTCTCAGAGGTCTCCTGACGATGGAAGGATATTGGCTATAAAAGTATTTTCACAGATCTTGTAGTTTAGTCATGAGATAGTGGTGGCCATACACAGCATTCATTTGGAAATACTTTTTTTCATAGATCATGGGGAGATGACCTGATGATTTAAGTCTGACATTTGAGATGTAGGCAGCGACTTCCCTGAGGAAGGTTGTTGAAACTGATTGGGTTGTAATGATGCATTACAAGGTTCTTGGTGGCTGAGCAAGAGCATGGACATGGGGTCTGCTTGCTGGGTGGGGGGAGCTGGATGCCCAGGGTCATAGAAGAGACCCTGACCACAGCACTTACTGCCTGGTGCGTCTCTCCCTTCTTTTTCCTCCCTCTCAAACAGGGCAGGGACCCTCTCTTCTTGAAGAACCCGCATGTGTCCCCTTACACATTCTCCTCATGAGTGCCCATTTTTACCTGAGAATAGCATCTTGGAACTGGAGGCATGTGTCACCCGTCAGAAACAATTAGTTTCTCTTATTCTTCGCACATCACTCTCCTGAATACCCTCCACGTTCACTCCTGTTTTCCTGGTCCTGGGTCTCTGACATGCTTCAACCCCAGCAGAGTTTATGAAATAAAAGTTGTGCATGTACGCCCTTTGGAGATTTCTCCTTCTTCTTGTCTTCTGTTTTCATGGACGTAGGCTGCATGTTGGAGAGAACTTTAAATTCTCTGTTACTTATTGGCTGTGCCATTTTGCAAGTGTTACCTAGCCGCTTTGCGCCTCAGTTTTCCCCCATTTTATTGAGATACCATTGACCTGCAACATGGCACAAGTTTATGGCAGATTGCATAGGATTTGAGGTCTGTCTATGCTGAAAGATGATCGCCGTGGTACATGTACTTAACATCTGTCACCTCACGTAGTTATAAATTTCATTTCTTCTTGTGCTGAGTGAGCCTCAGTGTCATCATTTGCAAAATGTAAGAGCCACACGCACCTAGTGGGACTTGAGAAATAGGGTCTGAGGTGCACGGGCACCTGGTGAACTGGAGGACTCGGTGTGAACACACGCACGCAAACGGCTTGTGGGGGCATGTGACACATTTCCTTCAATCACTGGCTGGCTTCCCACATCATACTTTTTGGCCCTTAGTTCAGGTGTTTTCTGCTTGAAAAGGCCACCTCTTGGGGGCTGCTCCATAGGCTCCAGCTCAGTGCTGACCCCGAGTTGTTCATCCCTGGAGCCTTATGTTCCCACTGAATGCTGAGCGAGGGGTCTTACTTGTCTTACTCTTTCTCTGGAACAAGAGAAGTGCATCATCAATCATTTTTGATTTCAGTCCTGGATCTCTAGTGCAGGATGCTCATTGTCAGAGGTACCACCCCAGCTCTAACAGTCTACTAGAACTCTAAGGAGAGGGTCACCCTCCACGACCATCCCATCCTCCCAATGGTGGCCTTGTCTTGGGCTCTGTGTGTGGACCGCTCCTCATGGTTTTCAGGTGGAATGCAGCCATCAAAACAGTCATCCTCACCAACAAGTATGTTCTGGTGGCCGATGGGTTTAGACCTTGTTCTTGTTCCTGCCGGCCGGAGCCGGAGTGGAGATGCGGTGGCATGGAGGGTGATGATGTGACTCCTCCAGCTTAGCTTTACATGGAACTGCAGCTGCTCAGTGAGCGGTCTCATCTGCATCCCACTCGCTGATGGAAGAATGACCACAAAGGCTACAGGCCAGGAGGGAGTCTAGCTCTAAAAGTCTCCTTTGCAAAGTTTCTCGCAGACTGCAGTTAGCCCTACGCACTGCACTTTCGAGTAGAAAGAGCGTCTGTGAATGTAGGTGCTTGTGAGAAAACTTCATGTAAAGAGCTTGCCTTTAAAGTCGTCATAAAATAAATCATGGAAGAAGACTGTATTGACTTTACAGATGTTTGTTGAGCTTCCATCATGTCGAATGCACTGGAGTAAGTGCTAAAGATAGAAAATCAACTATACTTCAATAAAATGTGAAGGAAAGGAAAAGAAAGAATAAAAAGGCAGGGAGTCTCTGCCCTCAGGAAGTCTGCAGCCATCTGGGGAGACAGCTACATGAAATGGGATAAAGGATTCAGTGGGGAAAAATAGGCAGTGTCCTAGAGATTCATGGGATGGGCTCCGTGTGGGGATGCTGGGCTGCACCGAGCCTGGTCCAGCATCCGAGGGGGACGCCACGATGTCTGGGCACCTGAGGGAAGTGTGCGGCCAGTGGGAGCACCTCAGGCAGCAACGATCCCTTGCTTACATCCTAGCGTCTGTGATAGAATGATGCCCCGTATGAAATGAGTGCATAAAGCCTTAGGCTGCAGCGCATGCCTGGCTGAACAAAAAGAGCTGCAGCTGGAGAGGAGAGTGGGGAATGCGGGACCTCCATTAGTTCCAACCTGTGTGTTCAGTCAGGAAACAGAGGACGAGCTCCTCTGTCTGCTGGCTCAGTGCCGGGACCAGGGATACTGGCATGAGCAAGATGGTGGACTCGCAGTTCTGCTGGGAGGGACAGGCAGCTGACCCATATACAGATACATAATGCAGTGCTGTCTTAGACAGTCATGTGCGTAACTAGGCTTTGAGCTGGGGAGCAGCTGGGAGGAGGTGAATGTGGCTGCCCTCATCGAGGGCGTCAGAGAAGGCTCTTGGAGGGGGAAGTACATGATGAGAGCAGGGCAGCACATGCAGAGGTCCTGGGCTGGGGATGGGGCCTGAGTGATCACATGACAGAAGGGACCCCAGTGTTTGCTGGAGCTGAGGATCCAGGTGGGGCCAAGATGCAGGGGGCCCAGGGCGAGAGGTTGGCCTCAGCGGCTACACCGGCTCTCCCAGCTGGGAGACCCTGACCACGGTTATGGGGGAGTCACTTGTGCATGCACGTGACATACCAAGTACCAGAAGGATCACTGTTAACACAGAGAACACTGCCTTTGAGAGAAGTGGAAAGCCTCAGACATCACTGAAACTTCTGTAACCTCAGAGAATTCAGACTGAATGAAAACACAGGTGTGGTCCCTTCTGAGGAGGGCCTCCCCCTCCATGGTAAGAGGGATGGAGGCCAGAGGAGCAGGTCAGGGAGGGGCAGGGGCCAATGAGCATGGTGGGCGGGGCCAAAGAGCAGGGGGGCAGGGCCAGATAGCAGAGTGGGCGGGGCCAACAAGTAGGGAGGGGCCAATCAGTGTGGTGGGTGGGGCCAATAGGCAGGGAAGGGTGAGGTCAGAGCAGGGTGGGCGGGGCCAGTGAGCAGGGTGAGCAGGGCCAGTGAGCAGGGTGAGCAGGGCCTAAGGTTCCTATGAGGGAATTGAGGCATCCTCTGCTCTCTCTTTGGCCGCATCCCAAAGGACATGAAACCCTGTTTTCTGAACCCCAAGAGGAACAGATGATCTGATAACTGTGAGAACTACTTGACACGTTGGGTTGCCCTGAAAATCTGCTGTTGTGTGGTCTGTTTGAAAGAGTGCGAGGAGTAAGCCTGTCTACTATCTTTCAGGAACGAAGATTTCATCCGAGCTCTTGTAGAAAGAGTAAGGAAAAAAAGAGTTCAAAACAAAGAAAAGGAAGGTCTGGAATATGTTTCATTTATGTAGTCAAAGACTCCCTGGCGACACAACAGTGTGACTTCTCAGAGCATAGTGATCCTCTTTATTAGTTTTAGCAACTTGTTAGAGGATTTCAGAGGCAGGATTTTCTGTGAATAGGGAGCAGACAGGTACAGAAAAGAGGCCCCCTCACTGACAGCATAATAATAGCCCTGCCCGGAGTTACAGAGCAGACGGCCACACAGTGCAAGTTAGTTCAAAGTCACTTTGTATTCAGAGAAATTTACTATAATTCCTCACAAAAAGGACCTTTGAAAATGACATTGAACATATTGTTTCCCTGTAATCCTTCGTGTTTTTGGCCTTCCTATAATTTGTGCTGAAGTCATTATCTGTTAAAAGCAAATCTTAAAATACAAGATCAATGTTTATTCAAGGTATAAAAAAGGACAATTTAGGTTGGCTCACATATTCCCTCCCTCTCTCTCTCTGACGTTTCCTCCTCATTTGCTGCTTTTTCCAGGATGCTCCCACTTTCAGGGTGCCCTCTTTGTGATTCCTGCCTGCCGTCCCCCCTCCACCCAACAATGCTTAACTCACTGCCTTCATCACACAGGCCTTTGCATCCATACGACCCGAAGGGTCTGGGGGTCTCTCAGGGGTCTGCTCAGCTCCTGTGAAGGGTGAGGGCTGGCCCCCTCCCTAGAGCAGTTCTGTCTTGATCTCTTGGTGGTTATTGGTGGTGTCACTGTGTGATCTGAGTTGGAGACAGGGTCCCTGGCTCAAACAAAACAAAAGGAAAGGCTGAAAACCCACCATTTTGGTTAAACTGGCAAATGGATCAGGTTGTGTATGTCCTTTGTCTCCGGCCCCAATTCTTGTCCTCAGAGGCCACATAGCTTTAGACAGCCATTGGCTAAAACCCTTGCCATCTCAGACTGTCACTATCTGCTCCTGAAACTATGGAATCAGAGACTTAGGCAGCTTTGACCATTAGCTATGTCACCCAGGAGCTGTGTCGACTTTTGCTAAAATTCCAAGTAATACTCCTCTTATGCTGGAAGAAATGACCCAGAAAATACATGGAATGAAGTGAGTCTGCAGATGCCTCTCACTTGGCATGGTGCTTCACTGCCCAGGAGCAGGTGTGTGTGTGAGTGTGTGCAGATGTGTGCAGGTGAGTGTGTGTGTGCATGTGGGTGTGTGCAGGTGTGAGTGTGTGCAGGTGTGTGTCTGTATGCAGGTGTGTGGATGTGCAGGTGTGTACATGTGTGTGTAGGCATGTATATGTGTGTGCCTGTGTGCAGGTGTGTACATGTGTGCATGTGCATGCATGCATGTGAAGGTGTGTACATGTGTGTGTGTGCAGGTGTGTACATGTATGTGCCTATGTGTAAGTGTGTGAAGGTATGTGTGCAG
Organism: Neotragus moschatus; assembly: GCA_006410615.1. Taxonomy (NCBI): domain Eukaryota; kingdom Metazoa; phylum Chordata; class Mammalia; order Artiodactyla; family Bovidae; genus Neotragus; species Neotragus moschatus. Next base: position 1,600,797 of record SJYA01001827.1, read on the forward strand.
GTGTGTACACGAGTGTGTGTAGGTATGTGGATGTGTGTGCCTGTGCGTGACAGTGTGTGCAGGTGTGTTCCTGTGTGTACAGGTGTCTGAGTGTGTGCAGATGTGTACGTGTGTGTGTGTGCAGGTGTCCAGGTGCCTGTGTGTACGTGTGTGTGCTTGCAATGTGTGTGTGTGTGTGTATACACACACACAATGTGTGTTTTCTTAGATTCCAGTTTGAGACCTCAGGATCAAAATATTATGCAAAGTTAAAAGCCCAGAAACTATAGCGTCTGAATAGTGTGTCTCGACTTGATAGGTAAGAAAGCTGATCAATTTCCCATTGAATTTTTCTTTGGTTTAATTTTTCTCTACAGTTCACTCTGGGATTCCAAACACGTGGCAGTGAGTAGATGGAGAGCGAGCCTCAGGGAGCAGTGCTCTGGGAGGACTTTACCTCCTGACATATCAAGGGCCATATGCTGACACTTGCTAGTTGGGCACCTTTGGGGAGATTGGAGTCTCTCTACATGTGGGGAGACTGAGACCTTACCTGTTGGGGTGTTGGGAGTGTGAGCTGAGAGAGTGCATATGGGGAGGGTTGTCAGCCAGGTGCTCCATGGAGAAGAACCCAGTGTCATCACTGCTCAGCCCATGGTGTCTAGGGTGGTCCCTGGGAAACAGAAGTGTTCAAAAATGTCTCTAAAATAAATACTTCCTGTGTATGACTAGCCAAATAGTAACAAAATCCAAGAGGAGGTGGATTGAGCTTCCAATCCATCCCCCTAACCATGTGCGTGGGTGTGGAGCCACTTGGAAATGGCCTCATCCCATGTAAGACAGGCAGAGACATGGGGGCCTAGAGACTGTTCTACTTAGCCCGCATTTTAGTCGGACAAGAAGCTGACAAACAGCAGTGAAGAAAAGGCTCCCACTTGGCTTGTCTTGGGGCCAAGACACCCTTCCCCCCTTTCTTGTTTCCCCAGGGAGCGGAAACCACTGACCAGCACAAGAGGGATGTTTCTGTCCACAGGATGGACTGACCTCACCCCCAGACGGCGGCATTTCACATTGCCTCTTCCTGCACAACATACACGTTTCTGCTGAGAAGTCACCCTCTTGGAAAATACTTCCTGACTTTAGAATAGGTTTCACCCTTTTTATGCTTTATTTTCCTTCAAATTGCATGATTTATATCTTCCCAGCTGTTTCTTGGAAATTGAAATGGTTATTTACCTGTTTGTCTCTCTCTCCCACTAGAATTTAAGTTTCGTGGGAACAAAGACTGTGTGTGTCTTGGCCACTGCTTTAGGCTATGTTGCAGTACCTTGATCACTATTTTTTTTCTGAAGGAAAGAGCGAACGTGTGTGTGTGTGTGTGTGTGTGTGTGTGTGTGTGTGTGTGTGTGCATGCATGCACGCACCTGTAGATTCTTGACCACACATTTCCAGGACATGGCAGACCAGGGCACAGGATACAGTCTTAAAAGGTCATTCATCCCTGGAGCTCATGGACCTCTCACAGGGACTGTCCATATTAGCATCACACGTTCCTGGTTACATTTCCTCTTAAGAGTTGAGAGAAGTGACCGTGTTACAGAGGCAGCACAGGGCGAACCTGCTGAGTGCCTGGCTCGGTCAACCTCTGTTTCATTTATTGTGGACACTGGACGAGGCAGCATTTCATCTGGAGTTTAGCAAAAACTCTACTCAGACCATCTGCTTTGGGAACAATAAATAAATAGAAAATACAAATTTAAAAATAATTAGGAAGACAGCCCATTGGGCCATCCATCACCCTCATGGGAAAGACAGTGATAGCTATGTGGTTCTCAGACCATCTCAGTTATTCCTAATTGATCAAAATACCCCGATGTTTATAGCAAATGAGAGCATGACTCAGAATGAAATGAAGTCAATGGAATGCCAGAAGTTTTTATATCCAAAACAGAGACATGGCCCATATGTTCAGAAATACTTTCATTCTTAGGAAATGTTTATGAAAAAAGAACGGATAGGCACTTCCTCAAAAGGAGACTCAACTGATAGCAACACAGTTCACACGAGAGGAGCATTTTCCCATTATGTTCACGTCCCCCTTTACTTATTGATTCTTCACTGTCAGGTTTGAGGAACCATGCTGACAGCAAAGACAAAGAGTTGCCTTCATGGCATATCCATTTTACATGCAAATACTTTAAAAAGTTGGAAACGTTCTTGAAATTTTTCATGGTATCGTCCATGTATTGTTTTTGATAAATACGTATATTAGTTGCTTACCACATCCAACTCTTTGTGACCCAATGGACTGCAGCCCACCAGGCTCCTCTACCCATGAGAGTCTCCAGGCAAGAATACTGGAGTGGGTTGCCATGCCCTTCTCCAGCATTTCCAGTCCATTTGATGGAAAAATAGAAGCTGAGTTTGTTTCTCTGTGGATCTTCAATTTTCTATTCTCTGACCATCAGTTTAGTTCAGTTCAGTTCAGTTGCTCAGTCGTCTCCGACTCTTTGCGACCCCATGTATTCGCAGCACATCAGGCCTCCCTGTCCATCACCAGTTCCCGGAGTTCACTCAGACTCATCTGAGTGTGAGCCCATCGAGTCAGTGATGCCATCCAGCCATCCAGCCATCTCATCCTCGGTCGTCCCCTTCTCCTCCTGCCCCCAATCCCTCCCAGCATCAGAGTCTTTTCCAATGAGTCAACTCCTCGCCATAGTCCCGATGAATTTAACTGAATGTAGACTTTTAAAACATGGGAAAAGAAAGAAAAATAAAGCAACCTGCATCAAGTAATCACCAGCAATCTGATTTTCCAGCTGGAACAAATTTTCACTAGCCAAGGTGTGTAGAATTTGGCTCAATATTTACGTGAAATGGCCTCAAAATTGTTTGAAACTAGCACAGCAGGATAATGAATTAGGAAGAAAAAGAACAGAATCCGTTTCTTTCCTTTTCCCTCTCTGTTTTTCTTTCTCTTTTCTCTCTTCCCTGTCACCTCACTCCGGAGACTGTGAAACTGTTGTCGTTCCCCCTCCACACCCCAGGAGGTGCTCCTCAGAGGTTCTGGACACACACATCAGGGTTCTATTATAAGTGGCTGCCTTTCACCATGTGGCAAGGTTAAGACTGAATTTATTTTTATGTGCTCTGTGCCTGATGTGTTTAAAGGTGCAGAGGGCATCCCGGGGCCCCAGGGTGAATGCATGAAATGACAACAATTAAATGAGATCCAACTGAAAAAGTAGAAGCTGAAGGAACACAAGCCAGCGCTTGGGAGGGAGCCCAGGCTGAGCCCGTCAGGACCGGAGGCCGGCCGGCTCCCGCCCCAGCCCCCGCCCTAGTGGTCACGGGTCCTGGCCATGTGCCCTGCCTTATGGATGCCCCATTGCCCCGTCCTCCCTACTCGGATGAGGACCTGGGCTCTGGGGGTCACACTGGGGATCCCGACTGGGGTTCAGACGGCTCGCTGTGACTGTGTTGTGGATGCTGGGGGTGGGTCCCTGTGCCCCCAGGGGAGATTGGGCTGAGCCTCCCTCCTGCTATCAGTCAAAGGAGGGTGGGGTTTGGCCTCCCTCTCAGAGCCTGGGCTGGAGTGAGCCCCCTTAGGGGAGCCAGCCTGACTGCTGGAGGTCTGCCTCGGGACTTAGTGGGAGACTGAGGGGTTTAGGGCATGGGGCTGGCCCTCCTGACTCCATCCATCCTCCTCCTCTGACTTGAGGGTTACGGGAGAACTGTAGGCTGCCTTTATAGGACCTGAAGGGCACATCCCTGTCCTTCAGCCATGAGCAGACCTGGGGCCCAAGCAGGGTGGGCTGTGGTGTATGGCTCCTTCACAGGGTCCCTTTCAGGGCACGGGGCTGACCCTCCTGACTCCGTCTATCCTCCTCCTCTGACTTGAGGTCAACAGAAGGACTGAAGGGCACAGATGTGTCCTTCAGCCATGAGCAGACCTGGGGCCCAGGTGGGGCGGGCTGGGGGGCATGGGTCCTTCACAGGGTCCCCTTCAGCGACTGCAAGCAGATGGCTTCAGAAGCCATGTAGATGGGCTCTGGGTCTCGGGCCTCCTCTAGGCTCTCACAACTGTCTGACTGAATTTCAGGTAAGTCATGGCAGTTCTGCACCCTGGAGGGATCTGGAGGAGGAACCCCGTGGGAGCTGAGAGACCCTCAGCACCAGGACCAGAACTGCTGGTAGAGAGAGCGCGTTCCCTGAGCAGGTGGGTCCTGGTGTCCAGCCTGGCAGCTGGTGCGTCCTCAGGACAGCCATGCTCCTCCAGGCTGGGCACACCCCCAGAGCAGAGCTGGAGGTGGTCACACCTGGGGTGTGTTCTGCCACGACCACAAGCCTGAGCCCCCCTTCCTGTGCTGTGCATGGGGGGAAATGATTAGATCCAGCTGCAGGTGTTGTGAAAATGAGGGGACAGTCTGGTGACAGCCAGTGTGTAGAGCTCCCCTACTCTGGTGTCCACCCCCCTACCTGCAGAGCCACCCTCGGGCTGGACTTCACCTCTGAGCCACCCTGTCCTCACGGAGACAACTCCTATGCAACCTGAGAGCTGCCCCTTCTGTTCTGGCCACGCCATCCAGCTGGACCACAGACACGAGCTGGCTCCGTGGTCGGCTCTCAGGTTTACTGTCTGGGATCCAACTCATGGCCATGTGTCTGCACTCAGAGGATGATAACTGACAGGGTCAGCTCCTCAGGGTGTGAGGCCTGAGCCTGAGAGGCCAAAGGATGGGTGCTTTAGGTGTTTTACGCCTCTGAAAACTGAGGCTTGAGGATGCTAACTGAGGATTGAATTCAAGTCTGTTTGTTTGGATGGAAAAAAAGGGGACCTGTCCTAAAATATTGTTTGTTTAGTTTTTAAATATATTGTATTGGCATAGAGCTGATTTATAATGTTGTGCTAGTTTCTAATGTACAGCAAAGTGACTCAGTCGTGCGTAGCTTCCTTTTCCTCTCCTTTTCCATTCGGTTTAGCTGTGAAAGTCTCCTGCATGCAGTGTTACGATCGGACATCTGCATGCCCTGAGAACACACGTCACTGCCGTTGAGTTACTCTCTGTCATAAGACAGTTTTTGCAGTCGCTTCTGCAGCTTGTTCAGGCAGTTCTGGCCTGTGGGAGTGGGCTCCCCATTGAGGGGCTTGGTTGGGTGCTGCCTTCCACTGCACCTGTGCCACAGGGCTGGGGGCTCTCTACCCCCCAGCACGGAGCCCCACCCCAACTCTCCTGGTAGGTAAATTGCTGTTTCCCTTTAGGTGGCAGCAGGTCCTGACCATCCCCCACCCCCCGCCCCAGCTGTGACAGACATCTCCAGGAGCAGGGCTTATGATGGATGGCCACCATGATTCCAACAGCTCACTGAAAAGTCACGAGCCCTCCAAGCTCGGAAAGGCTTTCCCAAGGGTTGATGGTGCCCACCGATGTGGGGTTTACCTTCATGGTCTGCATGACACCCTTCCTTTCCTGAGGGTGTGATGTGGGCCAGTCACCCCCTTGCTGCCCCTCTTGCCCTCCCTCTTTGTCATCTGAAGGGCTGGAGGTCATTGCCTGTTGGCAAGTGGATTCAGTCATTTTCCTCCTCTTTTCAGGTGTAACTTGAGAGGTGATGGGAAGGCCAGGGGTGTTATGAGCTGACCTTTTTCGGTAGGTGGAACCGAGGCTGTGACTTACTCCACATCATGGGAAATGTGCCTTCTCTCCCAAAGTGGTGGACACAGTGAGGCGTCTGGGGGACAGGCGGGTGTGCTGTCTCCAGCACCGGAACAAACAGCCTCTGTGTCCCACATGGGGGGCAGGGCTCTGCTGCCGCAGACGCTGCAGCCGCGGCGGGAGCCAGTGCCTCTGAGAGGACGCCCGTGTGGATGTGGCTGAGCACCATCAGGACTGGGAATTCAGAGCTTTCTCTGTAACCATCGCTCTGTTGTGGAGAGCACCCCCAGGGGGCCTTAGTGTCCCCACAGATGAGGCTAGTCCTTCTCAGACTTTGGAATTTCACACACAGTACAGTTTCCCAAAACATCAGAATCCTGACCTGTTTGTCACTTTTTAATTTTGCTAAAAACTAAGAACATTTGAAAATTTAAAAAAAAAAATCAAAATCAGATCAACAGTTGGTCCCTCTTTGATCTAAAACCACTGAATATTTCATAAAAGGAATAAAACTTCAACACCAAAATATTTGAAAAGCTTAGGTCTCTAGTCTGTAAATAAATCTTTGAGTCTTTTAAACAGACTGCAGTTTGCATTATGAAAACCTTTCTAGATTTTTCTTGTTTTATTGTGGGCTCATCTAATTTTTCAAACCTCTCAGAAAGGTGGGACCAAAATATATGGTTGGTTAAGTCTGCCTGACTAAATATAGAAAAAAATAAACCCATCTACTAAACAATACTTTCTCTGGCTGGTAGAACCAGAGATAATTTTTTATTTTTCTTTGTGTTTATGTATATATGGTAAAATTTGTAACAAAACAAAACACGTAATGTTTTTATTAATAGTAGAATTACACAGACTATGTTAGATCCTCAAAGCAGATTTTCCTGGGCAGGGTGGCCATAAAGGATGCATTGGGGGTGATGACTCAAGGGTCCAGCTCCCGCTCCTCAGGAGGCTGTGCTCTCAGCTGCCGACGGCAGTGGGTCAGTGACTCTGTCTTTGCCTCTCCTTCCCCAGTTCCCAGCCCTTCCTCCTGGCTTCCTCTTGACACCCCTAGCCCTGCTGTCTCAGGCTTTGTCCACGTGGCTTCTCAACCTCTCTGTCTTCTGCTGGTGGGTCGGCATCCTCCCATTCTGTCTCCTGGTCTCATCTTCCCGAGAAGGGAAGGTGCTGGTGGAGCCTGTCATGGGTCATGTCCCCATATGAATAGCGGTCCAGTCAGGGTCCCTGGAGGGTGTCCCAGTCAACTGATCTGGTGCCTTGGGGCTGGTGCTGGGCTCTGGGTGTATGCCCTGTACCTGGAGGCAGGTGACAAGCCCTGTGCTCTGGCAGACGCAGCCCATGTTGTGACAGCACCCCACACTTGGTGCTACCAGCAGTGGCCACCCACAAAAGAGCCCCCCCGGTTCTCACACATTGCCAGGTGAGACCCACCTTACCCATCCCCATGTGGCTTCTGGGGCCACAGTGACTCCATTATTTATTCCCTCTGATAAGACCCCAAGTTTTCAATAGTGCACATCCTTCCTGGGGCAACAGCTTGATAAAATCAACCCTTAGCTGTCTGATGTGTTTCGCTTTTTTGCATAAGAATTTTTTCTCTATTTCTGTTCCTGAGCAAATTGAAACTTGCCTCAAACCACACAGACGAAATTGGCCAGGCTTTGGCTTCAAGAGTCCGTGTTAAGTAAGACCTCAGTGGTCAGTTCTGCACCGCGGGTTCAGTCAGGGTCTGCCCAGGAAGTGGGTCTGGGAGCGGTTCGGTCCTGGCTGGCCGGTCCCCACTCGGTGACCCCCACCCGGTGTTCTCTAAATTCAGGAGGACTCTGTGTGGAAGCGGCTTTCTTTCCCTCTGCAGCATGTGTCTCCTCAGGAGCAAGCACAGGGGGCTCTCCCAGGCGCATCTGTGCTGTTCCCTATTCCTAGACTTAGTGCTGTAGTCCTGGCAGGAGGCCGGGAGAGCTCAGATGTGAAAAGGGGCAGCGGGCTTGTTGCTGATGGGAGCCTGCTGGGCTGCCTGTTCGCGGCTGTGCAGAGGGCTTGCAGCTGTGACTCCGGGACATGCTGGTCTCTCTCTTGCGGCCCAGAGGGAGAAAGTGGCGCCCGTCTCCCCCGATCCTTGGGCTCCAGCCTAGATGGTTACACACAGTTTGCTTATACAGGAAAGGCTGTCCAGGGACTTGTGTGTCTTGGGTAGAACAGAGGTGTGCAGCCATGTCCGAGACCACTGGCTCTGCTGGGTGCCTGTGTTGGTGTGGGTGGCACAGCTGGGCTGCTGTGGGTGGGGCCTATCTCTGCTTCAGGTGCCAAGTCTGCTTCAGGTGTGGCAGAAATTCTGATCCCCCAAAGGTAAAATGTCATAGGTACATATTTGTTGTTGTTCAGTCACTAAGGCATGTCCGACTCTTTGCAACCCCATGGACTGCAGCGTGCCAGGCTTCCCTCCTTCACCATCTCCCGAAGTTTGCTGAAACTCATGTTGATAGAATTGGTGATGCCATCAACCATCTCATCCTCTGTCACCCCTTCTCCTCCTGCCTTCCAACTTACCCAGCTTCAGGGTCTTTTCCGATGTCCCCTAAATGCATTAAGTCTACTTGAACCATACACAGAGAGGAAAAGATGCCTCCAGAGTTCAAGTATATTAGAAACAAAATGAATTCCCTTCTTTTGCTTTTCCAGGGCCTCTGGCTTAGTCTTAAAAACCAGCTCTATTCATAATACACATTTAGGAAAAAGAAAAATAATAAGCAAAGTCCTGAGAATTAAAAAAATATATTTACATCAATGAATTCCTATTGAGAAATGGTTGCCAATGGAGCTTACAAATCTTGTTCACAAAGAAAGGCCAAGTCCCTAAGTATCCACCATCCTGCACCTGCAGGCTGGCTTCCCTTCTGGGCCACATGTCCTCATAAAGACAGGGCTCCCGAATCTCCACCATCTGGGGTCACAGCCCTGCTCGTCCTCATAGAAGATGTGACAGGGCTGATGGCCTGCTGTCTCAGTCTGCTCGCTGCAGTGACGGAACACCACAGACCAGGTGGCTTGTGACCAACAGATGTTTGTTCCTCAGCCTCCAGAGCCTAGGAAGATCATGGTGCCTGAGATCTGGTGTCTGGTGAGGACTCGATTCCCCATCCGTATGTCCTCACGGGGTGAGGGAGCTCTCTGGGGTTGCCTTCAAGAGGACATGAACCCCACCACGAGGGCCCCACCCTCATGACCTTCTGAAGGCCCACCTCCCAACACTGTCATATTGTGGGTTAGGTTTCAACATGCAGATTCCTAAGGGGACATTGAGTCCACAGCACTGAACTGTCTGTGTGTTGAGTCCTTCTGTTTGTAGGGGGTAGGGGTATAGACTTTTGAGACTGGGGTGGTGGGGTTGTAAGGAGAGGGTACGTGAATGCCGCCTAGAACAGCTCTGAGTCGCTCAGGCGCATGCTCCTCAGGGCACTGCCAGTGTTTGAGCTCCTGCTCAGACCTCCTCTGACCACAGCTCTGTCCACCTTAGCGTTTTCCTTCCCGGTGACGAGGTAGCGCCTGGCTTCTCCCCACTGCCAGGCTAGGACCTCGGTGTCTTTTCCTTCCCAGGCAAGCAGGCCCTATCCCCGCTATCGTGGGGAGCCTTGTTGGCCATGCCTGGAGGGGGTGCTGAGACCCAGGCCACCACTGTACTTGGAGTTCTGAGCTGGGTGACCAGGGTCCTTTCCTGAGAAAGCATCCCTAGTTAGGAAACAAGAAGGTAAGATTTGACATAATGAGGGGGACCCGTCTGTGTGTTAGGGCTCAGTATGCCCAGAGCCAACCTCCCTGCTCAAGCAGCAGGCCCTCCTGGAGCCCAGGGGAAACAGGCGCTGGGCCCGAGGTCACCCTGTGTACATCCGGGCCGCGCGAGGGTGTGGAGTCAAGGAGGGAGGGAGCGACTTGTCAGAGTGTGAACAAGTCTCCAAACTGACTTTGGCCCCAGCCGAGCTGTTTATCCAGCCCTGGAGAGCGCCCAGGAGAGCTCCGGGCGGCTGGGGGGACCAGCTGTGAGCTGTCAGCAGTCTCGTTCCACACGGGGACTGGCTCAGAGTTTCGGCGCAGGCGGCTGGCCCTGGACCCCGGTGACCGGCCTCCGGAGTTGCTACGGGCTTCTCTGGCCCTTCCGGAGGCCCTGCCAGTGCTCCACCGAGAAGTCAAGTTGAACATTCTGTGCATAATTCTAGTATGTCCTAACTCGAGGGGATGTCTCCCAGCGTCTGGGATACTTCTGGTTCAGTTGGGAAGCTCACACACAGTCTTGACCTCCAGCTCATCCAAGATGGGGGAGGAGAGACAGGCCCTCTGTCCTGGCCCTCCTCCAGGTCCTCACACACTCCATCACTTTCTTAACTCTGTTGCCATGCTCACAAATAAAGCTTGTGTTGTTACTATTTTAAATTAAAAATGAGATGTCCTGTCAGCGAAAGCCCATCAGGATGAGCCCTGAGCAGTTAAGGGAGACACCTGTGTTTTCCAGGAGGGATCAGGAAAGCCCAGAGAGACCCAGTCACAAATGTTCCCTGAGTGTCAGGGACGTGCCAAATGCAGCCTCCAGCCAGCTGCCCTGTGAATGGCAGCAGGAGCCTCCCTGTGCATCAGAAAAAGGACGGAAAGGTACAGAGTCTGTGTGGTCTCCCATGTGTGCCGCCACGCGTACCACACACGCGCGCACACACAGCCCCACAAAGACGCTGCTGAGTGATTCTGCAACAGGTGGGAACAATCATTGTCCTGGAGCCTGGCTGTGAGAGTTTTCGTGTCCTGGGAGGGAGATACTTGTGCACCCACCTGCACAGCCTCCCAGGTAACCCTGGGAGATGTGCCGAGGAGTGGAGGAAGCAGGTTCCACAGCTCACGTTTGCCTCTTGAAGCATTGTCGAAATGTTTCTTCTTCAGGCATTGGTTCGGGCGATTAATGCTGCTTTCGGGTCTTGGCTGCTGTCCTGTGACTAAGCAGATCCCAAGCGCCTCCGGCAAAGACTAGTCCTTCATCTCCGAAGAGCATCTGTTAACCTCTCTTGATAGATATCAAGTCAGGGTGCGTGTGGTCACTGTGGTTGTCAGGCACACCCATGATTTCCTTTAAATACATATACATTTCCTATCAGGGTGGCCGCAGTCCAGCCCAGACCCTCCAGAACGGACTTTAAGTTCAGTCTGAGCTCTGTCTGTGCTCAGCCACTGACGTGACACGCTTTGACGTTTCTGAGACTGCAGATTCCCCAGGGCAGAAGAGAAAGTTTTACAAATACCGCGACCTTGAAATTTAAAAAAAAAATCTCTTCTCTTTCCTCTTGCAGATTTTTATCATGTGCTGGCTGGAAGTCCAAGTAAGAAACAGCAAAGTTATGAAACTTGAATTTGTCCTAGCAGATCCACAGTGAGCAATGCATACTTACCAATAAGACACGTTCCACACTGTGCTCGTTCCTGAGAGAACTGCACTGAGCTGTTAGGGAGGCTCTGAGGGGTTATAATGGTTTAAAAATGCTTACAAACATTTTTTGGTACACTTTAAGCACAGCCATGAACCTCAGAGCAACATGTCCAAGACTCAAGTACAGGCAATATAGCCAGCCTGCCCGTGAGGCACTGAGGGGGATGAAGAATGTTGGAGGTCTGGAAAATGGTGGAATGCCTTGGACTGGAGGTAAGAAGGTGTTTATAAGGGACTTTCGGGGAGGAAAATATGAGAAAACTAGGTTCGATGAGGCAGACAAGATAATTTTAGTCCAAGTCGCCAAAGTCATGTGTCTTATAGTTGGGTGGACAGAAACGCATCAGGCTGACTTCATAGTTCTATAGTGCTTTAGGCTTTTGAAATTGCTTTGCAGAAAACTTGTACTTTTGTCATCTCTTTGACAATAATGTACCTAGTTGAGGATCATCGACATTTTGATTTAAGTGTGAAGAACTGGGATAGAATGAGTAATTACAGAGAGGCAGGCGAGCTTCACAAAAGTTCCAGCCCAAGAGCTTCTCAGCAGCTGTTATTGTTGTTCAGTTGCTCAGTTGTGTCCAACTCTTTGTAACCCCGTGGACTGCAGCACTCCAGGCTTCCCTGTCCTCCTCTGTCTCCTGGAGCTTGCTCAAGTGCATGTCCATTGAGTTGGTGATGCCATCCAACCATTTCATCCTCTTCTGCCTTCTCCTTTTGCCTTCAGTCTTTCCTAGTATCAGGGTCTAAATTTTACTTTTTGAAAGTAATTCTCCTCTCAGTATCGTAGTAACATATATTCACTGCTGACGATTTTGAAAATGTCAAGTGCATTAAGAAATAAAATCACGTGTAATTCCACTACCTAAAAGGAGTCATTGTTTTGCTATAAATCCTTCTAGCCTTTTTTGTGTATGTAAGCACACACACAGGGAAACATTTTATGAACTGGAAACCACATTGCACATCCTGTTTAATAAGCTGAGATAGTCACTTAAGATTGTGAACTTCTGTGATCAAACATTTCCTGTAACATCATCTGTATGAGCTGTGTAGGATTTTGACAGATGCTATAGTAGATTCCCTGGTAGCTCAATTGCTAAAGAATCCGCCTGCAATGTGGGAGACCCTGGTTTGATTCCTAGGTCAGGAAGACCCATTGGAGAAGGGATAGGCTACCCATGCCAGTATTCTTGGGCTTCCCTAGTGGCTCAGCTGGTAAAGAATCTGCCTGCAAAGTGGAAGACCCAGGTTCAGTCCCTGGGTTGGGAAGATACCCCTGGAGAAGGGAAAGGCTACCCACTCCAGTATTCTGGCCTGGAGAACTCTATGGGGTTGCAAAGAGTCACACATGACTGAGCAACTTTCACCTTCTTTCATAGTGGATTTTGGTGGCTGTTTGGTTGTTTCCATGAAAATGGTTTATAGATGGATATGCTGTTTGAAAGTCGACTTGGGGAAAAGGGAACTGTTATCTTTCCTTAAATCTTAGAATTCAAAATGCCATGTTCTCCTTCAACATAACTTTAGCAGCTTATTTGATGGCAGTGTAGTTCACATGTAGTGGCATGCACACACGTGTTAGCATGTGTCAGCTGTATGGTGTGGTGGCATTGTGTGCATTCTCCCTGGTCACAACACAGGAGGGCCCACATCTTTCCAGAGTTGCCCTCAACTCTGCTGCACCTACACACCTGACTTCTGTCAACACACGCACCATTGGCCTGCCTCAGGGCCTCTCAGAATCTGAACCAGGCCCTCTTGACATCTCGGTTTCTTCTTTCAACATCATGTTTTTGAGAAGCATCTGTGTTTCTTTCTGCAGGTGTTTGTAGTTCATTCCTTTCTGATTGCTGAGTAATATTCTATTATATGAATATGGCAAAACTTGTTTATCTATTATCCTGTTGGTGGCTGGCAAAACTTGTTTATCTATTATCCTGTTGGTGGCTACTTGGGTGGCTTCTAATTTGGGGCTTTAATAAATAGAGCTGTTATAAGATGTCTCTATGCAGGCTTTTGTTTGTTTGCATGTTTGTTTTTTTTTTTTCAAACATTATTTTTTTCCCTGAGTGTCTAGAAACAGGGCTGTTGGTCCTGTGAAGGCCCATGTTTAACTTCAGAGGAAACTCGCAGCAGTTCTCCAAACCGATGGCTCCTTTCCTCTATAGGCCCAGCAGCAGTGGACGAGAGAGCTGGCCGTCTAGGTGATGGGAATGCTGTGTTGTCATTCTTTTTAGCCTGAGCCATTCATGGGGACACTTGGGCATCTCATGGTGCCTTTCCTGGTGACTAGTTATGTTGAGTACCTTTTTCTTGGGAATTTTGGTCACTCGTTTGTCTCCTTTATGAAGTGTCTGATAGGCCTCCAGTCCTGTTTCTTTGTGACTTTTATTGGCGTGTGGTTAATTTACAATGTTGTGCTAGTTTCAGGTATACAGTGAAGTGAATCAGTTGTGCATATACATGGCATTCATTCTTTTTTAGGGGGCTTCTCAGGTGGCACTAGTGGTAAAGAACCTGCCTGCTGATGCAGGAGACTAAGAGAACCCAGGTTTGATTCCTGGGCCAGGAAGATACCCTGGAGGTGGAAATGGCAACCCATTCCCATATTCCTGTCTGGAGAATCCCATGGACAGAAGAACCTGGTGGACTGTAGTCCAGGGGATCACAAAGAGTCAGACATGACTGAAGTGACTTAGCATGCTCTCTTTTTTAGATTATTTTCCCATAGAAGTTGTTTCAGAGTGTTGAGTAGAGTTCCTTGTGTTCTACAGTAGGTCCTTACTAGTTCTATTTTATATATAGTAGTAATTGGGGTGTTTGTCTTTTCACTGAGCAGTCGTAGTCCCGAGCATTTTCAGTAACGGTCCTCTGGGAGATTTATCTGGGAGCACTCCCCCCAGCCCATGCCCTGATTGGCCATCTGTGTACATGCATTAGAGAAGGAAATGGTAACCCACTCCAGTGTTCTTGCCTGGAGAATCCCAGGGACGGGGGAGCCTGGTGGGCTGCTTTCTATGGGGTCACAAAGAGTCAGACATGACTGAAGTGACTTAGCAGCAGCAGCAGCAGCAGAGGAAGCCGCAATTTTTTCCTGAAAGGTTTGGGTTGTGCTTTCTGTGTTCTGGGAGAGTTTTGCCGACTGAAGGATGAAAACGTATTTTCCTGTAAATTTTGCTGGCTTTGCTTCTGCAATTATTCACGTACTCCGTGTGCACGCTAAGGGGGAAAGGAGGGGAGACCACGTGCTCCTCACAGAGGTATCTTTCTGTCCCAGCTCCAGACATCAGAATGACTTTCCTTTCCCTCCTGGAATGAATTGCTTCGGCACCTTTGTTAGAAGTTAGTTACTGCATCAGTGTGGGTCTGTTTCTGGCTTCTAGCTTCTGTTCCGTAGATGCTCTTGTTTATCTGAATCTCGGTGCCATTACTCATAGAGCAACTCATTACTGTTGCTCTACGGTAAGTCCTGAAATTGGAGAAATGTAATTCTTCAAGCTTGTTTTTTTCCCCTCAAGTGTGTTCTGGGTGTTCTAATTGTTTTTGGGCATGTCACATACATTTAAAAAAAGAACTTGTCAATTTCTGGAGAAAAAAGATTGTTGGGGTTGATGGAGACTGTATCAAATTTGTAGATCAATTTGAGGAGAATTGGCATCTTAGAAATTTTGAGTGAGTCTTCTGTCCACAAACATGGTGTATCTATTTATGTAATATTTGAATGTAATAACTAAATAATTTGATTTAATAATGAAATTAATATTTCTTATTTCTCTAAGATATATTTTATTGTTTCCGTGTGTAGTCTTACATCTGTTTTATTAACTAGATCCCTAATAAATTTATGCTTTTGGTGTGAATTTTAATTACTGTTGTGTTTCAACTATATTTTAAATCATTCATTGCAAATATACAGAAATACCATTGACAGTTCTTATATTGACCTTGTGTCTTGTAACATTACAGTTATTCTAGTGGTGTTTTGTTTTGTAGATTTTTTTTAGGATTTTCTACATGGACAGTCATGTTGCTTGTGAATAAAGACAGTTCTGTTATTGTGATCACCTAATATTTACATGTTTTGCTTCCTTTCTTACTTTGTGTATTAAGATCTCCAGTACAATAGTGACCAGAAGAGATGACAGAGGTCACTCTTGCCTTGCTCTCGATTTCATAGGGATGGAGTCCAAAGTTTCCGCATAAGGTGTGATGTTAGCTGTGGTTTTTCTGTAGAGCTTTTTTTTTTTTTAAATCAGATTGAGGGAAGTCTCTTCCATTCCTAGTGTACTGAGAGTTGCTGTTTTTAAGTCATGAGCAGGTGTTGAATTTTATCAAATCTGTTTTCTGTGTCTATTGGGATAGTCTTATGGGTTGTCTTTTGTAGTCTGTTGAATGTCAAGCCTACCCAATATTCCTGGCCTAAATTCACTTGATATTAATATATTACTGTCAAGCCATGACACACTCTAGTTTTTATGTATTTCTTGGACCTGGTGATGCTGACTTGGCCTCCCGCTCCCAACTCAGACAAGCTTGTCCTCCCCACTGTGAACCTGGCCCTTCTGCTCGTCACTGCAGGCGTGTGGGTCACCACCACGGTGCTTTGACTTGTCTGACGTCGGCGGCCTTGGGGCTTGGTGCAGAGCCCACGTCCCAGAGCTGGCATAATCTCAGCAGTCAAACCCTTCATCCATCAGTGAACTCTTATCTTGGTCACTCACTGCCCCTAGAAAGTGCTTCAGACACTGTCAGGGACTGGAAAGATGAAAAGCATTACTGGTGGGCAGCAGGGAGGGGTCTGGATGGACCCATGCTGACCTCACAGCTTACTTAGTTTCACCTGCTCACCCTTTCTCAGAAAGGCCCTGTGGCCTGTCTGGTGGTATCTGTGAAGGATCCCCTTGTTTTCTGGGCAAAACAGCCATTACACTGTTGTTTTTCCACATCTCTGTTTGACCTGGTGACCCTCACTCCAGCAGAAGGTAATTTAGACAGATTAGGACCTTGGCTCCTTTCCAGGAGCCCACAGAAGCCTCTGAGCGGAGACAGTCCAGAAATATACCCATGTCCACGTGACCAGTCTCCAGAACGCGCTATTTTTAAGATGCTTGAACTTGTTTTCTCCAAGGATAATTTCCACCCTTGGCTGGACGGGTGGTTTATCCAGGTTGCTGTCTCTCTCGCCGAGGATAAAGGAGCTGTCCCCAATGCGGTAGGAATTTTGAGACAGGAAACGTGCTAAGTGTATGGGTTCTGAGCCAAATGTGGTCATTGGTTTGATCCAAATTTCACTTTACCGGAAGAGGAAGGATTTAAGGCCAAGTGAGCAATGTCCATCAGGCAAGTCCAAGGCAGACAGACACAGGCAAACACGTAATGTGTCAACTGCTTCCCAAGCTCTGTAGCTGAGTCATCAGTTCCAGAGAGTCGCTGATTGACAACGGGGGCCACTCAATGTGCGAGGGCCAGGAGGTGCCGACACCCACACACCAGGAAGACCCGTGAGCAGCTCCCACGCAGCAGAGGCCACACGAGCCCTCATCACGCGAGTCGGAGGGAGACGTCCCCGGGGGATGGAACATGAGTGGGGTGTGGCCCAGGAAGGGCCACGTTGTCTTGGGTTTTATATTCTCTGCTCTGAAAACTAAGTCGTGGTTCCTGAAACGAACAACTTGGGGAGTTGGGGAAATGCACAGAGGACGATACTCCCTTGGATTAAGGGCACTGGTCCTCACGTCCTACCGGGAGTGACCGGGCATCTAGGGCTAACATTGCCCTATCCCCAAAGTGACTGGAGCCCCGTCTCAGGCTCGGAGCCCAGCCCCAAGCTCGTGGCGAAAGGGGGACGGGGCAGGGTTCCACTCAAGAGGACCTGAGGCTCTAGGAAATGCACAGCTCAGACCACCCCCCGCGACCCCCTCTGCTGCTAGTGTGACTAGATGTCGGCCTGGGCTTGGCCCAGTTGCGTAGTCCTCGATTTTTCTGTTTGAAATCTTCATTTCCGGTCCTGCTGTCACTAGTTTAGAAGAACCTGTCTAGAATGTTGGATGTGTGTGAGCCCCTTCACTCAGGGCCAGCAGGTAGGAGGTGGAGGGCCCACCTTGTCCCGAAGTGCCTCCTGGAAGGAGAGAAAGGCGGGCTGGGAGGGGAGGACCCTGGGAATAGGGCTCCGGTCGGGGGAGCAGGAAGGCCCGCCGTGGGCCTGCCGCTGGGCTGCCACCTCACCTGAGGGCTGGGTGATCGCGTGCATCTGGGGCCTGTCCCAGCCCTACTGCCTGTCTCACGCTGCCACTGAGCGCTTGCTCTTGGCCCTCCAGTCTGTCTCGTCCAGTGAGTTCTAGACACCCACCCCCCGAAACCCCTGCTCCTAGAGGGATCCCTGCCACCAGCAGGGACGGTGGCCGGGGTTGTAGCCCTGAGGACTGAGCAGGGACAGCCCACCCCAGTGCCTCTGGGGGCCTCACGGGAAACTCCACGTCGGAGTTTATGAAGCTTGCTGAAGAGCACATGGCTGAGACCCTGGGCCAGGCCCTCCACCCTCAGCGCTCGGGCTCTGAGGACCTCAGAGAGCGGACAGTGCCAGGTACTGAGGGCTGACAGGGCTGGAGCTGCCTGGACCCCCGGCCTTTCAAGGCTGAAAGCCCAGCCTGTTGGGTGCTTGGCCTCCCTCACCACCTGGCCACCTGGCCTCTGGGCTCTTTATTCCCTGAGGCTGAGCCCAGAGCTGCTGTGGTGACCTCAGGGCCCTGTGAGCTTGAAGAAACAGCAGAGAGCCTACCAGCAATCTAATCCTGGACTTGGCCTGCACCAGCCATTTAAGGAGAAGATGGATGGTCCAGGGATGAGCAGTCACTGGGGCAGGGCCCCTGCTGCAGCCCTGCTCCCCGGAGGCACTTGCAGAACCCCCGCCCCGGGGAGGGCTCCCCCTCCTGAGCCGCCCGTGTTCCTTCTTTCACAATTCCAGCCCTTACATGCATGATGCTGCCACCATGGTGAACCTGGTCTGTGGATGGAGTTTCCTGAAGGGTCTGTACCTGCGTGGTCCTTCCTTTCGTCTGCTCTCCTTGAATTTCCTGAATCATCTTGCCCATGCTTCCTTGGCTGAGCACTCCTCGTGCTGCTAGGTCCCTGACCTCTGCTCGCCAAGGTTATAGGCCCTGCTGCCAGGCCAGCAGAAGGGAGTGCCAGGCATCCTTGGCTGGCTGGCTGGGCCCCCGCACAGGAGCCAGGAAGGCACAGCATCATCTTCCTGCAGCCAAAGCCCACCTGCCTGACCTGGGGCTCCCACCTGCCTGATCTTGGACTCCCACCCGCTTGACCTTGCCCTGGGGCTGTTGCAGTGGCCCAATCTGGTGCGGTGTGGGCCATCAAAGGAAAACCAGGCCAGAAAATCAAAGAGAAGTAAAAGGCATCGGGAAACTAAAAGAAGCGAGACCTCCCATGTGATGAGGGAGGAAAATATCAAGTGAAACGTGGTGTCCTGTGAAGCAGGAATGCTTGACCTGCTAATTGAAAGCTACAGATGAGGAACATTTGATATCTACACAGTTCACTTATCCAAATTACTGTTATTAGTGAAGAACAATGACAAGGAATTCTCCCGCATACACACATTTGATTTTGGTGATTATTATTTACACGTGATTTATTACGCCCAGTGCAAAGCACAGCTGGAAGGATCACAGAGATGATTCACCATTTCCTAAGGCCAGATTTTTGTTTTGTTTTGTTTTTGCCCAAATGATGGTTTTATCGACTCCCGGGATGAGAGTCTGCTCCTGGTGTGTCCCAAGCGCCAAATGTGCTGGAGGAAGTCAGGAACAGGGAATTATAACTTTGTTCCTAATGAGGGGTTCACCTTCCCTTTGTTCTGAAACACAGCACTCTGAGTAGAGATCTTGAGAAGGACACGGGTCTAGAACTCTCTTCAAGGTAGGAGGTGCAGACCACGAAGAGGACAGAGCAACATCAGTTATGCTCAGGTTGCTGGAGATGATTTAATGACCGTGTTTCTGTCCTGGGNAGGAACATTTGATATCTACACAGTTCACTTATCCAAATTACTGTTATTAGTGAAGAACAATGACAAGGAATTCTCCCGCATACACACATTTGATTTTGGTGATTATTATTTACACGTGATTTATTACGCCCAGTGCAAAGCACAGCTGGAAGGATCACAGAGATGATTCACCATTTCCTAAGGCCAGATTTTTGTTTTGTTTTGTTTTTGCCCAAATGATGGTTTTATCGACTCCCGGGATGAGAGTCTGCTCCTGGTGTGTCCCAAACGCCAAATGTGCTGGAGGAAGTCAGGAACAGGGAATTATAACTTTGTTCCTAATGAGGGGTTCACCTTCCCTTTGTTCTGAAACACAGCACTCTGAGTAGAGATCTTGAGAAGGACACGGGTCTAGAACTCTCTTCAAGGTAGGAGGTGCAGACCACGAAGAGGACAGAGCAACATCAGTTATGCTCAAGTTGCTGGAGATGATTTAATGACCGTGTTTCTGTCCTGGGGACGACGGCTCCTCCATGCCCCTGCAAACGCATGGGGCACATTCCTCAGCCTGCACACAAGGAATTTGCATAACTGTGATACTCCAGGAGCAGAGGGGCAGAGAGGGTCACATTCTTGTCCCGGTGTGTAATTCTGTGCCAGGCAAACCTGGGCCCTCGCTGGGGACCACCCCGCTGCTCGGCTGAACTGGATGGCTATGGACCATGTGCCTTGCAACACGTGGATTCCAGGAAAAATCCCTTTTCCAGAAAACATTNATTAAAAAGTTAGAGGATCTGTGACTTGTCCTTTTCAGAACGGGCCCATCTGAATGTGCGCCAACCCTCCTGAGCTGTGTCCATGGGTGATGACTCTTGACAACCAGGGAGTAGCTTTTAGCTATGAGTTACTTTCAGATAAATGTAGTTTTTCTTTGATAAGAAAATGCCTTTTGAAAATAAAAGACTCAAGGGTGGTTTATAATTTTAAAATCTAAATTTAAATCTAAGTTTTAAAATCTAAATTTCTGTTCTCTAGAAGGGAAATACCTTCTGCAGACATATAAACAGAAAGTGGTGGGATAGGGGCGGAGACCATCAGTGGTGCTGGTAGAGAGTCCGCCCCCTTGGACAGAGCCCTGGACAGACGTGTGAAGGTCACGTCCCAGCCCTCCAGCTTCTCAGCAGTTACTAGTTCAGGGGACCTCAGGGCTTCCGCTGGTGGAAGAGGCCGCTCAGGGGCACAGTTCAGGCCTCCGGACATGTCCTGGCAGTGTCTGTAGCTGCTGTTTCTCAGGGGCAGGGCCTCCTGTGAGCTGAGGTCCGGAGTCAGGGGAAGCCCTGGGTGTGGCCCCGAGCCGGGCTGACCGGACACCCACATGCAGCCTCCCTGGCTGACCTCCACCCTCCCCGTCATCCTTGTTGGGCTCGCTCTGCCACAGTGCAGATCCCTCCACAGGGCAACTGTTCCCAACCCAGTGTGCTATTGAGGGGTAGCTGGTCCAAGGGGAGGGTGTGTGCGCAGCACCCCTCCGCACTCAGCTCACACCCCTGCATTTTGGATTTGTTCAGGTTGCTGTTTACTTGTTCAGTCATGTCTGACTCTGTGTGACCCTCTGTGTGACTGTAGCCAGTCAGGCTCCTCTGTCTGTGGAATTCTCCAGGCAAGAACACTGGAGCAATTTGTTATTTCCTTTTCCAGGGGATCTTCCCGATCCAGGGATCAACCCTTGTCTCCGGCACTGGCAGGCAGGTTCTTTACCATTGAGCCATCTAGGAAGCCCATGATGTGTGTGGTGAGTCTGTTTTAGCTGCAGTTGGATAAGCCCACTTTATAACTCTCTGAAAATAAGAAGTTTAGTCAAGTAAAATTCTGACTACATTTTTTTCCAGGGAAATCATGCTTGAAAAATCCTCAGCATAACAAAAAAAGTCCATTCTGTATAGTTTGGGACAGACATATCTGAAATAAACGGTTCGTTCAGGGCTGCATTTTAGTTAGCTCCTAACTAGATCTTTGGACTTTCTGACTTCCAAGTGAACTCTCCTGGGGGGCAGTGGGTAGTGGGGGAGCCACTCAAATCCAGACAGCTGATCAGTTACCTGTGGGATTTCTTACTTGTGCTCAGAATGGTGCAGTATTCAGCACAGAGTGTGAGATCTCGAAACTTTGTGATGGGACTTGGTGGCCTTGAGTTGCTGGTGGGAAGGAGCCTGTGGACTTGGAACACAGAGAGGATGGCTAGTGCTCTCTATTAGTATGCTGATGGCGTGAGGTATGTGAACAAGTCTCTGTATGCCGATGGCATGAGGCATGTGAACAAGTGTGTGTACATTTGCAAACGTGTGTGTGTGTGCATGCACGTGCACACTCTGTTGTATGCAGTCATTTGGGGTGTGAGAGCTGGACTATAAAGAAAGCTGAGCCCTGAAGGATTGATGCTTTTGAACTGTGGTGTTGGAGAAGACTCTCAGAGTCCCCTGGACTGCAAGGAGATCCAACCAGTCCAACCTAAAGGAAATCAGTCCTGAATGTTCATTGGAAGGACTGATGCTGAAGCTGAAACTCTAATACTTTGGCCACCTGATGGAAAGAACTGACTCATTAGAAAAGACCCTGATGCTGGGAAAGACTGAAGACAGGAGGAGAAGGGGACGACAAAGGATGAGATGATTGGATGGTATCAATGAGTTTGAGTAAACTTCAGGAGTTGGTGATGGACAGGGAGGCCTGGAATGCTGCAGTCCGTGGGGTCACAAAGAATCGGACACAACTGAATGAACTGAACTGAACTGAATAGGCAGGTTGTTTGCTAAGCATACAGCGTGTGAGATAGTTATTAAGGTTTGGATAGGTGTTGCCAAGACAGATCACAGTCTTCATAGAAATGAGCACAGCAGGCCAGGTCCACATCATGGGGGACCAGCTAATGAGCCTCACGTGTCCGCCTCTTCCCCAAGGATGCCGTGCTGGTGTGGTGTGTCCCAGTTCTGCAGGCGAGACTGCCTTTGGTCAGGACAGGGACATGGACACTTCACCCGTGTGAGCAGCACCTGGGGGGACGCCCAGGGCGCTGAGAAGCCTGACTCCTCCCCCTCGCCCCTCATACCTGCTTCTCCTCGGATGTGGCCCTTGTCTCTGCTGGGTGCTCAGCTGCTTCCTGAGCTTTGCAGCCACCGTGGTGGCCTGGACCCTGGGCAATGGTGGCTTGTGGGATGCGGAGGAGGCTGTTCTCCAGATTCTGCCAGATGGTGCTCCTGCTCTGACCTTGGCCTCCGGCCACGGGCACCGCGTGGCCGGCGGTGCAACCTGCCTGCTGTCCAGGTGAGGGCGGAGCAGCACCTGTCATTTGCACGTGTGTGTGCTTATATGTGTACATGTGTGCATACACGTGTGTGTGCATGTGTGTGCACATGTGTGTGTGCTCAGTGCAGGAAGCAGGGCTGGATGAAGTGTGCTCTCCTTCTCACCTGAGATCTGTGGGGAATGTTCCTCCAGGCCTTGGGCAGTCAGCTCTCCCTCCCAGGGCTGGAATCCTATGAGCAGATGGGCACGGCCACCCCAGGACCCAGCCTCAGCCGTTACGTGTCGAGCGCACTTGGACCTGCTCATCTTTGTAATGAAAAAAACATGTGGCTTCTCATGGGTAATAACTTCTGACTTCCTGGACGGCTCTTTTGTTTTGTTTACTTTAGCATAAAGTATTCCACCCTTTAAAAATATTGCCCTCTCTTTTATCTGTTTTATAGTATTAAAATACACAAGCATGTTTACATTTTAAAATGGGAAATGTCAAAAACATTTTTACAGCATCTTTCTTTTAATCTTTGTTTAAAGTGTGGGGTGGGTGGTGGAATAGCTTCTAGGTTATGTTCAATTTTTTCCATTTCTGGAAGAGCTTGATTGAGAATTCCAAACCTTTTGTACTGGACAGATGTTCAGGATAAAAAAAAAAAATAAAGGCATATCACGTCCCTCGGATCCTAGTAGTTTGTGGTGTATGTTAATACAAGGTTAGAATTACTAGGGTTGAAATTTTTGCTAATGATATTTAAATTTTTTAACAGCATTCAACTCTTTGAAAGATGCTGTGTTGTAATACACGTTTCATTTTTGATTTCTGCTATTTGGAAAGTAACTTGTGATGCTATTATGGGACCTGGGGTGATTATGGGTGGTCACGGTGGTGGCTGTCGCAGGTTGTAGGACCCTCTCTGGAGTGCTTGAGTGAGTGGGTGAAACTCTCCATTTTCTGTGAAATAGTGAAGTGTCTACCTGTCCTGCAGTCTGGGGACAAGGACTAGGAGTGGCCTTTGCTGTTGTAACTCCAGGCTGATGTAAGCAGTGCTCACGGGAAATTTCTCAATGATGACAGTATAAATGGACAAATTCTGACAAATTTTAGACAAATTAAAAAAAATTCTACCTTTAAATCAAGAGTGTGTTTCTTTTCATTCGCAGATAATGAATCAAGCAAATACAGTTTGCCCAGAAATTGTGATGTTTCAGAGGTGTTTTTTTTTTTTTTTTTGGTGGGGAAGGTATTTATGATCATTGTTCTCTCTTCATTCTAAGTTTTATTTTCTCAGAGGTGAAAACCTCTGATACTGTGCTATTAAGCCAGAGTGACTAAGAGGAAATGATAGGATGTTATTAGTTTATTAGAATTCCATGTATCAAGTCATTTAATCAGCTAGAATTACAGAGATATCCTAAAAAACAGTCAAGTTAATAATCGTCTGCTATTAAAGTTGCCTCATTAATGCTTTTTGCCAAGGATTTGTACATTCCTAAAAATACTGGAAGAAAACCCAGAAATTGAAATCGTCATGAACTGATGGCTCCCTTAGACTGAGCTCCCGTCCGGGGCAGAGAACAAACCTTCAGTGTTTCTGCATCCCTGCCTCCTTCTGGAAGGAGAAGGGCCGACAGAGGATGAGATGGTTAGATGACATCACTGACTCAGGGGACACAAGTCTGAGCAAACTCTGGGAGATGGTGAAGGACAGGGAATCCTGGCACGCTGCAGTCCATGGGGTCACAAACAGGCACACACGACTGAGCGACTGAATAGCAAGCAGTCAGGGACACAGCACACACAACGGTGTTTTTGAAGAATGTGTTTGAATTCACCTTTTTTTCTTACTCCCATCACTTTCTCCTGTAAAGGGGAGCCACCCGGTGTCCTCGCGGTGCTGGAGGACAGGTGCCCTTTTGGTGTTGGAGGATGGGTGTCCAGTGTCATGGCCTGGCACACCCTTTCCTCTGTGATGTGAGGCTCCTCTTTCCCGCAATCATCACTGTCCTGAGGAGGACCGAGAAGGACCTTGTGACAACCCTTCCAGGTGTGCCTGCTTCTGCGTCTGGACCTCCTGTCTCTGAATCTGGTATCTTCAGAGCCTAGAGGCTGCAGCGGGCCCAACCTGCTTGGACCAAAGTGAAGCTATTCTTTGTGCCAATCAGTCGCCACCCCCAGGCCCAGTGCATTGTTAGGCCATGCTGTCCGTCTCTGTCAGCCGTCCCTAGAGCTAATTAGGGGTCCTGTTAAAGTCTGGAAACAGTCAGGTTTCTCTAGCTTCCCTGTTCCAGCCCCCAGCCTCCCTGCCCACTCTCAGCAGCTCTGTCCCCACCCGGGCGACTGGGGAAGGACAGGGAGGCCCAGACCTCACCGTGGCTGTGTGGTTGTGGGGTATTACTGACGTGCCAGGCAAGACAAGACCCGCTTCAATCTGTCCTTCCCCACAGNAACAGTCGGGTTTCTCTAGCTTCCCTGTTCCAGCCCCCAGCCTCCCTGCCCACTCTCAGCAGCTCTGTCCCCACCCGGGCGACTGGGGAAGGACAGGGAGGCCCAGACCTCACCGTGGCTGTGTGGTTGTGGGGTATTACTGACGTGCCAGGCAAGACAAGACCCGCTTCAATCTGTCCTTCCCCACAGGTCAGACCAACTGGGTGTTCAGCTCCAGTATGCTTGCACTTCAGTTGATTGGGGTGTTTTTCAGCCTGCAGAGTCCTAGGAGAATTCTCACTGAGATCACCCAGGGCCTCTTACTTTGTGGCGGTGGTTGTTGTTTATGCACTCAGTCGTGTCCAACTCTGTGACCCCATGGACTACAGTCATTATACTATACTATACATCACTGAGTCACTATATATATATGATTATATTTAGAATCCCTTGAGATTAAAAAAACAGATGATTGTAAGCCAGCCAGTATGTGAGCTGACACACTCTCTTACTGATAGAATGTCAGAAATGTGGGATGTCTCAAAGCTAGTTTAAAAAGGGCCACCGAGTAAGTGAGTGGCTTGCTGTGCTGAGTGAGCTCACAAACAGATGTACGGTCTTGGGACTCTGAGATCACAGGCACCCGGTGGTCACCATTGTTCAGGTGATCAGCATACAAACATGCTCCGGGGTCCTCCTCATGCGCACTTGGTTGGCGGTGAGAGCCTGGTGGGTAAAGAGTGAGATGTGGCCGACCTTGGCCCCAGAAGGGCCTGTTCATGTGGGACAGCAAGAGGAGGACAGTGCTAGTGGACACACAGGGTCCCTTGGTGCCCAAGGCGTGTCTGGTGTGGACGCGGGAGCTCCCTGCTTTCTCAGACAGCCACCCTCGCCGCAGCACTCCTGACCGAGGCACGTGCAGCCATCTTACCTGCTTTGATGTCAGGGCCTGTCTACCCTTCTCCGTCCTTTCCACTTGATACTGGTGTCCTGGAACAGTTGTTGTGAACATACTCCTGTTTCCCTAGACGGCTCTCTTCTTGCCTCGCTGCCCTGACTTATGGCGTCAGACCCACACTTCTAATTCCTGTGTCACACAAGGCCTTCTTCTCCGTTTCTCTCTTTCTTTCTCTGAGACTCTCTCCACACACATCATACATACGCCAGAAAGACTGGAAGAAAAACGGGCAAAATAGTAAGAATCGTGGGCTTCCCAGGTAGTTCACTGGTAAAGACTCCTCCTGCCAATGCAGGAGATGCAGTTTCCGTCCCTGGGTCGGGAAGATCTCCTGGAGGAGGAAATGGCAACCCACTCCAGTATTCTTGCCTGGAAAATCCTATGGACAGAGGAGCCTGGAGGGCTACAGTCCGTGGAGTCACAAAGAGTCAGGGATAGCTGAGCAACTAAAACAGCAACAACAATTAAGAATAGTACATTGGATGCTGAGATCATGGCAGTTTTTATTTTTCATATTTTAAAGAAATTCTATAAACAGCACAATCCTTTTTTTGTTGGAAAATATAATCAAAATGGTTCTAGAGAAGTAAAAATCCATAAATTATAAAATAAGATACATCTATATCTAGGTACTGATATATATTTATGTATTCTATATAGGTAAAATAAATGTATAAATGTTTGTAAATACATTTTAGTCCCTCTTAGATAGGGAATTAATTAAAAGAAATAGTTTTACCCCAAAGGACAGGGATTCTAATTTAACACGATTTTACTGACATTAAGTGGTCATCAACACCATGACATAAGGGCAGTATGGGATGTGACTAGGAAAGTCCCGGCCCATTAAACTGTGGCACTCCATGATCATAAGATCCATCCTAATTGTGGCGATGCTGGTACACACATTACAGAATTGATAAGATATGAGGGCCTTCCAGTTTCACACAAACTCAGAGAACAAAGGAGGTGCTGCCTGACTTGTTCCAGGAGTCCAGATGTGGGCTGTGCTGGAGGGGGTGCCCGGCCACACTGTTAGTCGCTGCTTTTGTACGGATGTCGCCTCTGCTCGGAGGGCTCTTGTCTTCAGTCCCCCGTACCTTCCTGGTGAATCCTCACTCTTCCAATCAGAGCTCACACATGCTTTCTCAGGCCCCGCCTTCTCCACGTTTCCCGGTAAAGCTGGGCTCAGATATTTCTGCTCTCTGAGTGTCCAGCTGGGCTCAGCTCTTTGCACACTCTCAGAGTTTGCTCAGTGCGTAGGACACAGATCACGTGTCTCAGGAGTGTCTCTTTTGTCCCTGTTTCCCTAGAGAACTGTGTCTGCAGCTCGGGCTTGGTACATCTCTCTGCCCTGGTGCCTTGCTCACTTTTGTAGAAGTATAACAGTCAGGAGACTGAACTGAGTTCAGGAATGTTACACACCTGGTGTCAGCTGAGCTGCTCTGAGGTTCTCGAGTGTTACAGTAACTGGTTAATATTCCGTGTCCTGGTCCCTTTCTGGTGGTGATCTGTCCCATGTGTGGGCACGGGAGTCCTCAGTAACTAACAAATGCCACCACTATCTCTAAGCATTTGTGTTGTCAGGACACATCATATAATACTACATTAAGTCCTGAATTAATCACACTCCATTTTTTCCCCTTGATGAGAAATATCCTTGAATTAATGTCAAGGATATATTTTAATATATGTATGTTGTAGGAAAAGTAAAGGTTCAAGTGACTGCTGATGGTTTTAGATACTTTGATATATTTATGTTGGTAAAACCATAAGTTATTATAAGAGGTAATATTTCCTTCAGGAATTTTCTTAAAAAGTGAGCTTGACATTGACTGCACTATCCTCAATAGAACTCCACACGTCAGAGAGAAAATTTTCCACAAAGTTGAATCAATTCTAGATGTTTGCGTGTCCCCAGGCAATTGGATGATTGGGACAAAAACACAGCCACCTCCTGATCATGTCTGTCCTCTGTTATGACTACAGAGTCTTGGGTGCTTCCTGTAAAACAGATTCCTTATTTTGTAAAGAAGCTAGGCCTGCCGGTTTTCTACCTGTCTACTCCATGGCATCTGTGCTGCTCGGGTACAGGCACAACAGGTGAGTCTCCTGTGGACCACAGGGGAGATGCCACCGCCACCTTCCATGGAGCTGGGTGTCGGCAGGGAGTGACCGCACTACCTTACATCTCCTCTGGTTGTTTATCTCCATGGTCCACACAGGAATGCTGGGCGCATGTCTCTTGCATCGTTTTTTAAGGAGTTGAGAGCAGGGGTCTGCCCATCCGCCTGCTCCATCAGCAGCGTCACGGTAGGACCAGATGGCCACATTGGCATCCACAGCATCCTGCTTACCTGCATGAAGCACTTCCCATGCTTTCTTCTCAATCAGCAGCTTTGCCTTGAGAGCATTGTTACAAAGCTTAAGTGCTTTTGGTTTGTTCTAGAACCGTTGGGCCATATTTACACAGATGCAGCCAAGGTGTAGAACTCTTTGGAAATTTTGAACAAGCTGAGAGGACTTGTGGAGGTTTGAGTTCCCAGACTAGCTCTTCAGGAGCAGGTGTGAGCAAGTGTGAAGAAAGGGCTGAGCCTGACCATGTCTTACATACCTGATATTTTCTTTCTTCTTGCAGAAGAAAAAGATTCTTGGAAAAGAGAGCTGGTTCTTAGTTCCTACTGGAAAAAAATACCCTGCTGGGCCCTGGATGGGAGCCACTCTTTCCAGTGGAAACACTGACTTGCAGCACCACAGTCTATTGTAAAATCTACAGAAACGTGGGTAAAAATCTTGCATCTGGTTTGAGATTTATCTCTGCTACCAGGTCAGCCTGTCTGCATTTTTGACTCTGGACGGTTGGTCATCCAGGGCTGGGAGCTGCCTCAAAGGGTAAAAAAGAATTATTGGGAAAAATATCAAGAATGGATTTTCTTTTGTTGTCACAGTGTCTTATTAAAAAAATATTTTCTAAACAAGCTGGCAGAAATGAAATAAATGAGTTGCTCTGAGGATGTTCAAGAAGCAGCTTTTGGGGACCACGGTGCCTTGGCCATCTCACGATGAAAATCATGAATTAGGCTTTGGGACAGCATGCATGCCTTAAATATGGGGCTTCTCCAAGACACAACTTTGTAAAGCCCATGGCACTGCTGAGGCAGCACATAAAGGCCCTGGCTCACCATCTCCCAGCATCGTTGTGTGCGCCCAAGTGAGGGAGCGACTTCAGAGCATGTGCTGGGTGAACCTCTGCTCTCCACCCAGAACCGCCGGTCTTCTCTGCGGAGAAACTGTTCGACAGTCATGTCTGTACCCTTGCTCGTACCCTGTTTGCCATCTCTGCAGGGGTTTATAGCCTGTGTACAGGTGGCTCACTCCTCCACCTGCTACTCCTTTCTAGTCCTGATCTTAAAAAATTTCAACAGTGATTTTACGGTCTCATGGTGTGCATGTAAGTGGCTACAGCTATTCTGTGGAATGAAGGTATCTGAATGTGGCATGCAAATTCGAGAAAATTTCCTTACCTTGGCAATGAAGGCTGGGATAAGTTGTGAACTGCACGTATTTCTCTGATTTAAATAATAGTGGACTATGCCTGTTAACACCTGCTCCGTTGTGCTGCTGAGAGTCAACTTGGAATAACCCATCTGAAGGTCAAGAAAGTGCTGCGTAATGTCACACTTGAGTCTCATTGGGGAGGTAAACTTGGTGAGGGGAGAGTTCTGGCATTGACTTAGAATTTCCAGTTTGAGAATGCTTCTTGGAAGTATCCGCTGTGGACCAAGGTGCTCAGAGGCTGGTTTGGGGGCCACGGCACGACCCTGGCAGAATTGAGGACCCGGGGCCTCCAGGAGAGAGTCAAGGGGTGGTTGGGGAGATTTCGGGAGATGGTTCCTGTGGTCACCCTGCCTTGAATCTCCTCTGCTCCTCATGCACACTTTTCTTCCCTTTCTTTCTCTCTGCCCCCCACCCCCCAACCCCGACTCCTCCAGCCATAGGTAACCACCCTCTACTCTCTTCTCCATGAATCTGCCCCTTCTTAGGACCTCATATGGGCTTCCCAAGTGGCGCTAGTGGTAACGCACCTGCCTGCCAATGCAGAAGACACAAGACACGCGGGATTTGATCCCTGGGTGAGGAAGATCCCCTGAAGGAGGATATGGCAACCTACTCCAGTGTTCTTGCCTGGAGAATCCCACGAACAGAGGAGCCTGGTGGGCTACAGTCCATGGGGTTTCAAAAAGTCGGACACGACTGAAGTGACTTAGCACGCATGCAGGGACCTCATATGTTGGAGGGAATCATGTAGCAGTCACCCTTTTGTGTCTGGCTTATGCCACTGAGCATAATGACCAGGCTCATCCCTGTTGCATCAGAACCTCATTCTGTTTTTGGCTGAAAATATCTCATGTGTGCGTCACATCGTGTTTATCCTTGTATCTGTTGATGGACACGCGTTATTTCCACGACGTGCTGCTATGAACGTTTGTGGACAAATATCTGTTCTGTCTATGCTCTCAACCCTCTTGGGTGTTCACCTATGAGTAAAATGGATCCATCTTGTGCTAATGCTGTGTCTGACTTCCTGAAGGACCCTGACGCAGTGGTCTCGACGCCGTGCTATACACGGTACACTGTGCTATCTGCCACGTGTGAGGAGGTGAGCTGTTGTTGCTGCTTGTTGTCATCCCCAAAGCAGGTATTCTGATATTTTATACAAGCTCATTATGGGTGGTGAGCTGAGAGCTTGGGGAAATCTTTTTGCCAAAATTCTGTACTTTTTGCTTTAGGTTTTGAAAAGTGAAAGTGAAAGTTGCTCAGTTGTATCTGACTCTTTGCAAACCCATGGACATAGTCCATGGAATTCTCAAGACCAGAATATTGGAATGGGTAACCTTTCCCTTCTCCAGGGGATCTTCCCAATCCAGGGATCGAACCCAGGTCTCCCACACTGCAGACGGATTCTTGACCAGCTGAGCCACAAGGGAAGCCCAGGTTTTGAAAAGACCACAGCCATATTTTTTAAAACATCTTAACATGACTACCTGTTTTTGGAGTGTGGGGGCAGAGTACATGAATTGTCTTAGTTCTGAATCTTGATTAATTAGTGAGGTTGTTTTGAGGAAACTACATCCATTCAGTTGCCTACAAAATCTGCAGACTTTCTTTATGCTCACAGAGTTGTATGTTTAAAGTGTATATTTAATTTCTTGTGATAATCTTTTATTTAAGAAAATTATGCATACTTGGAGAAGTAATGATCATTTTTAAAGTATTATCATTAAGAGAATACAGCCTTTGATGTGAATTTTAAAGTTTTTGAAGTGAATTTTAAAGCTGTTTTTTCACTGCTTAAGCAAAGATGTCTTTCCTCCAACTAACCTGAAACAATGCTCACTGCTCATCCTATATTATATCATGTGATGTTTGCTCACGATGACGTCTCCCAATTGTGTTTCTGAATGGTGAGGCTTTTCCACATATTCAACCAAATAACACTCTTGGGGAAGACTTTTAAAGCAAATTCTCATCTTATGAGGGCCCTAAAGCTAGCAGAACACACAGGCATGACTTTCTTTTGTGGACAATTCTGTATTTCCTTTGCTCTTTGTGTTTCTTTCAACTTCTGGTCATTTTCTATCTTTCTTTGAAAGTTATTAAAGGTGTGTGTGTGTGTGTGTGTGTGTGTGTGTGTGTGTGTGTATGGATATGAGAGTGTATGTGAATGAGTATGTGTGGGAGCACACTAAACAAATGCTACATTGTTTCAGGGTTTTTTAAATTTTTTTTTTTTTGCTGCTGAATTTTTTGCTGTATCATTATCCAATTGATCTTAATTATCTCCTGCTAAATTAAGTTTCTTTCAAGGGAGTTATCTCTAAGATAGTATTTCTTTCAACTAATCTTTGTATCTCTCTTAGGTTCTTTGATAAAGAAAAATATTTTCCATGCCAAAAGAGATTGGTAGAGAATGGGTTTCATTTTTTTCGCTAACTTGGGAATCATTTTGGCATAAACAAACCAAGATGAAAAATATTCAGCTAAAGATTCCAGTCATTAACTAATTCACATTTTAAGGCCACATTTGCAGAATTCCTTCTTCTGTGTCAAATAACAGCAGAGCCACCCCCACCTTAATAACAAGGTAGGGGAACTTCAGTGGCAGAACACAGCCCCGTGCCCAGGGTCTCTTCTCCTTTCTCTGCCACCAACCAGCCGTGGGCTTTTGATAAAGCTCAAGCCTCAGTGTCTTATTCTGTTAAATTAAGATGATTGACCAGAAGTCTCCACCGTAGACTTCAGCTCTGAAATACCACCAGTCTCTGGTTACAATAGACCTCTTGGAGATACTGGGTTTTAGCTAATCAGCCTCTTAATCCGCTCTAGGTCACTGCAAAGACACTGAATTCCTTGTTTAGAAAAATGTTTACTGTAGCACGCCAAGAGAGCATGGATGAATAAGGGAATGGCTTCAACTTCTAATAAGGATTTTCATTGTTGTAGGACATCTAAGTTTAACCTTAAATTAAGAAAATATTTTACAGAATGGAGTGTTTTGTTTTAAATGTTTAGTTTTTTTTTTTTTCTGAAGCAGTTTTAAACCTGATTTTAGTAAATAGAGATGTGCAGTAGAAACAGAAATTTGTGAATAATATTTATGTGGAAAGAATAGATTAAAATGTAGGGAAAGACCCAGTTCAGTCATGTGGCATTGTTGATCTCTCACTGTTATGTGGATTCTCAGAGTGTAGTGTGTGGATGCTGGAAAAATTGTGACAGTGGGGGGACAGGCTGAGGCATGTATACACAGACACATCCTGCGGAGGGTGTGTGATTATCTTAAAGGAGTTTTTCTAATTTGTGACATTTTAGTGATAGGAGTAAGTTGATAGAGTAGCAAAGAGCAGCAGTGCTGACCAGTCCTTGGAGTTTTCAGGGAGGAAGGGAAATTGCTGAGACAGCGACTTCAGCAGCCAGGGGAAACTCAGGGTGACATGGTGACATCTCAGCCGGGCGTCTTCAGGGCATTTGAAGACTTGAAATTGACCAGGGTGCACATGCATCAGCAGAATTAAATGGCAGGAGAAATCGCTGCCTTAAGAGATCAGCATTTTCAAGACCACAGTAAGGATGGGAAGAATTTGCTAGCCGTCAAAACAGTTAACCCCAACGTTGACTTCCTATTTGCTGTTCAGTTGCTCAGTCGTGTCCAACTCTTTTTGACCCCATGGGCTGCAGCATGCCAGGTTTCCCTGTCCTTTACTATCTCTCTTTACAGAGCTTGCTCGAACTCCTGTCCATTGAGTCAGTGATGCCATCCAACTCTCTCATCCTCTGTCACCCCTTTCTCCTCTTGTCCTCAAACCTTATCAGCATCAGGGTCTTTTCCAATGAGTTGGCTCTTTGCATCAGTTCAGTTCAGTCGCTCAGTCATGTCTGACTCTTTGTGACCCCATGAATCGCAGCACACCAGGCTTCCCTGTCCATCACCAACTCCTGGAGTTCACTCAGACTCAGGTCCATCGAGTCGGTGATGCCATCCAGCCATCTCATCCTCTGTCGTCCCCTTCTCCTTCTGCCCCTAATCCCTCCCAACATCAGAGTCTTTTCCAATAAGTCAACTCTTTGCATGAGGTGGCCAAAGTACTAGAGTTTCAGCTTTAGCATCATTCCTTCCAAAGAACACCCAGGACTGATCTCCTTTAGAATGGACTGGTTGGATCTTACAATCCAAGGGACTCTGAAGAGTCTTCTCCAACACCACAGTTCAAAAGCATCAAATCTTTGGTGCTCAGCCTTCTTCACAGTCCAACTCTCACATCCATACATGACTACTGGAAAAACCATAGCCTTGACTAGACAGACCTTTGTTGGCAAAGTAATGTCTCTACTTTTGAATATGCTATCTAGGTTGGTCATAACTTTCCTTCTGAGGAGTAAGCGTCTTTTAATTTTATGGCTACAATTACCATCTGCAGTGACTTTGGAGCCCCCCAAAATAAAGTCTGATACTGTTTCCACTGTTTCCCCATCTATTTCCCATGAAGTGATGGGACCAGATGCCATGATCTTCNTCTAGGTTGAGGTATAGCCAGTGCTAAATACCCAAGAGTGGGACAAACATTCAAAAATTGTAATTACAATGACCTGAGATATTTGAAAATACTTTCAATGGCACTAAGGTAGATTTTTTAAAAGTGTAATGCAAGGAGAACAGATTGTTATAAACTGATGACAAAGGAAATGAAAATTTGCTTAATGCATATTCTATTAAGAACAGTCTTTATGTAAGAAAGAGCAGGACAAACATAATTAAGAGGGAACTGGGACTGATATGCAAAACAGCATGACCATGCAGTTTGCTCTGTAAAATAAGTTCCAAGACATCTGTTTCATGGGGATGAACAAGGTGCAAACATTTGCCTTCCACTACTCCCAAGACCAACCAAAATGAAAGCACAGAACTCCCCAAAGAGTAAACCCACAGCAGGGAAGGGAATGGAACTGGGGTTCACAACAGAATGAGAAGCCTGAACACATTTCTGGAAGGTTGAGTGTGAGCTGACAGATGAGAGGTAGGGAAAGATAACAGACAGCCTAGCACCAGTTGCAGCGGCCAAGGAAGCTGTTGGCCCAGCAGAGGAGGCCTTGAGTTGCGAGCCAACAGGGCCTTTGGAAGCAGAGGTGGGCAGTTGAGGGTTGGGGAAGAGGAGGTGGTCTATCGATTGAAGGTGTATTTTTTGAAGAATCTAGTCATGTAAAGTTAAAAATGTACTTGACCCAAGGTAGAATGTGGAATAAGGAATTCAAGACAAGGTATAAAGTTTTACATAAAAAGAAACAGAAGTGTGAATATTATTTAATGTTACAGTGATTATTGTAAGAGAAACTGAAAAATAATTTGAAACATTGAAAAGAGAGGTGAGAAATGGGATAGTATAAAAATCCTTATCTTTATATTATAGTCAGTAAAATTGTTTTTGTTGAGAAATTAAGAAATAGAAATAATTCTTAATTTTACCCAACATATTATCCAGAAGAGATAAGTAACTTCCAAAAGAAAAATATTAAGAAAGTTTGCTCTTTGGGTAATGCCACTGGAATGTAGAGAAGGGGATAGTAGGTTTTGAGGTCTTCTGCATTATTTGACTTATTCATGTATTAGCTTCATGGAAAGTAAAAATCAGTTTAACTTTTTAAATTCCCATGCTTTCTTATACATAATACTTACCCAGAGAGCCTCTTAGAATGTGGATTTCTGCTCTGTTTCCAGATATTCTCATTTAACAGGGGGGTTCTGATACAGGAAGTTCATGAGTCGTAGATTAGGAGCGGTGGCTCTAGGCTGTAAGAAATTATGTCCAGTGTTCGTGCCAACATCACAGGTATGAGAGCTGAGCCAGCATTCTCCGCTCTCCCTTTCCCCACACGTCTTATGAAATGTGGCGTTTACATCTAGCTGCTCCCTTCCTGCAGATGAAAGTGTTTTCAGGGAGCAGTCTGCTAATCTGCGCCCACAGATGAGGCTGAGAAGATGGCACCGCTTCCATGACTTCCCTTTGACCCATGCCAGTGCCAAGTCCAAAATCACTTGCCTGTGCCCCCCCCCCAGAGAGTCGTGCCGCTGCACATGACCACAGAGACACGTTAGTCATTGAAAATGAGAAGGTGACTGCCATTCAGGCTAGATATCAGGACACTGTTCTCTTATGGAAACACCATTCTCAGAGCTAGAGTAAATCTGGAAAGTGGCTTGGTGGATGTAGAATCAGAGTTTATGGGATAAGCAGAATGTTTAGAAGAATACAACTCTTATGGCTCATCCTCCTTCTCCACAGCATGGCCCTCCTAGTAGACTGGTACTTCCCAACCCTAGCCGCACATCACATTCATGGCAGGAGCTTTCCAGAAGTACCAACACAGGCTCTACCGTAGATCAATGAGTCAGAATCTCTGAAGGTGCGGCCCAGGCACTGATGCTCTTGTGAAGCTCCGCAGGAGGCCGTAACTACTGCCTAGAGTTGAGAATCACAGTGCACTAGAGTCGCAGAGTGTTCCTGCCAAGTTGCCTTAGAACTCCCGTCCCCCAATCCACAGGGGAAACATTAATATGTGTCCCAGGGAAACACTTAGATGCCTGGAGCTCCACTCTGGTGTTTTCCCTTTAGTCCATGACTAGCACCTTAGTATAAGATGTCCAAAAAAAAAATAAATAAAATAAAAAATAAAATAAAATGTCCAGAAACTCAATGTTGTCTGCAATGCAAGTAGAACCTCGCTTTATGCACCTTAATTCATTTGATCATTGTAGCAACCCTCTAAGGTAGGTACTGTTATCTGCATTTTACACATGTGAAGGCTGAGAAAACAGAGGTGAAGTTATTTGCCTAAGGTTATAACATTGTTAGATGGGAGAGCTGGGATGTGAACCCTCGTCTACAGTCTAGATTCAATCATTCTGTTATGTATGTGTGGGAAAACCAAAGCAATCAGAAAAGGCCTTCCACTTGCTTCCATACCCACATTTGCCAGCCAACTGCATATGTGACTAGCGTCTCCATCTGTGCGCTAGGTCCCATCTCTGTTGCCAACTCAAGGACATGGTTCCAGCACTTAAGCCACTGTCTACTCATTATAAGTTATTTCTTCAGTTTGATCTTCCTCACTGGCTGTACACATATTAGCTGTTCCCATGTACTATTACATCTTTCATTGGAAAAAAATACCTTCCTTGGTCACATAGTTCCCTCCAGCTGCCACCCTATTTTTCTTCTCTCATTTATAGCACAGTCTTTCAGAAGGGTGACCTGTATTTGTCTTCACTTCTTCTGTTCTGCTCCAATTAGACTTTAGGGCTTTCCCTACCCCCAACATACACACATACTCATAAGAATAGTGCTTATCTTGTGCTTTGTACACGGCCAGCTCCGGTAGTCCATGTTGGGTCTCATCCTTCTCTGCTTATCAGCAGTATATGTCAGCATTAATAGCCTCACTTAGAAACTTCCAGGCCCCCACTCTGTCTCGGTTAGGTCTTCTCCACGTTACTGACCATCTCTTTTTTGGTCTCTTTTCCTGATTCTCCTCATCCCTTTGTTTTCTAAAGCCTTGACGTGCCCTGGGCATGTGTGTGAGATTTCTCCTCTTCCTATAATCACTCCATTAGTAACTTTACTCAGTACATTGATGATCCTCAAATTTATATTCTTTTTTAAAAAAACCATACATCAACATGAATTGGTATAGGTATACATGTGTCCCCCTTCCTGCCCTCTCCCACCTCTCTCCCCACCCTATCCTTCTGGGTTGTTCCAGAGCACTGGCTCTGGATGCCCTGCTTCATGCATCAAACTTGCACTGGTCATCTGTTTTACATATGGTAATGTATATGTTTCAATGCTATTCTCTCAAATCATTCCACCCTTGCCTTCTCCCACTGAGTCCAAAAGTCTGTTCTTTATATCTGGGTCTCCTTTGCTGACCTGCATATAGGATCATCAGTTCCATCTTTCTAAATTTCATATATATGTGTTAATATATAGCATTTGTCTTTCTCTTTCTGACTTACTTCACTCTGTATGATAGGCTCCAGATTCATCCACCTCATTAGAACTGACTCAAATGCATTCCTTTTTATAGCTGAGTTAATATTCCATTTTGTTCATGTACTACAACTTCTTCTGGAGAAGGGCATGGCAATCTGCTCCAGTATTCTTGTATGGAGAATCCCCATGGACAGAGGAGCCTGGTGGGCTGCAGTCAATGGGGTCACAGAGTCAGACATGACTGAGTGACTAAGCACCACAGCTTCCTGATCCTTTCATCTGCCTAGGGACATCTAGGTTACCTCCATGTCCTAGCTATTGTAAACAGTGCCGCAGTGGAGATTGGGGTACATGTGTCTCTTTCAGTTCTGGTTTCCTCAGGGTATGTGCCCAGCAGTGGGATTGCTGGATTGTATGGCAGTTCTAGTCCCAGTTTTTTAAGGAATCTCCACACTGTTCTCCATAGTGGCTGTACCAGTTTGCATTCCCACCAACAATGTCAGAATGAATACAGTATTGTAAAGCAAAACAAACAAAAAAATAAAAATTTAAACTTAAAAAAAAATTAAAATAACTCTATCATGTTAAGGGAAAAAAAGAAAAGAAAAAGAAAAAAGAAGGTTCCCTTTTCTCCACACTGTCTCTACCATTTATTGCTTGTAGACTTTCAAATTTATATTTCTAAACATCTTCATAACCATGGAGTATGGAAAAATTCTTAAACAGAACATAAAATTTGCCAGCCAAAACAGAAAAGTGGATAAGTCAAACTGTATTAAAATTTAGATTGTAAACCAAAAGACTGTTCAGAGAGGGAAAAAGTAAGCCACAGAGTAGGAGATAGTTATAATGTATGTATCTGACAAAGGCCCTGTATCTATGTTATGCAAATAACTACTACAAATAATAACAAAAAGATAGACAAAGCAATAGAAAAATGAGCAAAGGCTTGAGCAGCCAAGATGTCTCCCCTAAACTCCAGGCTTGAAAATACAACTGCATATTCATGGTATCCGTTGACCAGGCATCTTAAATTTAACCCCTCCAAAACACTTTCTGCTTCCTCCTCTCCCTCTCAACCGAGTTGTGTGTGCATGCTCAGATGTGTCTGACTCTTTACTACCCTATGGACAATAGCCCAGCAGGCTCCTCTGTCCATGGGATTTTCCAGGCAAGAATCCTGGAGTGGGTTGCCATTTCCTCCTCCAGAGAATCTTCCCAACACAAGGATCAAAACTGCATCTTCTCTAGCCCCTGCCTTCCAGGTGGATTCTTTACCAATGGACCACTGGGAAAACCCCAAAACCCTTGGAGTCATCCTCAATTATTCTCTCTCTTCCTTACCATCTCCAATCTGTATTAGTTCTGTATTGCTTTGCAACAAGTTATACCTAATTTCTGCATGCTGGGAAACTGGACCCAGCTTAGCTGGGTCTCCAGGATCAAAGTCTCTTATGAGGCTATAGTCAAGGTGCTAGCCAGGACTGCAGTCATCTCAAGGCTTGATTATGGAAGACTACTTTCAGATTCACTCATGTGGCTGTTGGCAAGCCTCAGGTCCCCACTGGCTATTAGCTAGAGATGACAGTTTCTTGACATATGGGCCTCTCCAAGGGAAGATTGCAACATAGTATCTGGTTTTCCCCAAGGTTAGCCAGAGAAAGAGTGAGAAAGGGCAGCTAGACAGACTCATCTTTAATAAGCTAGTCCTGAAACTGACAGACCACCACCTTTGCCATATTCTTTTCATTAAAAGTGAGTCACTAGGCCAGCCCACACTCAAGGAGAAGGAAGGATCACTGGGGACCATTATGAAGGCTGCCAACTACACAATCCAGTTTGATTCTTTTACCAAACGTGCAGAATCCAAGTATTTCTCACCACCTCAATTGCTAGCATGCTGGTCCACCTGGCTTATTGTAATAGCTTCTTATATGGTATCTTTCCTTCCTAAGGCCTGCTATACACAAACTATTTGACACTCAGCAGTGAGAGAGACTCAGTACAGTCAGTAAGAGCAAGACCTGGAGCTGACTATGACTCAGATCCTGAGCCTTCTTAAGTGAACAATGTAAAGAAACCAAGGAAAACAATAGAATGGAGAAAAACTAGAAATCTCTTCAAGAAAATTGAAGATAGCAAGGGAACATTTCATGCATGGATGGACAGAAACATTAAGGACCTAAGAGAAGCAGAAAAGATTAAGAAGAGGTGGCAAGAATACACAAAAGAACTATGCAAGAAAGATCTTAATGACCTGAATAACCCTGATGGTGTAATCACTCACCTAGAGCCAGACACCGTGGAGTGTGAAGTCAGGTGGGCCTTAGGAAGTATTACTACAAACAAAACTCATAGAGGTGACAGAATTCCAGCTAAGCTATTTAAAATCCTAAAAGACAATGCTTAAAAGTGCTGCACTCAATATGTCAGCAAATTTGGAACACTCAGCAGTGACCACAGGACTAGAAAAGGTCAACTTTCATTCAATCCCAAAAAAGGACAATTCCAAGGAATGTTCAAACTACCATACAATTACAGTTATTTCACATGCTAGCAAGGTTATGCTCAAAATCCTTCAAGATAGGCTTCAGCAGTATGTGAACCAAGAACTTCCAGATGTACAAGCTGGGTTTCCAAGAGGCAGAGGAACCAGAGATCAAATTGCCAACATTAGTTGGATCATAGAGAAGCCAAGGGAATTCCGAAAAAGCATCCACTTCTGCTTCATTGACTATGCTAAAGCCTTTAACTGTGTGGACCACAACAAATTGTGGAAAATTCTTAAAGAGCTGGGAGTACCAGGCCACCCTCTCTGTCTCCTGAGAAACCTGTATGTGGATCAAGAAGCAGCAGTTAGAACCGTGAGTGGTTCAAAACTGGGAAAGGAATATGACAAGACTGCATATTATCATTCTGCTTATTTAACTTATATGCAGAGTACATCATAGGAAATGCCAGGCTGGATGAAAACACAAGCTGAAATCAAGATTGCCAGGAGAAATATCAACAACCTCAGATATGCAAATAATACCACCCTAATGCCAGAGAGCAAATAGAAACTACTTTAGTTCTTTAGCCTCTTGAGGGTGAAAGAGGAGAGTGAAAAAGCTGGCTTAAAACTCAGTATTCAAAAAACTTAAGATCATGGCATCCAGTCCCATCACTTCATGGCAAACAGAATGGGAAAAAGTGGAAGCAGTGAGAGATTTTATTTTCTTGGGCTCCAAAGCACTGTGGACAGCGACTGCAGCCATGAAATTAAAAGACACTTGCTCCTTGGAAACAAAGCTGTGACAAACCTAGACAACACATTAAAAAACAGAGACATCACTTTGCAGACAAAGGTCTGTATAGTCAAAATTATGGTTTTTCCAGTAGTCAAGTACAGATGTGAGAGTTCAACCATAAAGAAGGCTGAGCACTGAAGAACTGATGTTTTCAAATTGTGGTGCTGGAGAAGACTCTTGAGAGTCCCTTGGACTACAAGGAGCTCAAACCAGTCAATCCTGAAGGAAATCAACCCTGAATACTCAAGGACAGATGCTGAAGCCCCAATATTTTGGCCTCGTGATGTGAAGAACCAATGCATTTGAAAAGCCCCTGATGCTGGGAAAGATTGAAGGCAAAAGGAGAAGGGGGTGGATGAGGATGAGATGGTAGATAGCATTACTGGCTCAATGGACATGAATTTCAGCAAGCTCTGAGAGAGAGTGGAGGACAGAGAAGCCTGGCATGCTACAATCCATGAGGTTGCAAAGAGTTGGACATGATTGAGTGACTGAACAACCATGAGTGTGAGCCCTTGAAATATGAGTGAGATCATGTTAATCCTCTGCTTAAAAAAAAAAAAAACTCTGATGTTCTATAAGCACACTCTGTTCCTTCCCCAACCTTTTCTTCTGCTATTCCCTGTTCGTTCCTTCTGCTCCAGCCACTCAGGTCTCCTTCATGTTCCTTGAACACGTTAAGCATGTACCACCTTAGATCCTTTGCATGTATGTGCCTTCTCTTAGATATTTGCAAGACTGTGTAAGGATGTCATCTTTCAGTGAGTCCTTCCCCAAGTGCCCTGTATAAAATAGCAATACACATACCTCTTCACTCCTTTACTGCCTGTACCCCTTGACCAACGTTTATTCTATTCCATAGCACTTACCATCAGCCTTGTTTTATTTTGTTATTTTCTGTCTCTCCAGTGAAACTTATTGGTGTACTAGGAACTCAAAAAAATATTAAATACTTATGTTCATACATGCTTACCTGTGGTCAGGTTATACCAAGATTTTGCTCTTCCTATGGCTGTGAACAAGTTTGAACAATTTTGTGTGTGTGTGGCACCATTTGACCATTGACCTCATTGGAGTTGTGTTGAATTCATCAATTAATTCTATTACAAGTAGATGGGATTAGTAGGGATGGGTAGGAGGATAAGTGGAGAGATTGCCTGTTATACTCTTAGCCGTCCACATTGCATCCCTGACCAGCCCACTGATTCTTCATCCTTCTGTCAAAATCTTTCTCTCTTGAGCCTCATGGTACCTTCTTGCTGTCATTTCCAGATCCTGAGTCCATCCAAGATCTTATCCTAGCACCTTCCAACCAGAACCATGGCTCTTGCTGTGCCTTTGAAATCCTAAACTCTGGAATACCAATGTTTGACCCCAACTTCTACCCTTTTCAGTTTAGCCCCCTTCTATTTGCCCTTGAAATACATGGAGACCTCCACCCTGTGCTCCTCCAATTTCAGCCAAACAACCATCCCCTTTTGGCCTTATGTCTTCTGTCTAGCCTGAACATTTGATTCANTTGAAATCCTAAACTCTGGAATACCAATGTTTGACCCCAACTTCTACCCTTTTCAGTTTAGCCCCCTTCTATTTGCCCTTGAAATACATGGAGACCTCCACCCTATGCTCCTCCAATTTCAGCCAAACAACCATCCCCTTTTGGCCTTATGTCTTCTGTCTAGCCTGAACATTTGATTCATCACCATATTCTGTACAAAGAAGATAGGGTATAGTGGTGGAAAGCACAGGCTCTGGAGATACAAATACAGGTTGAAAGCCTGGCTTCACCACTTGCTAAATCTTGTGATGTTGGGCAAATTAATTAGTATGTCTAAAACTTACTCTCCTTAAGTGAGAATAATAGCTTCCTTATAGGGAGGTTGTGAGGATCATAAGAGTTTTAAAGAAATGCTTTGCTCACAGACAGGACAATAAATGGAAACAGTGACTATTGATGGTCATTTTAAAATGAGTTAATATTTAGAAATCTTTAAAAGAGTGCCTGGTACATCATAATTAACTATTTAAGTTTGTTAAATTAATATTTATTTCTTTCCAATATCATTCCTTAACTTTTCCTCATGCTCAAAACCTAGTTTCTGTTGCTCTAATGTGAGTCCTGTTCAGTCCCATCACACACCTGGCAAACTGAAGGCAGAGGAAATTCTTGGGCTCCAGCCTCAGTCGCAGCTCAGGGCAGCTCCTCAGTCCTTTTACTGTCCGTCAACAGTGCCCTCTCTCCTTTGCTTAGCAGTTACCTTGGCTCTTGTCACTCAGATCTAGGGTTCTCCCTCACCACGTGGTTATGCGTGCAATCCTGTTCACAGAATCCTCAGGTGTGGATCCCAGTGCTGTGGCTGTGACCCTGGACAGGTTCCTTAAACTCACCTGTGTTCAGTTTCTTCCTCTGGGAAGCATAGAGATTAAGGGTACGTCTCACATGAGGTGGTTAAAAGGATTATG
Organism: Neotragus moschatus; assembly: GCA_006410615.1. Classification (NCBI taxonomy): domain Eukaryota; kingdom Metazoa; phylum Chordata; class Mammalia; order Artiodactyla; family Bovidae; genus Neotragus; species Neotragus moschatus. The sequence goes on from SJYA01001827.1 coordinate 1,643,890, forward strand.
TGAATTAACACATGTGAAACATTTAGAACAGTGCTTGGCATATAGCAACTTCACNTGATCAATGCAAAGAAATAGAGGAAAACAACAGAATGGGAAAGACTAGCAATCTCTTCAAGAAAATTAGGGATACTTTAGTAAATTATACTAATAGTAATAGTCAAAAACTGTATCTTGGTGGTATCTTCCACCAAACTTTGTCTGAAGTGTTTTACTATGTTTCCTATAGGGTTTCATCCTGTATTATAATTCCTACAATATTATTTAGAGAAATTATTGTCAACAGAGTTAAGGGCCCCGTGCACCCCTCCCTGACCCCGCCTCTCCTTCTGTCTCCCCAGAGGAAGCAGAGTCTGAGTATACCGTTTGGTGTTCTCTGGTGGCATTTTAGGCTTTTACCCTCGTGAATGCAGCTTTACACTTTAGTTTGGCATATTTGTAAATATATAAAAATGATGTGATGTTCTCCGTGTACTTTTGCAGCTTGACTCTCTTGGTGTTGGGATGTTGACGCAGTCCATGCTGGCTGATGTTGCTGGTTCCCTCTGACCTGCACAGCATTGGTCAGTGCCTCTGTGGATGGGCATTTAGTATATTTGCCATTGCAAACAGTGTGGCAGTTGACAGTCCTGTATGAGCTCTGTTTGCACATGTGGAAGGGCTGACTCAAACGGGGAGCTGTGTCTCCAGTTCTCCTAGTGCTGTTTCATAAAAACCATATCTGATACTTTTTGTTTCTTAACTAGCAAATTAAGCCTATTTCTATGATTGTGTGTAGTCTCAGTTGTGTCCAACTCTTTGCGACTCACCAGGCTCCTCTGTCCATGGAATTCTCCAGACAAGAATGCTGCAGTGGGTTGCCATTTCATACTCCAAGGAATCTTCCAGCCCAGGGTTTGAACTCGTGTCTCCGGAGGCTCCTGAACTGTCAGGCAGGTTCTTTACCACTAGCGCCACCTGGTAAGTCCCTTGGATTTTCCTAGACCCAGAAAAAAAGATGCTAAACATGTCTTGATGTGTTTAGAGAACTAGGGATTAAATAGTGGAAGAGCACTTTCATCAATAGTCTGTGTTTTTTCGGTCTGTTTGAAAACTGAGTGTGGCCGGGTGAACCCCCTGGGATGTCTGTTGGGGCCTCCACGGGGTGGAGGTGTCCCGAGTGGTGCCGTCCAGCCAGGGCTGCCTCTCACCTACTTCTGGCAGGACCTCTCAGGACTCTCTGGGATAGGTCCATGTCACAGGCCTTCGCTTGTGGGGCCTCCATGTCTGTTCAGGCTTTACTGACTTCAGAGCACCTTCATGAACAGTGTGGGCAAGGCCATGGTGGTGGTGGTGGGCTGTGTGCTGGGCCTGGGGAGCCATGACCCTTGGTCCACAGGGAAGCCTGGCTGTCTCTCTCTTTGTCTGGAAAGGAGAACCTTGGGGGATGTGTCTGCAAGCTTCAGGGGTTCAACGGGCAGCTGGTGGGATTAGGCCTGGCCAGTGTTCCTTTGGGAGAGCAGAGCCCCATTTGTGCGTCAGGAGTTGGCCCAGGCACTGGGAGCTCCTCCTGAGGAGAGGTCCACATGCCTCAGAGGGGATGGACAGCACTGATGTCCAAGCATCTTCAGCTGCTGGCATGACCTGTACCCAGAAGCCCAAGTCTAACTCTGGCTGCACCACTCAGTCCTTACGACCTGGGAGATCGGCCGTCTCTCCCTCACCTGCTTCTGTGAGTGTGAAGCCGGTTCAAGTCAGGTGCCTGAAGCGGTTTCTGGGGCTCAGGGGTCGTCAGTGAGAGTGGGCTCTGATGGCTGAGGCCTCTTCCGAGTCCGCTGGTCAGTGACCATGTGGGGATGGAGCACTGCATCAGCCAGGGTTGGGTGGTCCTTGTGGAGCATTCGGGAGATGTCATGATGAAAATCTAAAACCTAAAGCACCATGTGTGGTGAGCAACGGCACACTCTGGAAAGAGTAGGAGATGCAGACAAGCACAGGACGTGTCTCCTGCCTTCAGGGCCCACATTCTGGCCAGAAGATGTGGTGCACAAAGTGGTAACTATAGCTGCTGAACACGGTGTGTGACCCAGTGCCTCATGGGTGGCCTGGGAAATCGGACGGTGTGGGAACCACTTCCAGGTGGACTAGGCTCCTCTCGGGGGCAGGATGAGTCAGTCGACAGGCTCTGGCAAGTGATGGTCGATAGCAGACAAGTTGATATCTCAGGGGTCAAACTCCAGGTGGGACCCACTGGTGGGTTACCGCTCGGCTGGTCACAACCTCCAGGATCAGGACCCGTTCAAGCAGGTCTCCTTTTAGCACCCAGTCTGTGGAAATGGCCCTCCAGAGGTGGGCAGAAGGACTGGACCAGTAGGTAATGATGCCTGAGGCTGTGGCTCAGAGCTGGACCTACCTGCTTTCTCTGCTGGTCAGTGATAAGCCACATGGCCAAGCTTGCTGTGGGATGGGGAAGCTTGCTCTGTCCACGGCAAGCCTGGGTGAGCGTGGGAAAGAAGGAACAGTTGTGAGCAACCAGTACAGGCCACACGATTGCTTTCAAGTGTGAACATCAGCCATTTGGCGTTTGATTCGCTGCCAGGCGTCTTGAAGGAGAGAGTCCCAGAGGTGTAGGGTCCCAGAGGTCACCCTACATGTGATGGGGGTGTTGGCGGGTGTGGGTGATTCTCTCACGACCCCCAGGTTGAAATCGGGACCTCATCAGATTCACTGTGGCCCACACAGCGCTCACCTGGTCTACCTGGAGATGGGCTGAGACACTAGGAGAACAGTCCCTGCCCCTTAGCAGCTCCTGGGCTGGGAAGGGCTATGATGGGGCCAGAACAGAGGTCTCCTTCCCTCTGCTTGGCTGCAGGAAGTAGACTGCTCCCAAACATGGCTCTGGAGACCTCTGTTGAGCACCATGAATAACCCTGTGGTTCCCCAAGGCCAGGGTGCTGGCCGTGGTTGGCTTCATGACAAGACCCCCAGGAGGGGTCAAGTGTGGTATGGTGCCCTCCCTGGAGGCTCTTTCAGCACCCTGGTCACAGACAGTGTTATTCTCACAGCCACGCCTCTGTGATGAAAGCTACTAGGAGGTCACATCCTGCCTTCAGTCTTTGGGCAGGTGACACCTCCAGACAGCAGCACCCAGGTGCCACGAACTTGAGTCAAGGTCAGGAGAGTTCCCCGGCTCCCTGGCCTCACCTCCAATTGGTTCCCCAGGGGGTAGGATGTATAAACACAGTGTAAACTAGCGTTTGTTATTCGCTCGACACTTAGTGCCTCCACATCTTCACAGTGTTATATTTGTCTCATGGCCTTTACTCCTAGGAATATCCCTTGGGAGAGGGATCGTGGTTCCCTTAAGGAGATTTGCAGAGGGTAAACGTCTCAGTCAGTTCACCTCCAGAGGTAGGGCTCCTGACCACCACTTTTTCTTCCTTTTATTTAAATCAGTGGTTCTTAATTTTGGAGTAGGGCTAGACCTTTCTGAGAATCAGACATCAGCTTCAGATTTGTCTTGAACAACGTGTAAACACACAAGCACAATTTGCAGAAGATGTCAAGGGATTCACTGATCTTTTATTAAATGGAATTAACTTATAAACCATGTATAGATTTTTGGAAGAAAAGATGAGATCCTAGGAAAGCGAAGTTGCCTTGCTCTTTGAGACCAAATGTGTGGGCAGTATAATTCACACACGTACACACACCCATGTACATGCATGCATACATGTGCACATGGATACACACACACACGCACACACACACACAGCCTTGCTCTTGGTCTGGCTGATGTTCAGAGTGAGTGTAGAGAGGGTCTCCCTCACCTTGACCCCTCGAGATGCTCAGCCTGACTCCATCCCCTCATTTTACTCAAGACGACGAACCCCAAGGCCAGGCTGATAGAAACTATTATGAGGACATCGTACTTGAGAAGATGCCAGCTCTTCCCCATTGAAGCTGAGTCATATGTGTCAAGAAAATCCCCTCTCAGGGCATTTTGGCCAAATTCAAATAGGTCAGAGTCCCAGAAAGATTAATTAACTGCAAGCACTGTTTCTTGGCTGAGGCCAGCATGGAACCCATTATTCCCTTAATAAGGCAGTTTCCTCAGTGAACCATGGGAGCTTGGACAGGCTCAGGGGAGAAACAAAAGGGCATTTTTAACTGAAGTGTCATATGATCTTTCCTAATGTCTTTGCTACCCCCCAAATCATAACATCATCTAGAAAGGGACTGGCTTAAACCTTTATGTGTCATCTGTAGAAAATGAACGTTGCTTGTCTTTGGTCTTGACAGTCTGGGTGAAACACATTTTATTTCCCCTTACTGGGTCATGTTTAATGTGGCAACCTACTGTTAGAGTCAGTGAACACGTTGGGATGATAAAAGTGGATAATCCTTGTACCTGGTGACAATTCAATAAAGACAAGTGAGACAAATCAAGCTCCGTCAGAGAACCCTATGCATCCTGGAAGGGGCCTTTGGGTGTTCATTTCAAAGAGAGAAATGGAAGCACCACTGGAGAGTGGCCCGGGAGTGTCAGCAAGGTGGCCTGGCCCCCAGAGTCGGTCACCGATGTTCAGGGAATCTTCCCGCATCCATAGCCCTCCTGTCCTATGCCGGGCTCTGTCCTGGGTCCTAGTGACACAGCCGTAGGCGAGACGAACAGGCTGCTCGTGGAGCTTGCCTTGCTGGACCAAAATGGGCCCACGAGATGCCACTGAACACGGACCAGTTTGGATGAACACTTTACTTCCTCAAGAAATAGCTCCTAGAGGAAACCACCTGTATTCTAGCGGCCGGAGAAGGACCTGAAATTCTCAGGGAGGAAGAGAAGAGGGAGGGAGGATTTCTGGGCAGATGAGGCCGCCTCGACAGAGGCCCTGAGACTGCAAACACACACAACAAAGTGTGTGTGTGGTAAGTGCAGGAGGACAGACCGGCTGCGTCACTGAGAAGGAAACAGACGAGGCTGGGAGCAAGGGAGGGGCCGTGATATGGAAACCTGGAAAAGACATGCCAGATGAGGCATTACCGCTGAGTCCCTGAGCCTCCAGAAGCTGGGTTGCGATATCTGTTGAGCACAGTGGTCTGGATAACAAGGAGACCATCTGTGTATGGCCTCACGCTTAGTTCTGGGACTTTGTTCTGGGCTACAGGTTGGGAGTGTTAGCATTCGGGTGGAATTAAAGACACGAGATAAGGTGAAGTCCCAGGAGAGAAGGTCAGGGGTGAGCGCTGGGGCTCTGGAGTTCTCCGGGCTGGGGAGGTGACTGGGAGCAGGCAGAGGGGACAGGGAAGAGCCCGGAAGGGGACAGGCCGGCCTGAGTCCTGGGAGTCAAGTGAAGGGCCGGGGGTGGCTGACATGGGGTGTGCAGGAGCCCGCCTGGCCCTGGGTTCTTACACACGCTTGTGTCACTGTCACGCTGCTTGAAGAGGTCTACTCTGAAGAGGGAGCATGAGGCCCCGGAAGAAGACACTGACCTGATTAGTGGCTCTTGGGTTCTGAGCTGGAATTGCCCCCAGGCCTCAGGGTTTCAGCGCTGCTGACCTTTAACTCTCTGTACTGCCCCCTGACTGAGGGCGTCCCTGTGGGTCCACTGTGTGGCTGGAGGCTTTTGGGGAGTCCGCCAGGTGGCTGCAAGTGAGCTGAGGGAGAGACAGGGGGCCTGGGGTGCCCAATGGAAAGGGGGATGGTGGGCACGGACAGGACCTGCACCCAAGCAGCTTGGTGGAGGGAACTGGGAGTGGCCGTATGGCTCCAGGGGGGTGAGAGGGTGTTTCCAATGGGAGAAATATGGTCTGTCTGCAGGCTGGCGAGATGGAGGGGACAGGCGGTGTCCTAGATGAAGGCGTCAGGCCCAACTTCAGGGCTGAATAACTGTGCTACAGCTTACTTTCTGTTTTCTCTACTGGAGCCCTGACGGTGGGGTCACCCGTGTGTGTGTCTATGTGTATATGTATGTCTGTGTGTGTGTGTATATGTGTGTCTATATGTATATGTGTGTCCATGTGTGTGTCTATGTATGTTTGTCTGTGTGTATATGTGTGTGACCCCTCAGGCCCGTGGGCCAGTGGGGCTGCCCTCAGGGGTCGTGGGGGGCGTCCTGGTGCCCCCAGGTCCGTGGCTTCCTGGACAGAGTGGGCTGGCTCCAGGAGGCCTCTGCCCACACTCTCCCCTGAAGACCCTCCTACCCTGGGTGCCGAGGGGGTGCAGAGGGAGAACGTGGGACAGGGAACTGCTTTGAAGCCTCACATGACTCCAGCACGGCTGCCCTGCAGGTCTGCATGCAGGACGCTCAGGGTCTTCACTGAGAGGACACTGACTCCTGGGCTAGGCCAGGGGCTCTGGGAGAGGCAGCCCCTCCATTCTGCCCAGGCTGGGGGAAGCTACAGAGTGGGGAAGCCAAAGCAGCTCCCCTGCAAGCCTGGGGCTCCCCTACCAGCCAGCATGGACTTCAGGGCCTCCGTGTAAGGGTGGGGAGTGGTCCTCAACCACCGGTTTGGGGGCAGAGCTTATGCTTGTTTATAAAAAAATACCTCTCGTGTTTCTTGAAGCATCACACATGCATTTGCTCACACCACCCACCCACCACAGGGGCAGGCTCCTCTCTCTGTGTCTCTCTCTTTCTCACACACACACAGCCAAACACACACAGACACACATACATAGACACACACACATACACACATATACATATAGACACACACACAGAGGGACATACATATACACATAGACACATGGACACATACACACATACGTATTGACACGCAGATACACACATGACACACACAGATATATATATACACACAGACACACATACATATAGACACACAGACACACACATATACATACTCAGACACATGGACACACAGATATACACACAGACATATACTCATAGACACACACATATACACACAGACACAGATACACACACATATACACACAGGCACATACACACACATGGACACACATATACATATAGACACACGTATAAATATACACATACACAGACACACATATACACATATACACACATACATATAGACACACACAGACACACGTATACACAGACACACATACACACACAAACACACATATACATACAGACACACAGACATACACACATACAGAGACACACAGACACACATATATACACACATACACGTATATACATGCAAACACATATACACATACAGACACACACATACAGACACACATATACACAGAGACATACACAGACACACACATATAGACACACAGACACACACACAGACACAGGCACACATATATACAAACACAGACACACGCACAGACTCACATACACACAGACACACACATACACATACACCTAGACACACAGATACATATGCACACCCCTTATCCCATGACCAGAAACACAGAGCCAGTGGTGTGCAGTGCCCAGCTGGGCCTGCCCTGCCCACGCCGTTTGCCTGAAATACTCAGCATGTGTCTCCAGCCTAGGATGGAAATGCACTCCTGGAGCAAATGTGGGGGCTCTGGGATGCTAGCTGTTTCCTCTCATCCGTAAAGCTGTTGAGCTAAATTACAGGGCTGGGCCAGCGGGAGCCCAGCTGTGCCAGGCTCGGCCGTGAGAGGTGAGAAGTGTGGGCACCAACAGGTCATTAGCTGTGCGGCTGACCCAGCCTGAGGGCTGTGGCAGGTCCACGGGGAGGACTGGGCCCCGGGGGGCGCGGGTCCAGCCGAGTCGGAGCCTGGGCTTGGCTGGTGCTCGGGGCTGACTCACAGCCTCCGGGTCTGGGTGCTTCATTGCATCGGTTGGGACAAGTCTCATTTCTGTTGAAATCTTTCTTAAAACTGATGGGGTTTTTCTGCCTCCGTTTTGGTTTTGTTTCCAATGTTCCCCTCGGTTTCCAGCTGTGTGGCCTCCCTGGCTGAGTTCAGCTCTCCTGGCGATTGTCATCACCGGGAGGCCGGTGACGAGAGCTGACAGACCTCTAAGCTGATGTTCAAGGTGCCCCCGATGAGCCCAAGGTGGACCACTCCACATGGGGCTGGAGGCAACGTGTATTGGGTCTCAATTAACGACTCACGATGGCTCGGGTCGGGTTTGTGTGGATAACTGCCAGGCGGTCTCTGGGGCCTATAAACACCACTCGTAAATAGTGGCTGGAGTGTGAGGTTGGGTAGACGTGATGTCAGTGATCTGTAAAGAACTGGACAGCCGGGAACCAAGCTGCTCTGAAATAAGACCTTCCTCCTGTGAGGGAGGTAGGGAGAGAAGAACCTGGGCTCCAAGAAGCGGCCACTCACCCTGAACTGTGGGGCCATCCACTCGTGCCCACAGACAGCCGACAGCCGAGCCTCAGTCTCCCGCTCGTCCTCTCCAAACATACACAGATCCTACCTGCTGCTGCTCCGAGCACTCAGGACTCATTCCAAGTTGGGAGAAGGGTACTTCCTCTCTGCTGTCATATGGAGGTGGTGTCTCGACCTCAAATCGCCTGTAGCTCTCCAGTTCAAGTTCAGCATCTTTGTGCAAATGGGCCTCTCGGGCCCTAGGGTGGGGAAAATCACTCTATTTCTCGAGGCCTCGGCAGTCTGTGTGGATCAGCTTGGCCATCAGGACCCCCTTGTCCCTGTGGGGAGCGTGGGGGCTCGGCCACAGGAGAGGTCAGGGAGGAGATGTTGGCACAGAATGATGCATGAAAGATTTCAAGTCTTAATTTAAACTTATGTAGAAACAAGTGTATGGATCACAGGGCTTTGTTTTTTCCTTGACATCATCTTCTTTTGGCACCTTCTACAATGTTAAATAGAGAACATTATGGGGGTGCTCCTGGAGACGAGGTAGGGGACTTTGCTGACTGCCATGACAGTAATATCATTTCTCAAGATCCCTTGTGCCCGGATTCTGAGTAACACAGTTCACATGCAGTATCTTATCTGCTCCTTGTCACATGTCTTTATCGAGTACCTTAATCATCACAGTTCTATATTCAAGAAAAGTAGCATTTTAAGGAGGTGAACTTAATTGTCCAAAGTCACACACCTGACCATGTGACCACCATTTTATGTATTTATTTTAATATAGCTTTATTTTGTTTTGGCCATACTTTGAGGCATGTGGGATCTTAGTTCCCCGACAGAAGATTGAACCTACGCTCCCTGCAGTGGAAGAACAGGGTCTTAACCACTGGACACCAGGGAAGTCCTGTGACCAGTGTTTAACTGTGTCATGGAGCTGAAGGGAGCCCTCCCTTGGGGACGGCTGGGTCTTGCCTTGGGTACCAGTTTGGTGCTTCTGCTGGTGACATTCTCATACCCTTGTCCTGCCTGGCTTGTGTTCTCAGCATTAGAGATACTAAGGGAACATTTCATGCAAAGATGGGCACAATTAAAGACAGAAATGATATGGACCTAACAGAAGCAGAAGATATTAAGAAGAGGTGGCAAGAAAACACAGAAGAACTATACAGAAAAGATCTTAATGACCCAAATAACAGCGATGATGTGATCACTCACCTAGAACCAGACATCCTGGAAAGTGAAGTCAAGTGGGCCTTAGAAAGCATCACTATGAACAAAACTAATGGAGGTGATGGAATTCCAGTTGAGCTGTTTCAAATCCTGAAAGATGATGCTGTGGAAGTGCTGCACTCAATATGCCAGCAAATTTGGAAAACTCAGCAGTGGCCACAGGACTGGAAAAGGTCAGTTTTCGTTCCAATCCCAAAGAAAGGCAGTGCTAAAGAATGTTCAAACTATTGCATAATTGCACTTATCTCACACAAAGTAATGCTCAAAATTCTCCAAGCTATGTTTCAACAGTACGTGAAGTGAGAACTTCCAGATGTTTACGCTGAATTTAGAAAAGGCAGAGGAACCAGAGATCAAATGACAGCATCCGTTGGATCATTGAAAAAGCAAGAGAATTCCAAAAAAACATCTATTTCTGCTTTATTGACTACATCAAAGCCTTTGACTGTGTGGATCACAACAAACTGGAAAATTCTTCAAGAGATGGGAATACCAAACCACCTGACCTGCCTCCCGAGAAATCTGTGTGCAAGTCAAGAAGTAACAGAACTGGACATGGAACAATGGACTGGTTCCAAACTGGGAAAGGAGTATGTCAAGGCTGTATATTGTCATCCTTCTTATTTAACTTATATGCAGAGTACATCATGTGAAATGCCAAACTGGGTAAAGCACCAGCTGGAATCAAGATTGCCAGGAGATGTATAACCTCAGATATGCAGATGACACTACCTTTGTGGCAGAAAGCGAAAAAGAGCTAAAGAGCCTCTTGATGAAAGTGAAGGAAGAGAATGAAAAAGCTGGCTTAAAACTAAACATTCAAAAGACTAAGATCATGGCATCTGGTCGCATCACTTCATGACTAATAGACGGGCAAACAATGGAAACAGTGACATACTTTAATTTTTTGGGGCTCCAAAATCACTGCAGATGGTCACTGAAGCCATGAAATTAAAAGAAGCTTGCTCCTTGGAAGAAAAACTATGACCAACCTAGACAGCATATTAAAAAGCAGAGACATTACTTTGCCAATAAAGGTCTGTCTAGTCAAGGCTATAGTTTTTCTAGTAGTCATGTATGAATGTGAGAATTGGACTATAAAGAAAGCTGAGCACTGAAGAATTGATGCTTTTGAACTGTGGTGTTGGAGAAGACTCTTGAGAGTCCCTTGGGCTGCAAGGACATCAAACCATTCAATCCTAAAAGAAATCAGTCCTGTATATTCATTGGAAGGACTGATGCTGAAGCTGAAACTCCCAATATTTTGGCCACCCAATGCGAAAAGCTGAGTCCTTAGAAAAGACCTGAAGCTGGGAAAGATTGAAGGCAGGAGGAGAAGGGAAGGACAGAGGATGAGATGGTTGGATGGCATCACCGACTCAATGGACATGGGTTTGAGCAAGCTCTGGGAGTAGGTGATGCACAGGGAAGCCTGGCATGCTGCAGTCCATGGGGTCACAAAGACTCGGACATGACTGAGTGACTGAACTGAACTGAACATGGCCTAGCAGTGACCTTCTCACCCAGGACCCGGCTCCACGTCCAGACGCACTGGGTCAGCTGTGTGACCTCCACGGGTTAACTGATGTTGTGGAATGCACCTGCTTTTATCACCTGCATTTCCTGGATCGTGGATGTGAAGTATTCCATGGGGAGCTGGGATGCAGAGTAAATGTGAGACTTGTGAGTCAGTCACGGGGCGCTGACATGGAGACACTCCAGACTTTTGTTGCTTTTAATCACTAAGTCGTGTCTGAACCTTTTTGACCCCATTGATTGTAGCCTGCCAGGTCCCTCTGTCCATGGAATTCTCCAGGCAAGAATACTGGAGTGGGTTGCCATGCCCTCCTCCAGGGGATCTTCCCGACCCAGGGATTGAACTTGCACCTCCTGCTTGGTAGGCAGATTCTTTACTGCTGAGCCACTTGGGAAGCCCGTCCCAGAATGGTATATTTAATGGGTATATTTAAACAGATTGAGGTGCCAGAACTTCCAAGGAATCACCAGGCGCCCAGATGGCATCCACAGGGCACATGCTTCTTGAGAACAGAAGCCATTTGTCACACTAACACTAGAGATCCTGAGTAGCTGTTCCTGCAGTTTACAATACTGATATGCATATATGTGTATAAATATAAATCCATGTATTATCCATAGCAGCACTAAAACCAAATGCATTTATTATATATGTTTTGGGTACGTTGCTCTAACAGGTGGAATTCACATGTGAAGTGTCTAACGTGTAGGATTTATACTCCACCTGCTGTTTTTAAGCCCTCTCCTCCCCAGCCAGTCGATGACTTGAGGACTAGCATCACTAGGCTCTTGTGGTTTTGTCATTAGAAACAAGGAGTCAGACCCTTGGGGTCAGACCCTTGGGGGACTCGAGAGAGAGAACCTGGGCTCCTGGCTGGGGGTCAGGGGTGAGCACGGGGGTAACCCCCGCACCTCTCCTATGGCACCCAGCCTGTCGGTCAGTGAAGGCTCAAGACCTGACCGCCAAGGAGCACAGGAAACAACCGTCATTTGTTCACTGAGAAACCAGGCGCTGGAGCTGGGCAGCCACGGGCCCTGGGGGAGCAGCTGGTGGGAGCGGGTGAAGGATGTGTGTGGAGCTGGGGCCGGGTTGGGCGGGGGGCGGTGCTGAGGCCCTACCAGGAAACGGCTCAGGGCTCACACCTCCCAGCCTCAGGCACTTTGGCAGGCCTCCTTCCCTGCCTTTTGTTCCGGAGGGCAGATTACATGGGCCGCAGGCACCAAACATTATTTAAAGGGAAATTAAAGGGAAATTGCACCAGCTGCCCTTTCTATGTCAGTGAGATGGAATCTGGGGGCCTCCCCTGTCCCCCCTCCCCCGGGCTCTGGAGCAGACGGAGATAACAGCCCGCTGGGATTCCATGCACCGTGGAGGCGTCACCATTAAGTCCCAGGAATGTGCCCCCTTCTCCTCCTCTCCCCGCTGCTGGCCTTTGTTTTCTCAAATGAGCAGGATCCTGGGTGGGCAAGGGACCTCGGAGTGGGGGTGGGGGGAATCTCCCGTCAGCCCCGCCCTCCAAGCCCTGGGTTACTTCCTTCTTATCCGCGGTGCCCAGCACTGACAGTGCGTGAAAAGTAAAGCTTTTAGATGGAGGCTGAAAGAGAACACCAGCAAGGTCGTTTGGGAGCAGTGAAATACCGCTTTTCCCACTGCCGGTTTCACAAGCAGATTTCAGGGTTGTGCGGGCCATTAGAAGCAAAAGGCAGACCGTGATCGCCCTTAACCACTGTTCATTCTGCGTGTGCAAGTCCCCCTTGAAGGGAGGTTTCGGGAGAGACCGGAAGACAAGAGGCACGAACCTCTGGCCCGAGCTAGATTTGATTTTCCTCCTCTGAAGACACAGAAAGAGTGGAGTCAGTGTGCTTTCCTGGGGTGGTGGGTGATGGGTCTCTGGGGCCTGACTTCCTCCTCTGCGTCCACAGTCCCCTTCCGAGGAGGAGAAATGTTTCTGTTGGGCTTTTGGCTCAGAAGTTGAGAAGATGATCATGCCTACATGTGTGCTTTCATTTAACTTTCCATAAAAAAACAACCAGCTCTGCTTAAATTACAGTGAAATTACGTGTATGCCTAAGGGGTTACAGGTTGGGAGTGGCAGCTGGTGGGGGAAGGAGAAGGACCAATTTAATGTGTTGTAGACCCAGGAAAAGTATTCTGGTAATTTACGGTTCTCCTCCTCTGTCCCTCTAAGATCACTAGTAGTCCTTGATGACCTGACTCACATTAACCTTTTTTAAAAATGTGAGACATTGGTATACGGGATCTGGATTTTTAACGAAACAAATTTATTATTTTCTAGGTAGTAAAAAGTAACAGCACATGACCCCAGTCTACACAGATGAGATTGTGACATGTTTTGGCTCTGACAGGCCCGGATTCCATGATTCCAACTGAGAATGCTGTGGATAATGTAGGACAACTGGGCTTGTCTCTAGTGTAAGTGCCTCACATGGGGTCTAATATACTATAATTTGCACTGGCACCGCCTTAGGCAAACATTTTGCAATAGAGTGTGTGTGCTTAGTCACTCAGTCATGTCCAACTCTTTGCAACCCCATGGACTGTAACCCTCCAGGCTCTTCTGTCCACAGAATTCTCCAGGCAAGAATACTGGAGTGGATAGACATTTCCTTCTCCAGGGGATCTTCCTGACTCAGGGATTGAACCCACGTCTCCTGCATCTCCTGCATCGGCAGGCAGTCTTTACCACTGAGCCACCTGGGAAGCTCTTTGCGTTGGAGGGACTGACCATAATCCATCAAAGTCTTGTTTCTGTCCATAAATTAGGTTGAGATTATTGGGTTGATCAGGTAGATAAGACTCCAGAAATTCTCCTCCGAATCCATCTCTCTCGCCTCTCATCCGCTTCTCATGTCCTACATTTTTCCCAAGTGAAACTCATTTATTCTCACTATGTTTCTTTTAACCACAGCCTCACTTTTAGACTATCGTCTTTGAACATGGTGGCTCAGATGGTAAAGAATCTGCCTGCAGTGTAGGAGACCCAGGTTTGATCCCTGGGTCAGAAAGATCCCTTGGAGAAGGAAATGGCAACTCACTCCAGTATTCCTGCCTGGAGAACGCCATGGACAGAGGAATCTAAAGGGCCAAAAGAGTTGGACACAACTGAGTAATAGCTAGATTCCCTTTCTCTCAGTAGGTTTAAAGCAATTTTCCCTCATTCTTATAAAAACCAGATTGGACCTTAATGTATGGTGTCACAGTAAGTGAGATTTTGAATGAATGGTGTTTACAGGAGCATTTTCCCCCTGGACTCAGAAATCATGGACGAAAAGGAGAAGTGGATACTCCAGCCATTTCTGGTGATTGAGGAAGAATAAAATAGTTGTCTGATCACTTGGTTTAGGACCAGTCAGCTTGCGCCCATTTCCATGGACCCCTGTGTCTGATTTGAAGTCTTGGCTTCTTCTTGGCTGGCCTCCTTCTCTTTGATGGGCGAGTACTGGGCAACGACTCTGCTTCTGGATTCCCCAGCGCCCTGTGGCCCTGCTCTTTGCCCCTTGCCCAGTGGTAATGGATAGGGCAGAGGAAATCTAACTTCTGTGCTCATGCCACTTTGATCAGCTAAACTGTAAAGGGTGATTTCTTCAAAAGATGTTGAAAGCTGCTTTAAGGTGAGTGACCTCATTACAAGTACTAAGCCGCTGCTTCTCATCAAATCTCCTCTTCAAGGAGCATTTGTAACCCTTCAAAACATATTCAGATTGTCACACTGAACTGGAAGATCACTTGTTAGAAAAACAGCCCAACACAACGCCTGTCTCTTTTATAAAGTCAAAACTTGTGTCCAGATTGTGACTCGGTGAGAAACGATCATTCTTTGTGTCACAGTCTGTGACTTAAACTTTTGCATTGGTCCTTTATGAACTCTGGGCAGGAAGGGAATGAGAACTCCTTAAACTCCACTGAGAGTAGCTTAACACTTCCATACTTTTCTTAGTTGGGGGATAGGCTAGTTTCTTCTTGGTTGATTTCTGCAAAATAATGGAAACATTTGCAAAATACACTGTAGTGAAAAAGAAGCTTTGCTTTGTCATGAATATTGAATTTATAGAAAATGAGTTTAGGTAGAGCTAACACAAGATCAAATAATAATAAAATGGGGCAAATGTTTATCTGAACTCTAAGGGAAAAGACTTTCTAAAGTATCAATAATAAGCAATGGGAGGAATCACAAAGGGAAAGACTGGCAAATTTGCTTGTATGAGACTTTAAAAATCTTTATATATCTTGATGCATTAAAAGCTCCACTGACAAAGGTTTTAAAAAACCATCTACAATAAGTCTAATGATGAAAAATTACTCTTCTTAATATATAAAGAACTCATCCAAATCAATAATTGGGACCTATA
Organism: Neotragus moschatus; assembly: GCA_006410615.1. Classification (NCBI taxonomy): domain Eukaryota; kingdom Metazoa; phylum Chordata; class Mammalia; order Artiodactyla; family Bovidae; genus Neotragus; species Neotragus moschatus. The sequence continues at coordinate 1,659,302 of SJYA01001827.1, forward strand.
GTCAATCAGACTACCTATTGATATATAAACAAGAAAAGAGGAAATTTAAATGTCTGATAAACAATAATAGCCATGTTGGTAATAAAAATAGTGCAGAAATTTGAAAATGAAACTAGTATCAAAGAATGAAAAAAATATCAATTACTGGTAGGTAGGCATTTGTATGTATCACTGGTAGAGCTGTGACTGATATGGCCATTTTGAAAGAAAAGTTAGCCTCACGCAACAGGAACTTTCTAACTGGTTCTACTTTATTTCATTGTGGTCTTTTCATGCTTGCATAACATTAGAAATAAGCAAATATATTATTATGGGTAATAAGATATATCATGATACAGTCATTAGATGATGCTCATGGACAATTAAAAATATTTATTTTTGGCTGCACTGAGTCTTCATTGCTGTTCACCGGCTTGTCTGTAGTTGTGGTGAGCAGGGGCTACACTTTGTTGTGGTGGGTGGGCTTCTCCTTGCAGTGACTTCTCGTGGTGGAGCAGGGGCTCCAGGCACACGGGCTCCGTAGTCGTGGTCCTCAGCCTTAGTTGCTCTGCAGCTTGTGGGATCTTCCCAGACCAGGGACTGAAACCGCACCCCCTGCATTGGGAGGTGATTTCCTATTCGCTGCATCCCCAGGGAAGTCCTCATGGACAACTTTAACATTAAAGGAAAACAAACACTGGTGTTAATTTAAGAAAGAAGAATACAAAATGATACACTCATTAGGCCCAAATTGAAAAATTCTGTCCAGGTTCATAAATTGTTTAAAGGTACATCAAAACATGGGCGGATTGTTTCTAGATCTTATTCTTTGTATTTCTTTGTGTCTCCACTCTTATAAGTATTTAAAGTACTATTTCTAGTAGCTAAACAGAGATCCCAAGTTACTTTTTTACCTGTCAGTTCAAACCATTATAGTTGAGCTTCAATTACCCCATTTTCACCACAGAAATTATTATATATATAAAATATGTATATACAATTACTCTATATTAATAGTACATATCACATATTTATAATAGTATATATGTTATAACTTGTGAACACGTTAGTATATTAATGTTACTATATTAATACTGATTTGCCTATTATATTAGTAATTATGTATCATAGGTTGATACCATGTCATAAAAACATATACATCTAGGTATGTATTTTAGTTTATGTAAAATAAATGAATTCTGCCTACAACACAGACTGATTCTGGTTGACCTTGAACCTGAGTTGTCTCTGTGGGTCCCACCTTCTCCCCTTATAGTAACAGGCCACAAGCACAGTTTCCTTACCCTGGTGTTCAGGCCCAGGGTTTCTGAGACCACTTACGGGTCCCTGTATTTTAGGTAGCCAAGCACATCTCCAGTGCAGGGGGGTCTTTTGGAGCATATCCTGGTGTCCTCTGTGACATGGTACCACTTTTATAAGGTGTTAACATTGCTGTGTGAAAAGACATTGTCACCTGTAACTTCAGGGCTCAGATTAGCTAAACATGTTGCCTTTGTTAAAGAAAGAAAAAAACGAGTTGATCTCTCAGAAAGGACAAACATATGGGAGAATCAAAGGGTCCTTTCAGATGTGTAAACCTAATATCAGAGAATTTAGAGTCTCACCCGGCTCACAGGTGTCCTCGCTTTGATCACTAATTAAAATGTGACTTCTATCCGCAGTGTCACTGTCAGAGGACTTGACAAAACAAAGTGCGTCAGGTACCTGACAATTTCTGATAATGCCCTGAAAGACAGGTGTTCATTCCTACAGAAGCTTTGAAGCTAAAAATAAAATAAGACGAAATTTAAATTAAAGGATGTTCCCAAGCACATAGTAATCACCCTAAGACACACACTTGAGGGTCTCTTTTGCTCCCAGATGATGGTGGAGGTGGTGGGGAGGGGATGGAAAGGAATGCAGAAAATGGGGTAAAGTAAAGCCTTGCAAGTCATTCGAGATCAATCGTCAGAGACTGTGTCTCAACGGTGTCATTATCAGATTAATATTTGAGTTCCAATTTAAGCTGGAATTATTTGGATAACAGAAATCAAAAGGAACGTTTTTACAAACGATTTTGCCTCAGAGCAAAAGAAAGGTATCAGGGATAGGATTTTTGTGATTTTTCACCACACCTCCCAAATTCCTGGGAGCTTCAAGAATCACAGACCTCCTCACCTTCACAGCTCTGCTTTATCTTCAGCTGAGGCTGGGAAAAACCAAATTCCTCCTGATTTCACATGAGTTTTCAGTGGACTATAAGCTTTTTGGCAAAATAATCTGCAGTGTATTTCTAATCATTGTGAAAGCCTGATTTATTTGACAGGTCATTCCTCATTGAAAATGAAGAGCTGCCTCCCTGGGGATAAAAGCAAACTTTTAACTGATTGCTTCTTTTTATTTCCATGTCAGCATTTACCAGAGCCAGGGATCTCTACTGTAAGTTGGTTAATAAAGGGTCTGAACTTCTGATAGCCAACACAGTAGAATAATTGGCAGCAAGTAGCAAATGAAAACGTTCAGTGAACTTCTGGTTCCATAGGTACTGCTGCAAGTGGCATTATTCCATCCTTTTCTATGGCTGTCATATCCCATTATATATATATATAATAAATAAATATATATATATTTCAGGGAAGCCCAGAATGCCTTGGAGAGTTTCAGGCAACAGAGCTTTGACTTATGTATGGTTGCAGCTCTATTCTTTGCTAGGTTCTGTGCTCTCCTGTTGATCTTTCTTAATAAAGTCAACCATTCTGAATATCAATAATCAATTGCGGTGATACTATTGTTTGTTGTTTCTGTTTAGTTGCTAAATTGTGTCTGATTCTTCTGCAATACCATGGACTGTAGCTTGCCAGTCTCCTTTATCCATGAGATTTTCCAGGCAAGAATACTGGAGTGGGTTGCCATTTCCTTCTCTAAGGGATCTTCCTGATCCAGGGATTGAACTGGGGTCTCTTGTAAGGACAGGTGGATTCTTTACCATCTGAGCCACTTGGGAAACCCAGTACTGTAAAGGTGGTGAGCGGAGAGTCACTGGTGAAACGTGGGAACTGAGTTCACCAGTGGGTCCAGCTTCCAGGAAATTCAGTCCAACGTTGTTGGTTTCAGGATTCCAGTTTCTGGCAGCAGCTGTGTTGGAAAGTTTAGGATCATGAAATCTTGATGAAGCATCAGGAATTGTGTAGATCGACCTTACAGGATAGACTTTCTCATCACTCAGGGGAAGGAACCTGGTTCTGTGCAGCAGGAGACCCACACGGCCACGTGACCGGATGATTCTGCGGTCAGTGTGATTTGTTCAGTGTTTTCTCTTTGCTTCTTTTCCTTTTGTCTTCTCTACTTTCCTGTTTTGTTTCTTTTAGGAAAGGCAACTTAGCCTGCTGGAATCTTCCACCTGGCAGCTTCTGTCTCTCTGCTTGAGATCTTCCTTGTGGCGAGATGCACTGCTGTTCCCACTAACACCAGGAGCTTGAGATTTGAATGGCTGGAGAGGCAGTGATGGGATGCTTAGATAGCATCACCAACTCAGTGGACGTGCGTTTGAGCAAACTCTGGGAGATGGTGAAGGACAGGGAAGCCTGGTGTGCTGCAGTCTGTAGGGTAGCAAAGAATTGGACATGACTGAGCAACTGAACAACAACCAGCTTGAATGCTTCTGGATTGATCATCGAAAATGATCCTGAAATCTATTTCAGTTTGGGGATAAAAATATACAACGATGCACTTATTTTTATGGTGGCTTCCCAAATTCAAATTAGATTTTTTTAATAAGTTTGGATTTAGTGTTTTTTTTTTTTAAAGGAAGCCTTCAATTGCGATCACGGAAAATACAGCAAACCCATAGCAATGGCTGATCGAACTCTTTATGTTATAACTGATTTGTTTTGGGGAGGTGCTCTTGAAGAAAAGAGATGGGTAGGGCTGAAGCGTGTTTGCTCTTCGAGAAATCCTTTTATATCATGGGCATTTTGTTTAAAACCACAGGGATTTCTTAAAGGACAAAACATAGCTTTTTACTTGATTATCTGCCTCATGTCATGTTATAAATTAGAAATATCAGGTTGGCCAAAAAGCTTGTTCCCGTTAGCCTATAAGATNGGGATTGGGGGCAGGAGGAGAAGGGGACAACAGAGGATGAGATGGCTGGATGGCATCACTGACACGATGAGTGTGAGTCTGAGTGGACTCCGGGAGTTGGTGATAGACAAGGAGGCCTGGTGTGCTGCGATTTGTGGGGTCGCAAAGAATCAGATATGACTGAGTGATTGAACTGAACTGAACTGAACTAGTGCTAAACAGACAGGAATCAGGTAAGTCATTTGCATATTTATCGCTAATCCTCACAGTTATTGTCTGCTCAGTCTCTCAGTCATGTCTGACGTTTTGCGACCCCATGGACAGTAGCCTGTCAGGTTCCTCTGTCCATGGAATTCTCTAGGAAAGAGAGTGAAATTGGAGTGGGTTGCCATGTCCTTCTCCAGGGGATCTTCCTGACCCAGAGATCAAACTCACGTCTGCTGTGTCTCCTGCCCTGGCAGGTGGGTTCTTTACGTGTGCCACCTGGGAAGCCCTTGGGGGCCCAGACTGGACTTCACATTAAATGAGAATCGGGGCTGGAGAGCTACTACACGGAAAGCAGGCAAACTGTGGGCCCAGTAGATAAACCCCCCAGGAGGAGGTGCTTTGGATGGACTCTCACCTGCCCCTCCAGAGTGGTGAGTGTGGGAGGGGGGCAGGGTGTGTGTGGGACAGGTCAGAGCTAGTTCATGCCACTTCTGGAGTCACATGTGGCCAGGTGGGGCATTGAATGACTGCGGACATTCTAGAGAGGTGAGCCGTGGTAGGCAAGCAACGTGGGACCCAGGACCCCCCTTCCACCCCCACTTCCGAGATGAACCCATCTCCTCTCCCCACTATGTGTGTGGAGTCCCTCTTCACCTCTTGGGGCTGGGGATCAGGTCAGTTGAGACTGTAGAATCACCTCGAGATCTTTGAGTTTTAAACCAGTGAAGTCACTTCTTTCCTATAGGGAGGGAATTAAATAAGTGGACAGTTTTCATCTTCCTGGAATTATTCAAAATAGAGACTTGAGGCTTGACCACCCCTTCTATGGCGTCTCATACTCCAGTCATTTGAGTGCATGACTGCTGGCCACATTTGTCATGCCTGTCAGTCTGGATCAATTGTCAATCGAGCCCTATAATTTGAGTCCCTGTGAACTCTAGCAGGGTAAATGTTTTACACCTCCCTGACTCCTAAATGTGTCAGAGGTTTAGGTCATTAGAACTCACTTTGGCATGCTTCCCTCTTTCCCTCCAGATACGTACAAGACCATCTTCCATTTGCTCACACATCTGGTCGTCACTGAGCGTGTGGACGGGGCTCACCCACCAGGACAGGCGTCTCAACAAGACGGAGGTTGAGGGTTCTGTTTTCATACATGATGGTGGTTGTCTTCACTCCAGGAGCAGGCTCTGTAGCCGGAACCTGCCCCCTCCCCCACCATCCCGTGCAGCTGTCCTGTTTGTAGGTGAATCCTCTGCCAAGGTCAGGAGGAAGAGGGTCCCTTGAACTCAGTTATTCTTTCAGCATATAGGCATTGAGCTCTATTAGTGTCCTGTTTGAGGTCTCTTTCCTTCTTTGGCTTAGAGATGAAGTCATCAATGTCGGTATCATTTTCACATGTAAAAACCCACATATTATTTTTGTTTTGACCTTGATTATTATTCATGAGACATAGCTTTGCTTCTAGCTTCTCATCACCCAGAGAGGGTCACTGTAAAGAGGAAGATTTGGGGGCTGTTATGAAAATCGAATAGTGAGACGCCGTGGAGCTCATTGTAATGGTTGCTTAAAGTTTCTCTTATTTAAGAAACTCTGCTGTAGCTGGGTGGGCTCCCCAGGTGGCTCAGTGGTGAACAATCTGCCTGCCAGTGCAGGAGATGTGGGTTCGATTCCTTGGTCAGGATGATCCTCTGGAGAAGGGAATGGCAACCCACTCCAGTATTCTTGCCAGGAGAATGCCATGGACAGAGGAGCCTGGTGGGCTACAGTCTGTAGGGTGAAAAGAGTCGGACATGACTGGAGCGACCTAGCACGCACGCTGTAGCTGGGTGCTATTTTATTTTCATCATCTTCGGCCCTGGTTGGCTGTGTTGAAACGACGCCAGACCGACCATTGATACCAGGTGTGCGTCCTCCCAGAATTCAATATCACACCTGCAGGCAGAGTGTAAGATTACATCATGTGTCGTCCTGAGCCCCACAAATGACTCTAGACTTCATCTCAAATAACATTATAATTTACACTATGGAGACTTCAGGCTACGGAGCCCTGGCCAAATGAAAGTTTTTGCAGCCAAACACATCAAACCCAGTGTATTTTACTGTGCCGATGGGATTGTTTTTTCTAGAGAGTGGAACATAATTCAATCTATCAATGGCATTTCCAATCAGAAGTGCCTGTCCCTGAAAGGTGGGCGTATAAATATTTGGCTGTCAATTAAAAAGATGCCACAGAGGTTTGTGCTAGAAACCAAAGAAAAATGAAAGGACCCCAGTGCACTGTGTGGATTTCATTAGAGCTCACAGAGGAAAGGAGGAACAATGAGAGGGTTTGTTTCTCCCAGAATGTCATAGCAATGAACCTGTGGACTTCCAGTTGGAGAATCCCTTCAGGCAGAAATGAAAAGCCGCCTGATGCAGATGTGTTCCCAGCCCCGGGGCACAACCTGCAGTCATGTCCTCTTAGCTTTGGGGAATGTTGTGTGGTTGTTTCAACACCTAGTCACCTCCCATACTCTCTCGTCTCCCTGTTTGCACTGAGCTCTTCCTGGGGGAGTGGATGTCGTCACTTGCTCACGCTTTGATCCACTGGCCGGAAAGCAGCTGCTCCGCCTGGTCCAGATACTATCGCAGATGGTTATATGAACAGAGGGAGGGACGTCTTCGTTCCCCGTCTCCCCCACCGATGCCTTCAAAGGCTGGGAGGAGCGTTCCACCTGGCTATTGGGTTTCTGTGACTCTTGGATTCATGCTACGATCCTCTTATTTTCTGTGGAATAGCCCCAGCATTTTGAGTCTTTCAGAGAGGCTGATTTTATGCTTAAAACTGGAATGGGTTNGGTCCAGATACTATCGCAGATGGTTATATGAACAGAGGGAGGGACGTCTTCGTTCCCCGTCTCCCCCACCGATGCCTTCAAAGGCTGGGAGGAGCGTTCCACCTGGCTATTGGGTTTCTGTGACTCTTGGATTCATGCTACGATCCTCTTATTTTCTGTGGAATAGCCCCAGCATTTTGAGTCTTTCAGAGAGGCTGATTTTATGCTTAAAACTGGAATGGGTTGCCATTTCCTTCTCCAGGAGATCTTCCTGACCCAGGGACTGAACCCAGGTCTCCCGCATTGTAGGCAGACACTTTACCATCTGAGCCACCAGGGAAGTCCATGCTTAAAACTAGTGGGCCATAATTTGCAGTCTGGGTATGAGGGTAGGAGTGTCTGAGAGATCTTTACCTCTCCCCTCCCCCAGACAACTCCTTCACCTGTCCTGATTTGCCAGCATTTCCACAGTTCTTCAAGAACTCAGAGTCCTTGAAGTCCTGAAGTTTCCTGCGCATGTCATGTGCGTCCTAAGGATGTTGGGGGTGGGGGAGGAAGGGAGCTGTTTTTGGAGTCTATAGCATTTTGTGACGAGGGTCTGGGACAACTGGCGTGTCCTGGATTCTCTGGGAGAAGGTTGTAGGAGAAGGTCGGAAAACAGCTGTGGGAGATGCGAGGAACAGCCAGATGAACCTGATTCACATCATAAATCTTTGTCCCTGGACCACAAGCCACTGGATCATCATTCAGCGACCTATAAATCAGATGGATGTGGAAATAGGGAGGAGGAGGGCTTTCCATTTCCAGCTGAGGCAAGGGTGTCACCTGCCTTGAGGATGCATCTTCCCATCTGGCCCTCATGGTCAGTTTTGATTTGAATGATGTTCTGTGACATGGTTTTTATGGACTCCATACCGGGGAAGAATATGTACCAGGCAGCCTTGCTGTGGTCACAAATAGTCTCTAAGCCTCCATGTATGTGGTGATGGTTTAGTTGCTAAGTTGTGTCCAACTCTGCGACCCCATGGACTGTAGTCTGCCAGCTCCTCTGTCCATGGGATTTCCCAGGCACAAATACTGAAGCGGGTTACTGTTTCCTTCTCCAGGGGTCTTTCTGACCCAAGAATCAAGCCCAGGTCCATTGCAGACAGTCTCCTTTGCAATGCAGGTGGATTCCTTACTGACAGCCACCAGGGAAGACCCCTGGTCTCCAGCAATGTTGATTTCCTCTCGGCATCTCCTGCTGGTGACCACGGTTGGCTGTGACTGCCATGGTTCAACTTGGGTCAGCTTGGCCTTGCATCAGATGTCTGGTTCTTGGACTTAGGCTGAAGGAACAGTATCCACCAGGACAAGCCATCCTTGTAGAGAAGGAAAGCCACATGGAGGCTGGTGGAAAGCCTACACCTCTGCACCCAAACGTATTTGCACCTACATTCTGAGTCCCATAAAGCCACAAGGCCGAGCTGTCCCATGGGGTAGGGAGACGTGTCTTGTCTCTTTGGAGGCAACACAAGCCACAGAACAACGGCATGAAGGCCATCTTTCAGGCAAGGGGATGAACATGTGGGAACAGTCACACGGTCATCCCAGTGTGTCTGTGCTCACGAGACTTCTTGCTCAGTTTTGTAGAAATCCCGGGTAAGTTGACCTTTAGTGATTCAGAAGTGTTGGTGCATGGAAAGCCAGTTTGCTGGGTTTTTATCCGCAGCCATTTCTCATCTGCACAGAGTGCTCTTCAGTGTTTTCCAGTGCATCATTTGTCTTTCAGACTGATGTTTTCAAAGGTGAGTTTAACTGAGAGCTAAGCTGGACTGAAACAAATAAGTTTTTCTTATATTTGGGTGTTCTTCTCTGCAAAAAATGTTATTTTTTCTTTCTATATTTAGGTGTTCTCTTGAGTTTAAATTTTGCTTCATTATTAAATATATGATGATAAAATGTTCATAGTTTCCTCCAAGAGGACTCCATACACACGGCTAATGAATTAAATATCAATGTTATTCACATGTATTGACAATAATATACATGGATTTTTTTTTTTAATCCTAAAGGCAAGTCTAAGGGACTTTAGCCTCCCTGTTCATCAGTCCCCTAACATCCCCTGTGGTTAGGTCATTAAAGAGTTCTTGGCACTTTACCTAAAGGCTTTGGGGTGTTAATCCTAGTTTCCTGGTCAGGTTCCAATGAGGGTCACAACATTCTGACTTCTTAAATTACTCCTGTAATCTTGGTCCCATGGAGTGCTCTCTGCACTTTCAGTCCCACATGCTTTCACTCAGTGGCTTGCTGGCAGAGAGACGTGCCGTCTTCTTTTGGGAATGAGATGCTGATCATTTATGAGAATTTCTAGGAACCTCTGAGCTGCAGTGGTGCTGGTGAGCTCTCATGAGTCCTCAGAAGTCTGGGTGAGGGCTCGCCCTGACGTGGACCCCAGACGGGACTCAGGCAGGGCACAGTCCTTCCTCCCCATGCTCTGCCTGGTGCTTTGTCCCTGGGGGAGCTCACCCCACGGAGGAGCCCCAGTGAGAATCTCCCACCCAGACCCTCCTCTGAAGGGGGGATGGGCCGGCTCTCAGGAGCCTTCCTGGGGTCCTTGCCGCTAGCTGCTCGGAGAAAACTCAGTCTCTCTTGGAAAAACTGGAGATCTTGGAGAAGCAATTTTGGAGAACATTTGTTTCTTAAGGATGTATTTGATTATTTATATATTAATATATGTCTCACTAATATAGCCTACTTAGAAAGATGTATTTATGTGCATATATCCTTAATGGTACAAACTTGAATCCTATTTTTATTCTTTTTAATAAAATGTGAAAGGACTTGCAAAAAAATTTAAGCTTCTAATAGCCAAATAGATACTTCATGCCTGTGTGCACATTTGATCCCCTAGGAGTCACACTAGTTTTCAATGTTTTCACCAATAAAACCCTTATTAATTAGTTTTTGCCCTATTGAGTCCAGATTGGAAAGATTTTTGCCTCCTAAATGGAGTGTTGTCGTTGTTCAGTCGCTCAGTCGTGTCCAAGTCTTTGAGACCCTCTGGACATCAGCACGCCAAGCTCCCTGTCCTTCACTATGTCCCAGAGTTTGCTCAAACTCAACATCCATTGAGTCGGTGATGCTATGCAACCATCTCATCTTCTGTTGTCCCCTTCTCCTCCTGCCTTTAGTCTTTCCCAGCATCAAGGTCTTTTGCAATGAGTTGGCTGTTTGCATCAGGTGGCCAAAGTATTGGAGCTTCAGCTTCAGCATCAGTCCTTGCAATGAATATTCAGGGTTGTTTTCCTTTCAGATTGACTGGTTTGATCTTAATGCTTTTGAATTGTGGTGCTAGAGAAGACTCTTGAGATTCCTTTGGACTGCAAAGAGATCAAACCCTTGGATAGCAAGGAATGTATTCAATTCAGTTCAGTCACTGAGTCGTGTCCAACTCTTTGAGACCCCATGAATCACAGCATGCCAGGCCTCCGAGTCCATCACCAACTCCCGGAGTCCACTCAGACTCACACCCATCGAGTCAGTGATGCCACCCAGCCATCTCATCCTCTGTTGTCCCCTTCTCCTCCTGCCCCCAATCCCTCCCAACATCAGAGTCCTTTCCAGTGAGTCAACTCTTCCCATGAGGTGGCCAAAGTACTGGAGTTTCAGCTTTAGCGTCATTCCTTCCAAAGAAATCCCAGGGCCGATCTCCTTCAGAATGGACTGGTTGGATCTCCTTGCAGTCCAAGGGACTCTCAAGAGTCTTCTCCAACACCACAGTTCAAAAGCATCAATTCTTCGGCGCTCAGCCTTCTTCAGAGTCCAACTCTCATGTATTAGGTAATAATTAATTCATTCTCCTATTTTCTATTTTTATCAGACACACATGTAGCTGATAATCACAATTATTATTATGGATCATCCAGAACTCACTACTGGACAGTGACCCCTTCAGCCCAGGGGCTCTGCAGAGGACGGGAAGGCATCTCAGGTGGCTTCTCTGAGCTGGAGCAGCGGACCCAGCTGTTGACCCATCTGTGACCCTGGAATCCGAGGTTCCAGCTGGACACCTGGCTTCCCAGTTAACAGCCACACCTTTCAGCTCCCTTCTGTCTTTCTGGCCCTGGCTCTGGATCCCAGCAGGTGAGCATGAGCAGGAGGGGTGCAGGCAGCTCCCAGATGGAAGGAGCCTGGCTTCTCCTCCTTTCTTTGCTCTTCTCAGGGTGGGAGGCTGATGGAGAGCCCCCATTGTGGAGGACACACTGAGCGACCCGATAGGGACAGTCTGGGTCCCGGGCTCCTATGCAACAATCTGGTGAGGAAAAGCAGATGCAGACATGAGTCTGGGCAGGAGTGATGACCCCGAGACCCCAGCTTCTTGCCGCCAGCCTCGGCGCTGCCAGCCTGGGCCGGTTCCCTGAGGGCTCCTGCTGTCCAGCGTAAGCCCTTCACTTTGGGGTCACTGTCACTGTCACCGCAGCCAGTCTGGATCTCACAGCATCTGAGGGCTCGGGTATTAGTGAGCATGACCACTAAGCATTTGTATCATATGCATGTGTCTGAGTGAAAGTGATCAGCTGACTTCGTGGCAGAAGGACAAAGCCTCTAAACCCCATGGCTTCAGCCCCTTTCTCCCACGGCTCACCTTCCCTCCAGGAGGTGGGTCACAGGACTTGGGTCTGTCCTTGATCCTCATAGTCCAGGCATCTCTATGTATCAGTACATCCTCTCGTTTCCTCCTGGGCAGCTCAGACCAGGTCATAGCATTCGACAGATGTTGCTAAGCTTGCAGAGCATTAGAAAGAATGCTTTCTACAGTGAATAATGTACACCTGGCTCTCTGGTGGTTCTCTTCCTGCCCTTGGATGTCCCCTGCTCTCCCCAGTTCCCTACGGGCAGAATCCCAGGCTGGCTTCTACTTTTCTGAGCCCAGTGCATGCCCTTCCCCACTGGAGCACCCCAGGCCAGGTCGAGGCTGAGAGGCCCCAGGGGAGTTTGGGGTGTCATCCCGTCTAAAGCTGCAGGGAAGAGCCCAGTTGTATGCTCATCATCCTCTCTTTCCAGGTGGATGGGCAGGTGGGGGCCTGATTCTCCCATAGAGAGAAGTGGCAATGTCCTTCCAGACCCACCTGGGGACGGTGAGAGGAATTGGACCATCTGCTCACCATTCTTGGGTTTAACTTTTCCAGTTTCCCTGGTGGCTCAGACAGTAAAGAATCCACCTGCAATGTAGGAGATCCAGATTCAATCCCCGGGTTGGGAAGATTCCCTGAAGATGGGAATGGCAACCCACTCCAGTGTTCTTGCCTGGAGAATCCTGTGGACAGAGGAGCCTTGAGGGCTACAGTCCATGGGGTCACAAAGAGTCAGACATGACTGAGCAACTCACATTTCATAGATGAGTAAAAGAGGAGCCAGAATGTTTAAACAACTTATCCAAGATCACATGGCTTTCAGGTTTCAGAACCAGAATTTGAACCCATGAAGGGTCTCCAAATGCCGATCCAGACCTGCCCCAAACCAGCTGTCAGAACCTTCTGGGAGTTTGTTAAAACAAAGGTCAGTTCCTGATCCCATAAGGGGGTTTTAGGTAGTTTGGGGGTTAGTTTGCATTTTAGTTTTCATCATCTCCCCAGGAAGTTCCAGTGCACGGCCACATTTGGGAACTGTTTGGTGCCTCCCAGGCCACGTCAGTCTAGAACTTTTTTACAGTCTTTTCTCTTTTGCCCACTTCTTCCCTGTCCACCACCCCCAACCTTCCCAACCCCCTTGAGAAGCAAATGATTCCAAATGAGAGTGCTGTGTCACAGAGAAAAGTGACACACAACACCTGTCCAGGCAGGGCTGGGAGCTTAGTTAGAAGAGATCGCTACTTACTGAACAATACTCTGTGACCAGCATTACAGGGAGGGACTGTCACAGAGCATAATAACGTTCACCCCAGTTTCCCAAGATGTCCATTTGGGGAGGCCACATCACACATGGGAGATGATTCAAGGGTAACAAAGCATGAGGATAGATTCTAAGTTACAGCAACTGATGCTCCGGGAACTAGAACCAGTGAGAAGTGCAAGGTTACAGGGAACAGAAGAAGCAGGGGAGGTCTCCTGAAAGAGACAATGCTTGGATTAAGTCAGGAAGAAGGAGTGGGTTTAGGAAAGGCAGTCTGAAACCTCCGTGCGATGGGAAGAGATGAGCAAAGGTGCTTGTGTGCTGAACCACGAGGGTGATGAGGATGCTGTTTGTAATCGGTACTTGTAGTGGTGGTTTACTCACTCAGTCGTGTCCGACTCTGCCCTCATGGACTGTAGCCCCTCAAGTTCCTCTGTCCATGGGATTTCCCAGGGAAGAACACTGGAGTGTGTTGCCATTTTCTTCTCCAGGGGATCTTCCCAACCCAAGTATCGAACCTGGGTCTCCTGCATTGACAGGTGAATTCTTTGTTATTGAGCTACCAAGGAAACCCAAATTCGGTACTTATTTCCTGAATTTGAGCAAAGTCTGGGAGATAGTGGAAGACAGTTAAGCCTGGAGTGCTGCAGTCCACTGGGTCACAAGGAGTCAGACACGACTTAGCGACTGAACTTGTTTCCTGAATTATCAAGGATGTCAGTTGGAACATCTCATAGATAATGATCTGAAAGTGTGTCTGAGAGGGAGACTGGAGCAAGTTGAGGCTAGGGAGGGGTGAGGAGCATCTTTGGGGGATGTGGGCGTGGGGGATGGGTGTTGGCCACTGGAACTGCTGGGGAGAGGGTGGGATGGGCAAGTGGGGGGACGGTCTCTCCTGGGGTGCCCCGGCCACAGGAGGGCCATTGGCCATGATCTGCCTTTCCTACACTCAAAGCCTGAGGTCACATCCCCCTCCTGCTCCATGGGTCAGGCTGGTTTGGGAAGCGAAACATTTATTCTCCCTTGAAAACAAACTTTACATCATTGATCTGCCGCTAAAAAATGTTTGTGCTGAATTCCTGCTTCTGAGCCAGTATGACTCAGATGGTGCACATTTCAAAATTCTCTCAACATCATTTCACATAAAAAAGAAACGTCTTGCGTCGGGCCAACTGTTAAAAAGCAACAACCTCGTATCACTAATACATCGCTGGATTGATTCATGGTGTTCATCTTCAAAGACCTGGATAATCAACTCTGTTTGCAAATCCTTATTAACGCAGAGATAAATGTTATCATAAATTGAACTTTCCTATGATGAGCTAAATTTTTTGGTCTTTGGAGTTCATTTCCAGAATATTCGATAGCATGACTGCAAGGGCTGCATGGCACTTTCCCAATTGGATGCACTCAGAGGGTTTTTTTTTTTTTTTTTTGCCTCCTTTTCCTTTAAGCGAGATGATAAACACTTAATAAGAAGATGGAACTCGTGGAAAGTGGCCAGCAGAGAATAGCATTCTGCCGACGGAATTCCACTTCAGATGCCGGGCTGGAGAGAAACCCTCCTCTCCGCTCCTTCGCCTTCAGAGGATGGCTTTAAAAACTGTGAAAACAGAGAAAGCCCAGTGTGTGGTCTTTGGCAATTTCGTAACAGTCTGTGCAGGAGACGGAGGGGGGAGGTTTGCTGGAAAAAATGATTAGCTTTTTCTTTACGATGACAGAAAACAGTTGCAATTCAAGGATGCCAAGGGTTCTGCAGCCCTCCCCTTTGGCAAATTGTTAGGTAATCGCTGCTCCCAGGTGGTGCTTTCAAGAAAGGCTCTGAAAAGTCACACCCCAGAGATGCCCTGAGGCAGAGCCCCCGTCAGCCAGCCGAGGGGGAGACAGCGGAGGTAGTCAGAGCAGGGAGAGAGGGAGAGATGCTGGGCTTTCCTTTAGGGCAAGCTGCTCCCAGCTTCCTGGAGAGCCTCCATGGGCCTCTGTCCTGGACTAACAAGCCTGAAGACTGCTCCAGGATGCCTCTCAGATCCTAGGGTGATTGTCCTCTTTGTTTGACTTAAAACATCCCAGGAAGCACCAGGCCCATGTTCCCTGGGCTCCCTCTCCATCCACAGCCTCTCAGAACAAACAGGGGCTAATTAACTCACTGTGGTTCAGTTGCTCAGTCGTGTTTGACTCTGTGCGACCCCATGGACTGTAGCCCACCAGGCTCCTCTGTCCATCAGATTCTCCAGTAATCCTGGAGAGGGTTGCCATGGCCTCCTCCAGGGGATCTTCCCATCCCAAGGATCAAACCCAGGACTTGAAAGGGAAGATTTAAATAGTTGCTGATCAGAGAAGAACAAGAAGGGAGCAGGTTCCCCCTCAAGGGACACATAAGACAATGTCTTTAAGCTCTTCTGCAGAACTGAAACCCCCACTGATTGTAAGATGTCAGTGTTCTTCATTCTAGAGAAGGTCACTGTGTGATAACTGAGAAGCTCATCAGGGACCACCTGAGGCCAGATTAAAGGTCTGCAGGCCCTGGTCTTATCAGCACCTGGGTTCTTGTGCCTTGCTATCAAATTCCTCACCAAATCCTCTGGGGTTGTGACACATAGTTTTTTGAGGCAGGAGTCCGCTGTGCCCCCCTTTGCTAGGAAACGTTGTTGAGTCACTCTATTGTGAGATCCTGCAACACCATGGACCCCAGTCTTCCCTGTCCTTCATCATCTCCCAGAGCTTGCCCAAACTCTTATCTGTTAAATCAGTGATACCATCCAATCATCTCATCATCTGTCGTCCCCTTCTCCCACCTTCAATCTTTCCCAGCATCAGGCTCTTTTCCAATAAGTCAGTTCTTCGCATCAGGTGGCCAAAATATTGGAGCTTTAGCTTCAGCATCCTTTCCTACCTCACCTGTTACTCTGTCTCTGAGATTTGCTTTGGCTCCGGTGCACAGAGGCTGAGCATTCAGCATCACCAGCAAGGCTGTGATGATTTTTGTTCTTTGATGCTTTGAGTTTTCTTGCCAGCCCTGACTTACTCTGGCCAGTGTTCCAGTGGTGGACAAGTTCCTTAAGCCTGAGCCTCAGATTGCCAGGCTCCTCGATGCAGGACCTTTAAGACGTGCCCTGTAAGTGCAGCTGGGCGGGCCCCTTGCCATCCCCGGTACTCAGGATCCAGGCCAGATAGGGATTAGGTGACTTCGACAGATCACATCAGCTTCCTCGTCCACCATCTTTTCTTGGAACAGAAATAAAATAAGCATTGAAAATAAGCATCAAAGTCAACTTGAAAAGTGAAAACTAGTAACAAAAGGCTAAATGTGCCCTGAAGCGTGTGTCTGGAATCAGAAGGGGCCCCGGTCTGTGTGCTTTTGGAGGGTTGGGAGGAGGAGGAGGCTGGTTTATAGATTGACTGCTGGGCCTGGACTCATGCACCACAGCTTTAAAAAAAAAAAATCACCAGTTTTTAAAATAACTCTCCTGACTATTTCTCCCTGTTGGCATCACTGCTCCTCCAGGCACCCCCCAGGGGTCTGAGGACCCCTCCTGCAAAGCTAGATATCAGTATACACGACACAGTGAGGGGCGATCCTGCCAGAGTGGGGAGGGCAGCAAGTCGGGACAGCCGTGAGGGATGCAGCAGAGCCTGAGGTTGGACATGTATGCGCCCTGCCACGTGCCCCACTGTGCTTCCTGTATCGTGGCTGCAGCCTGACACCTCGCTGCTTAATGATATCATTTTAAATGTCTCATTACAGAGAATGTCCAAGCATCACCCCACTAGAGGGAGTGGCCGACAGACGCCTGTGCACTATCACCCAGCTTTTTTTGGTCAAAAGTGAACTTGTGGCCGATCTCATTATTTTACGTATTCCCAGACACATACTTCTAACACTGGTGTTCTTAAAGCTGATTCTATTCAGCAATGGTATGCTGGCGTGAATCCATCACAGCAGAATTCGCAAAGAGCTTCTGCCTTTAAGCAAGGTTGTAGCAGATGGAGACAAAGGAGCACAGAAAGAATGAATATCGGTAAATCAGGATTTTAATTAATTGCCTCAGAAGAAGGACTTCCAAGCAATGTCATGGGGTTGAGTCAGAACTTGATGGAAAAATAAGATGGAGAAATACAACTGACTCTGCAAAAATGGAACGTGATCTGAAAAAGAAGAGAGAAAACACGAGGGGGAGCACAAACTGAAAAAGGACAGAGCGACCAAGGTATGCATGGTCACAGATAGCGTTGTTCAGTTGCTCAGTCAGTAGTCTGACTCTCTGTGACCCCATGGACTGCAGCACACCAGCCCTCCCTGTCCATCTCCAGTTCTTGGAGTTTACTCAAACTCATGTTCAGTGATGATGAGTCAGTGATGCCATTCCAACCAACTCATCGTCTGTTGTCCCCTTCTCCTTCTGCCTTCAATCTTTCCCAGCATCAGAGTCTTTTCCAGGTCACATTTGTGAGTAAATCAATACTCAGAATAGCGGATCAAAACGAATCCTCTGGGACAATGGGTTTATGTCTCTGGGGCTGACATCTGTAAACACTGAACACATCTGTTTTCTGGAGGCAGGTGATAGCACCCGACGTCAGCTCCAAGAGTAGGTGTCCCCTAAACCTGGGGGTCTCCATGCAAGAGGAGATCCAGTTTGAATGAATATTCTACTTCCAACTTCTTGGTTGTAGAATTATTTTTCAATTTCGTTTGAGCAGTGTTAACATTTTCAGAAAATCACATGCATATGAAGCGTGTATGTATTATCTTGGGCACTTTCACTCAATAATCAGGATGTATCTTTTTTCCCCAAGAGGGCGTGTCCATAGTTGAATGGACACTGGTGTCTGCCTGGAGACCGTCTGTTCTGCGCAGGATGCTGGCAGGGCCGGGCATGCCGGTTCTGTCATCTGCTGCAGTGGGTGGGGGGCTGGGCAGCTGCCAGACGGGCCGTGTGGCCCGGTCCTCGGCCCCCAGAGGAGGGGCGGCCCCGTGGCTGCAGTCCGTGGGCTCAGGGCGCTGAAGGCTCTGCACTGAGGGGCTATCGGGGATGCAGTGGATGGCAGGAGCCACCTCTGCAGGGTCTCCTGATGCCGGAGTCCAGCTGTCACTGGTCATGTGGATCCTGGGCTATATCTCCCCTGCCTAGGTACTCACAGCTACTCTAGCAGCCCCTGGGGCGGGTGGGTGAAAATGTGTTTGCTCTGCTTGGCTCAGGGTGACCCATGGCTGAACCGGACAGCGGGAAGGCCCGGGACCAGAGTGACCTTGATGCAGGTGCGGGGGCCAGGACCTTGCTCAGGCGTGATGGCTGAGATGGGACTGTGGGAGAGACAACTCGGGGTGGGGGCGAGAGGGCTGGTTTGAATGAGCCTGGTGGAAACAGAGGTGCTGGGGAGCCAGCAGGAGCCCCCGTGGTGGGCTGGGTGTGGGGTCCCAAGGGCCCGGGGACCCTCCGGGGAGCACAGCGGCCTGGTGAACCGCATCTCAATCTGTGCCCTCGCGCCATCCTGCCTCGGCCAGAGGGAGGCTCCAGGGGCTCAGAGTGCACTGGACCCTGGCTCTCTGGTTCTCAGTCCCGGCCGGTTCAGCTGTGGGAAGGACGGTCGGGACACCTGCCCCTGCCGGGCAGGGCTGCCCCCTCCTGCAGGAAGGAGGAAGGAGCCAGGCGTGAGGGACCCGTTGGGTTTGCGGGGCACATTGGTGAGAACCTGGTGTTCAGTTTGCGGACTTGACCGCGTTGTGGCCGAAGCTGAAGGCCAGAAGTGCGGGAAGGATGGTCAGACCCGCCCTGGCTTCCTGGCAGAGGAAAGGGTTTTGGTTCGGCCTGGCTCCTGGTGACTGATGGGTGCTGGAAAGGACTCAGACATTCCCTCCACCTAAGCCAATGCCCGCCCTGCAAGTTTGCTCGTCAGGACACCTGGGTGTAGGGGGTGACTGACTCCCAGTAGCAAGAGACGATGCTTTCTCTGCTGTTTTTTCTTTACTTCTTGCAAATAGTCTGAATGCTTTTATCCATGAATTGGCTTAATTTGCCCATTTTTAGTCAGTTTGTATCCTTTTTCCCCTTTTTTTTTTGCTTCACCATGAACTTTTGAATTAATCTAAACCTGAGAACTGATTCCCCGGGACATCAGAGGTGTGATCCTTGACCTTGACCCTTGGGCCTTGACCCTTGGCCCGGAGACGAGAGGCTGAGAGCAAGGAGAAAGGGCGTCTCCTTCGAGGTTTGCTCGGATGCTGACCAGGTCTGCGAGATGACTCAGTGTCTCTCACGTTTGTAAAACTGACTTTGTAACTCCTGAGCCTGCTGCCTGTGACAGGATTTTATCCCCTCAGAAGAAATGACCTATCTAAGTGTAGTATATGATTAAGCATTGCATAGTCTTTGATTTCTATTCATATGCCAAGTTTGGACATTTTTGGGGGGCAGCTTTCTGAAAGAAAGAATCCTGTGTTCACAATTTCTGGGGCTCACCAGTGCATGGTGACCACAACAGCTACTTTCCCTGAAAAACACAAGTCCTTCCCTTGCGCTGGTTCTCATTGTTCTCAGTGACTGAATTTGTAGGTGATTGTTTAGCTCTGCTCTCTTTCTCTCTTTTTTTTCTGGTCCTGTCCCATCAGATACGCATTCCAAGAAATTACCTTAAGATCTGTTTGACCGTGAAAGCAGCATTCCCAGCTGTGCTCCAATCGCCCGGATAAAAGAGGCAAGAACATCCTGGGTGCTGATCACCTTTCAAAGCGGATGTGTGGGGAGTGAGCCCGCGCCCTCAGCCTTTACTGCCGCCGACCATTGTTGGAAACAAGTCATGATGTCTTAGGAGATGCTGTTTGTGCCAGAGAGCTCCCAAAGTTTTCCCACTGCACACATGAACAGGAATTACTTCCCCTGCCTTGAAATGTGGCTACTATGCAGAGGAGATGGGGCAGCTGTTTAATAATGCAGAGCCACTGAAAAAAATAAAGAGTGATGTACAGAAGTGCTCCAGCGGGTGTATGGCAGGGTACAGGTGAACGTCAAGCTCTCATCTGACCGACATCACCTGGGCTGGGCTGGGCAGGGCTCTGAGGGCCTTAGATTTGTGTTTCCCAGGAAAGCCAGCCCCCTTCTGTCTGGCACTGGCTCCTGGTCACCTGCTAAGTCGGCTGATTGCATGGCCACCAACTCATGGGCCGTCCTCAAAAGCGGGATCGGCCCTCCACGCTGGCCAGTGGAGGGTGCTGGCCCCAGGAAGAGGTGGCCTCGCGCAAGGAGAAGTGACCTGACTCTGCAAGGACTTGTGCAGCTGGGTGCAGCCCTGGGTGGATGAGCAGAAAACGCAGTCCAGGGCTTCCTGGTCCCTGTACAGTGTGTTCTCCAACCTCAGAGACATGGACAGAAGTCCATCAGCTTGGTGTCTCTACTGTTTTTATATTGATCTGCTCACAAGGGCCATAGTATCTCCAACAAGACCCAGAAGAAGGACTTGGTTTAAAAGCAGAGCCATCTTCTCTGGGTAGATTTCAGTTTAGGGAAAAAGTAAAGCTGATGACTGCTGTTCTCTCTCAGGCTTCTGTTTCCCAGGGCAGTCAACTTTTTTCACTGCTAAAAGAGATGTGTCCACACAATATACAACCTGCCAGAACCCCCAGAGTAGGGGCAGAGGGCAGTGTCTGCAGGAAGCTACTGCTGTAAACCCAGGCCTCAGAGAAGAGGAAAGATCTCAATAATCTAGGTGTACAAGTTAAGGAGGCTTCCCTGGTGGCTCAGATGGTAAAGAGTCTTCCTGCAGTGCAGGAGACCCGGGTTTGATCCCTGAGTTGGGAAGATCTACTGGGGAAGGAATGGTAAACACTCCAGTATTCCTGCCTGGAAAATCCCATGGACAGAGGAGCCTGACGGGCTATAGCCCATGAGATCACAAGAGTCGGACATGACTTGGCAACTAAACCACCATCACAACTTAAGGAACTAAAGAAGAGAAAATTAGACCCAGAGCCGGCAGGCGGAAGGAAGGAAGGTTAGAGTGGAGATGAATCCAGTAGAGACAAGAAAAACAACAAGGAAAAAACAAAAGAGGATTCTCTGGAAAGACCAGCACAATTCACAGACGTTTAGCCGGATTGACAGAAAGAGGGGGCTCAGAGGTGTCTAGGGGACTCAGGGGTCTCTTGGGGGTTCAGAAGTGTCTAGGGGTGGGCTTGGGGTATCCACAGCCCTCATTCTTCTATGTTGAGGGTGGATGGTGCTAGGTGGTCTCTGCCCCACCTGGGGCAGAGATCCTGAGCCTTTGCAGGGTTGTCCTAGTAAATGTTAGGTCATGGAGGGTCTGAGGCCACCTCTGGGAGGGTTATACTGCAGGTCAAATAAAACAGGGCATTTTCCACACCTGAGTCTTTCTTCTAGGAACAAAATCGGGAACCACAGTCATCCAAGGAAACCTTGAGGCTGGGCTGAGCCGGGAGGGAATAGGTGGGGTATGCCTAGTTGGGCTGGGAGGGGCAGGTGGTGGGGGTGCTGGTCTAAATGTGGCCACTCCCTGCGTTGGCTGGTGATTCCGAGGCCATTTCTGCCCTGGTCACTCCCCAAGCCCAGCATTCTGTCTCCTCCAAGTTCAAGGTCAGAGCTGCTGCTGCAGTTCTCCTTGGAGACAGCTCTGATTCTCCACGGAAGGTTCCACTTTCCCAACTGGGCCCAGATCAAATATTGACTTTGCTAATTTTAAGTCATTTCGCCGTAGAGAGTGGTGCTTTACGAGGACATGAAGACTGACCACTGGAGGATGCCTGGAATCCAGAAGCAGAGTCCCTGGAGGGACCCTGGAGGTGTGCTGGGCTTCCGAGGGCCTGGTTCTTGACTCAGGGCATGTGAAAATGACCCTCACACCCCGTCAATGCCTCTGAACTCTGGAGTCAAGCCACGCTGAGCCACTGATTAAATCAGTGCTCTTGCTCAGCCCAGAGTCGGGGTTCAGGTTTGGAGCCTGTGGAGCTGGAGGGCTGGACGGAAAGGCCTGGGCTAGCCCTCTGTCCTCCCCATCCCATCCCCTAGAGTCCTGACCCCATGGTGGGCAGGTGGCGATGGCCACGTGTGCCCACCGTAACTCTTGGCAGACATTCTGGGACATACCGCCCAAGACACACTGCTGTCCGTAGACCGAGTCTAGGCCTCACAGGCGGCTTGTATGACCAGTGCTTTTATTCTTTTACGTGCCACATGCTTTCATGACTTCAGCTCCTGGGAAGTCATCATGGTTAGCCCGGCATCCTGTTAGACAGGAGGGTGGGGGGCGTCCTGGGAGGAAGTGAGAACAGATGGGGGTCTGCAGAAGGAGCGTGAACTTGAGTGTTTCACGGTTCAAGTTGCTCAGCATGTCCCCATAAGGAGCAAACCCGCCAGGCTGCCAGGCCTGTTCAGTTTTCCCTGCCCTTGGTTGTCGGCAGTCTCTGTGCGGGGGTCATGGGCCCCCCTCCCTCCCCTGCTCACCTGGCGAGGGCCAGGCTTCCGCCCTGCTTCCTTGAACCTGGGGTTGCACGAAGGTGGTGTTGCTATAAACAGGGAGAAAGGACTTGGCCTCTTCCTCATGCTTTTTTAGCAGCCCTGTCTCTCCCCTGTAATTTCCCTTCTCCATTTAGACAGCACCGCAGCCGCAGAAAGCCATGCTGGCCAGGCCAGCTGACCCGGACCCCGGCCAGGCAGAAGCCTCCTGGCGTTTTGAGATGTCACCTCACCTCACAAATGTCGCCTTCTGTGAAGGGCCAGGCTGTCTGACACACAAGATGGGCCAAGCGGGACTGGCATGCGGGTGCGAAGGCTGGAGCTGGTCCACTGCCTGCTCATCCTCAGACGACGTGGAACTGCAGGTGGCATGAGGCGGCCAGGCTCTAAATTTACCCCCGCCTGCTGGAGTGACCCTGGCAGCCCGAGGGCATGCTGGCCTCCCAAGAAGGAGGCAGCCCCTTACCTTGGTGGTTCACCTTTTGACGTCAGGCCAGGTAGAGGCGGCTTCCGGCCTGTCACAGACGATAGTGGGCTGTGCTGTGATTTGTCCTCTGGCCGGGCTCCGGGGGTCCAGCACCGCCCTGTTCCCAGGAAAGAGGACAGCTATCCTACCATGTGCTCTCTGGGTTGACTTCCCGGACATTAAGGAGGGGATGGCTGTGATCGAGGGCATCTTTGTCTGCTAGTCAGCAGTGGGGACAGAGTTCTCTCTTATTTTCCTGAATTCCAAGTTATCCTGCTCAGAATGAAAAGGGCACATGAACCCCAGAAAGCTCAAACGGTGGTGCAGTTTGCCTGACTCCCTGGGGCTGGAAGGGCCCACAGAAGAGACAGATAAGAACAGTGAAAATCCATTCGGCCTTCCCAGGGGAGGGTTCTGTGGGCGGTCACACGTACAGACCCTCCCCAAGGGTGACATCAAGCGTGATGAAAACCAGGCTGATGGCCTCGCCGATGACGCAGAGTCTGGCTCCCTGAGAACTGATGCCACTGTGCACGCCAGGGACAGTGACACAGCGACATCAGTCACCAGCTCCTGTTCCAAGGGGCCCCTGAAGCCCTGCAACCGCCTCGGGACGGACTAGGGGTTCTGTGTTCAGACGGTTGCTCTCGAGCCAGCACTGAGCAAGGCCTCAGCATTAATAAAGTAGGACCACGGTATGTGCCTCATGTGTTTATTGTGGAAATAAAGTCTGACACTGAGCACTTCACAAATAGAGGTTGCTGCCGTGTCATTCCACATTCTTCAGATCTGAGTGCAGTAACTAAGCGGTTCATTTTTTCAGTTAGTTTTTATATTGTTATGTTGATGAGACCTCGCGGTTTGAGACGCACCTGTCTTGCTTCGATCTCTGATAGGATAACAAACAGTTACAGATGTAAGGTTGAGGGTTGCTAGGTCAAATACAGGATACCCAATAAATCTGATTTTCAGATAAAGAGTTGAACACTATTTAGTATAAGTCTGTCCCAAAGATTGCATGGGATATCTTTACACTGAGGAGATACCCATCGTGTATCTGAGGTTCAACTGGATTGTTTTTGCTAAAGATGGCAAGTCCAGCCAGGGTAGAAAAGCAGAGGTTAGTTTTGGGGGGAATGACATAGCTTAGGCAGGCATGCCGCTCAACACAGGGACCATTCCAGCTCCAGAGCTCAGGTACAGCCCTAGAGGACTGAGCTCGAGGAAGAAGCTGCAAGCCCAACCTGGGAGCTTCTACCCAGCTGGCCTACCTCCAGGACTCTGTGCTATCTCCTCCGACTGTTGTTCAGTTGCTCAGTCATGTCCAACTCTTTGTGACCCCACAGATGGCAGCATGCCAGGCTTCCCTGTCTTTCACCATCTCCTGGAGTTTGCTCCAACTCATGTCCATTGAGTCGGTGATGCCATCCAACCATCTTATCCTCTGTTACCCTCTTCTCCTCTTGCCTTCAATCTTTCCCAGGTAATCTGATTTTATTTGTAACTAAACAGTCCGAACCAGGCAGGAGTTGCAGAGGCTGTATATAACCAGCTTCCATGAGGTCTGGATAAAAACACCCAAACCTCATGGGTTTGCTGAGGACAGCAAGTCAAATGGAAGAGTTAGGGTCATGACGAGTCTGACTGTTTATGACCCTGTGGACGGTAGTCTGCCATGCTTCTCTGTCCATGGAGTCTTCCAGGCAAGAATATTGGAAAATTCCTACTCCAGGGGATCTTCCTGATCCAGGGAGCGAACCTGTGTCTCTTGCGTCTCTTCCTTTGGTAGGCAGGTTCTTTACCACTGCGCCACCTGGGAAGCCCTCTCAAGTCATGGGCTTATTTTAAAACACAAAGGACTATAATTTGTAGTTTCTTATCCCACTCCAATACTCTTGCCTGGCAAATCCCATGGACAGAAGAGCTGGGTAGGCTGCAGTCCATGGGGTCGCGAAGAGTCGGACACGACTGAGCGACCTCCCTTTCACTTTTCACTTTCATGCATTGGAGAAGGAAATGGCAACCCACTCCAGTGTTCCTGCCTGGAGAATCCCAGGAATGGGGGAGCCTGGTGGGCTGCCGTCTATGGGGTCACACAGAGTCGGACGTGACTGAAGTGACTTAGCAGCAGTAGCAGCATACACAGTGAACGGACATTTCAAAATCTTCACAGTGTCCTTCCAATGAACTCAGAACAATGTCCTTTTTCTCTCCTCATGTGGGGTCCACAGAGCAAATATCGCTTTTATTTCACAGTTGGGGAAACTTGCCCGAAGCCGGTGGCTTCCTCTGTCTTGTGTTGGTGGCTCTGTGTCAGGATCAGGGTTTCTAGCCCGGTGGTCAGTCCCAGCAGGGTCTGTGGTTTCCCTGAGAGTTAAGCTATGTTTTATTTGGGGAGAGGTTCAAGTTCCCCAATTCCATGTGATTTTAGAAATTTAGACCAACCCGGCCATTCATTGTTTTCATCTCTCAAATTCCACGCCTCTTGTTTTTGACTGCCACGGCACTGGCTCTAGCTGTGTCAGGGCTTGGAGTCCAACCAAAGCTTCAGACGCTGCTGCTCTTCTGGTCCAGAGACCAAGATCTTCTGGAAGTTGTGCCGAACCTCTTCGTGGGTGGAGGACTGAGAGTGACTGGTGGAGTTCTTCCTCGGAAAAGTTTTGCTTTTCCATTCTGTGAAGTCTTGCCTCAGCATCAACCCATCCCCTGGAAACTGTGTCTGGCTCATGACAAGCTGGTTTTCTCTTTTCCCCCTGAATCAGTGATTCATCATTTATTTTGGTCTTGTGAAGACACATTCTGCAATCTTGATGACATCCCCAGACCATTTGACTAAATTAAGTAAAAATGAAGGAGAAGAACCTCCGAATAGCAAACAGGACAGTTGAATCCCTCAAGCTCTGATGTGTGTGGACAAGATCGCAGACGCTGCTCTGCGTCCCCCTTCCAGACTACAGACTGATGACTTAAAGATTGAAGTGGACCCATGTCCCCACTTCCTTGCCCTACAAAATGTGTTTGTCATGAAAAAGAACTTAATTTTTTTACTATGATTGAATTACCAGCTGCTTGAATTAAACATTTTCATGATGGTTTATCTCCTACCAGAAAATGTTCTATTTCCTTGACACTGGGGTGAATGTTTCTTTAAAGATTATAAGGAGTTTGCTTTACAATTTAAGAAGAGAAAAGCTGTAAGTTACCTGGCATTGGAAGGGCTTTGTACTGTGTCTCGTCATGGCCTTGGGTCACTGGTGTCAAAAGTCAGAACCTGGCAGATATTGGTGGTGAAGCTTTGTGTTTCTGCCTCCTGCTAGTTGGTAAAGAATCCACCTGTCAATGCAGGAGACCTGGGTTGACCCCTGCATCGGGAAGATCCCCTGGAGGAGGAAATGGCAACCTACTCCAGTATTTTTGCCTGGAGAATTCTGGGGGCAGAGGATTCTGGAGGGCTACAGTCCAGGGGGAAAAGTCAGATGTGACTGAAGCAGCTGAGCGCAGACACGAGTTCATCTGGTGTGTGAAAGAGACCGGGTGGGAAGGAAGGCGGGGACAGGTGGTGGCTTGCGAGTGGCTGACCTCTCCACCCCGACTGCTGCCCTCACTGTTTGCGGAGCCTACCCAGGGTGTGCACTTTGACTTTAGGGTGAGGGGCTTCCGGTCATGGGCACAGAGGGAAGACGCCAAACACTGCACCCTGACCTTGAAGCCAGGCTGCGGGCAGCTGTGTGGGCAGGCCTCACCTTTTCTGGGGAGAAGGTTGTCGTTTGGGACACGTGGCTGTGCAGTTTGTGAAAGAAAGAAATAAAACAGGCTGAAAATGTCTCCGTGCCATCGGGCACAGCTGGAAGCTTCTCTGGCAGAGGGGATGGGCTTGGGCTTTGAGGACTCTCTCCTGGGAGGGAAGGTGTGGGGCTACATGGGGTAGGGGGATGTGTGTGGGTGAGGGGGGCTGTTCCAGTCCGTGCTGTCTTTCCCCTTGAGTTTCTTTCATCCTTGGGGCATCTTTCCCTGCGGTGTGGACAATGAGCCCCTTGTCCGACCCGAGGCTGCTCTCCAGCTCCAGGTGCCTACAGGGCCTTCAGCCTCAGCTCAAGGGCAGCAGAACTCAACACTCGGGAGAGAAACAAACCATGAACTTGAAACTGGTTATCAGAAATGCCTCTTCCTGATAAACAGAAGAAAGGGCCTGCCTCCCTCTCACTAAATAACCCTGGAAAACTGAGAGAAGGCGTCGACTTGCCTTTCTCTCTCCCAGGTTTATGGCTCAAGGCTCAGATCTTTGTGAAGATCCACTGTGTGAAATTTCATTTCCCTGAACTTCCTGAAAATTTAAACAAATAGGACTATTTTCCAGAATGTTCTGAAGTTTTTATGTTTTTTTTTTTTTTTAATTCAGCTCCATAATTTATACAGAGGGACAACTTAAGCAGCATAGTATTTCTATGATTGCATACCCCAAAGTGACTTTAAGAATGAAACCATGAAATCCGCTGCTCTGCCGAGCCCTAACCTGACCCGATATCAGCTCTGGGGGCATCATCTTCCATCTCGATTTGGGGTCAGTGTCTGCCCACCCACCCTCACCCTCTGCCTCCTCCTTCTCTCTCCTTGGAGCTCTGGGGACTTCTTCCTGAACCAGGGCCCAAGGCACTAACTCATATGGACTCAGCTGGCAGATCCAAGGATCCCGTGACATCTGTCTTTGCAGCTGTTTTGAATTTGAATCTTAAGGCTACTAACAATGCTAAAGGAAATCAATCCTGAATATTTATTGGAAGGACTGATGCTGAAGCTCTAATACTTTGGCCACCTGATGTGAAGAATTGACTCATTGGAAAAGACCCTGATGCTGGGAAAGATTGAAGGCAGGAGGAGAAGTGGGTGAGAGAAGATGAGATGGTTGGATGGCATCACCAACTCAATGGACATGAGTTTGAGCAAGCTCCGGGAGACAATGAAGGGCTAGGAAGCCTGACGTGCTGCAGCCCATGGGGTTGCAAAGAATCAGACATAACTTAGCAACTGAACAACAACCACAAATAAAGTATTTAAAAAATTAGACAAATGATCATGGCAACAGTTTGGGTAGTTCCTGCCAACCGTGTCTGACGATTTGGGGTTCTGTGTTGAACTAGGGCTGAATCTCAGAGGACATGTCTTAGAAAGGTCACCCTAGAGAAGGGACTTCCAGGCGGAGCTCTAAAGAGATGCTGTGAGTGAGGATCTGGGAGAGCAGGGGCAGGGCAGGGGTGCAGAAGGCCCCGGGGATGGGTAGGAGGGTGCTGAGGGCCAGGGAGGAGTTTTCTTGAGGAGTCCTACAGGCCACAGGGTGGATCCTGAACTTCGCTGGGAGCATGAAGTGACCCGAGCCTGGTCTTCTGAGCTCTCAGCTGGGAGACCCAGGTTACCGGATAAAGGATGCTTGATAAGCATCCTTCCTGGGCAAGTCTGCCAAGGGCAGAACCACAGGATGGGGAAGTGTCCCCTTTGAAGTTTCCCCAGTAGGGTGGGCGGTGGGTGGGGGAAGAGAT
This sequence comes from Neotragus moschatus, assembly GCA_006410615.1. NCBI lineage: Eukaryota > Metazoa > Chordata > Mammalia > Artiodactyla > Bovidae > Neotragus > Neotragus moschatus. The sequence continues at coordinate 1,687,731 of SJYA01001827.1, forward strand.
TGGTGTCCTGAGGACTGGAGCACACCGCGCATCAGCCTTCAAGTCCCAGCTCAGCTGGGTGCAGAGACAAACAAGTGGACGCAAAAGGCTGTCTGGGCCCAAGGGCCTCTGCTCTAGTTCCCTGTTCTGCAAAGATTTCTGGAATGGGGCACAGAAAGCAGAAAACAAAAGTATCTGTAAATCAAACATCATCAAAAAAAATAAATAAATAAAAATAAACCTTTTTGCCCTTCAAGACTTTGTAAGAAAATGAAGCTGGAGATTTGGGGAAAATGTTGCAAGACCTACCTGGCAACAGACTTGCTCTGAAAGATGCGTCACTCAACAATGAGACTGTGAAAAGCGTAGACTAAGACTTCCCTGGTAGTCCAGGGGTTAAGATTATGTGTTTCTGATGCAGAGGGCATGGGTTCCATCTGTGGTTGGGGAACTTAGATCCAAGTGATGTGTGGCAGGGGACATCTCATGAAGAGCCTAGTAAAAATGGGCAAAGAACTTGAACACTTTACCAAAGAAGTAAAACGCTGCTTCGTGAGTCATAAAGGAAATGCAGATTAAAACCACAATGACACACTCTGCACACCCACCAGAAGGCTTAAAATTGGAGAGATCTGCTAAACCAATTCTTAGAGAGGATGTGGACCAACTGGGACTCTCAAAAATTGCTGGGAGGAATGGAAAACAGTGCAGCCACTTTGGAAAACAATTTGTTGAAAAAATTAAAAATACACCTATCAGGTGACCCAGGGCGTCCCAGCCACCCTGCTGTGAGGATTTTTTCACGAGACGTGAAAGGAGACCCCTGCACGTGTGAATGCTCCCAGGACCCAGCCAGGGCAGCCACGCCTGCAGGGCTGGAGCTGGACCTGACTTCAAGAACGTTCTGTTCTGATGGGTCTGAGCAGATCAGGTTTCACCAAGCTGATTTAGGAGGAGCTGAGGTCTTTGGAATTATTTTAGCTTCTTGGGGAATTTCTGGGAATCTCTGACATGATGGTTCTGCTTCTGGGACCATTCCAAGCTACAGAATAATCTTTAGAAACCCAGCAGGTTTGCTGTGCTTTGCCAACTTTTGTTGTTGTTTAGTTGCTAAGTCATATCTGACTCTTTGCGACCCCATGGACTGTAGCCCACCAGGCTCCTCTGTCCACGGTATTTCCCAGGTGAGAACACTGGAGTGGGTGGCCATTGCCTCCTCCAGGGGGATCTTCCTAACCCAGGGATCAAACCTGAGTCTCCTGCATTAGCAGACGGATTCCTTACTGCTGAGCCACCAGGGAAGCCCTTTGGCAACATTTAGGGATGAACAAAACCTCAGTGAGCCTTGGAGGAGAAATGTGCTGAGAAGTAGCTCACCAAAAATGATAGCAATTTGGTACAGGAATGCCAGGAAAGTTTGAGTAGATGCTGATTTTTTTTTTTTTTTTCCCAAGAAATCTTAGAACCTAGGTAGAAGAGGTTCTATCAGAGGCCACTGGGTTTCAAAGCAAGGAGAGGGAGAATATTCTGTGTGTGGACACAGATTAAAGACATATAAGCAGTGCATGTAAGCCGCATAATATGGGGCTTTAACTTATGTAAAGAAAACATTTAAAAAACACTTGGGAACAAAAATTTCTCAACATTGTACGTTTTTGCATTTCTGCACCCAAAAGACGTGTCTTTTTTTTTTTTTTTAAACCAACATTATACGACAATCTTACTTTTGACAAATAAGTGCAGTATAAGACATTTTTGGTCTGAAGTGTAAAGCAAGCTACTAAAGATAAATCTGTTTACAAATAGATACTGTAGAAATAACACAAAAGAATGAGAATGACCCAAAACACACCCAGTTGTATAAAGTTTCTTCCATTTCCAGGAACAAGAACAAAGCTGAAGATCTAGTTTAATCTTGATGCTGAGAAATGTACAAAATAAAAGAAAAACCAATCGAGGTCCAATGTGGTTTGACCCAGTATTGAGCCTCCATTGTTGGAAATGTGATTATTTTTTTTGGTTTCTGAGAATTCAGATCAGAATGCAAGCCACACAGGTGGGAGTCCCAGGACCTGTAGGTGGTAAGCTGACTAGCTCTCATTATAGGAGGGGGTAGAGATGGAATGAGGACCTTGAAGGGAAGTGGCCACGAAGACCCACCCTTCCAAACAGGAAGAAAAGCCACAAGACCAACAGAAAAGGCAATGATAAAACATTAACATTTTTGCACTGATAGATTCTAGATCCAAGTCTATCTGTGAAAAGTCAAAGGCAGGGTTGACCGTGCTGAAATGTGTTTGGATGTCAAATCCGTACACATCTTTGTCTGAAATCATCAGCCTCAGTTCCCTGGATAGTTTCCTCAATTGTCCGCCCCTATTCTTCAGGACAGGTCTGCCTTAGGAGCCCAGGTAGTGTTCACCCAGCCCCACCATCATCTGGAACTGTGTTGAAAAGTGTTCATTAAGCCAGTAAGAAACGGGTTGACACCATCCCTCTCCATGGAGGTTTGGAACCCAAACTTGATAGTGTGAGTGGTAGAAAATACATGTGAAGTGGTATGATAAAAACTGAATTATCAACACCATGTGGGTTAACCATTTAAAGTGTGCCCAGGCCAAGGGAAAGCAGGTTCAGTTGCAAGATCTCTGGGTTTAGTTAGGATGAGGTTAAAGTCATTTAGCATCTTTTGAACAGCCTGGGGAGGAAGCCAGATACCCCACATTCTGCTTCCTCCCCATTCTGCTGGGGGCTCAGTCGCCCCTTGTCCCCTGAGTCTCTCTTCCAGTGGCCTCCCAGTCAGTGTTTTAGGATCCAGCTGAGTTTATTACAATTCTAAGGTTGCTGAGTGGAACCCACCAGATCTTCTGAGAGCACAGGCCCAGAACAAGAGCGCCGTCACATCCGCCCATGCCTTTGGTGGTGAGAAGTCCTGGGCAGCCCGGAGTCAAGGAGCTGGGCGGTGGCTTCCCCTCTAGCTGGGCAGCTGCAGAGAATGCAGCCAGATTTGGTCACTGCAACAGCTCAGTCAGATTTATTCTACTTTTCTTTGCTGTTCATTAATATTTGGAAGTTTGGTGGGATCCATTTGTCAGGCAGAGGAAGGGACTGAATGCTAATTTAGGAGTGAAGGAATATTTATAAGCCTACAAACCTACTAAGTAAGTAAAGGAAAAGGCAGAAAATTCTCAGATAAGGATGAATGTCAGGAAATCATCAGGAGGCAACATTTCTGCTCATATGGAAGTTACATCCCCTTTTGTTCTTGTCTCCTGTCCAAGGTCACCCTGTATATCCAAGGCGTGTTTCCCGCTATCAGACAGAATCCGGATCTATAAACCGGGAGTGCTTCTCTACTTCAAGTAACAGAAAACCAAATTAGAGTGACTTAAGCAAACAGGGTCTTCTCTAGTGAAATGAGGAGCCCAAGGGTCACCACTGCTGGCGTTTGTTCAGCAGCTTAGAGACATCAGGGCCGATGATGATTTAATTTTCCTGGCCTTTTTGCTCCTGGTTGCCAGATGGCTGTGGCACACTCAGCGGCTGTGTGTCCATATCCCCGCAGAAGGAAGGGAGGGAAAGGGAGAGGGGCCAGGGGCTCACCCAGCCAACAGGAGCGCCTCACGCTCCCCAGGGATGCACAGAAGACTAGGCTATGCCTCACCTGCCAGGCCGACAGGTATTGGCACCTATGATATTCCCTACCCCTTATAACAACCTACGCCAAAGGCATTATTCTCTCCACTTCACAGAGGCAGACGAGGTGTGTGAAGATTACATCTTGTCCTTCAAGTCACCATGATGGAGCAAAGTTTGGAACTCAGGTGGTCTGAATTCCAAATCCTTGCTCTTTCCTCAAACCCACACTTCCTGTCTTCAGAGAAGGAAATGGTGCTAGCACCTTCCTCCCAACAAACCAGCACTGAGAATTAATTACCTCCGTCCTTCCCTTTTAATCCTTGAGCAAATCCTTGGCACTTAGGATCAAAAGTAGTTGCCTCGATTCTCCTGTTGGACCTCTGCCTCGGTTAGTTTAAGATCCTTTCATTACTGACTTCAGAGGCTCTCTTTGGATTCATCTTGGGGATATTTAATTTCTAGTTTGAGTTTGGTATTTTGGACTTTGGGGGTTTTGAAGTTTATACTTGGGTTCCCTCCCCCTTCAAAAAAAGCCTGACATCCATTTTCTTAATTGAATCTTAAACGAATGCATCATTCTCTCACTGGTGAACTTCCTGCCCACATCTATTTGGCAGGCTTTAGGAAATCTAATAATACTGAATATATTAAGAAGACAATTATATTAATGCTCCAAAAAGGGCTATATTGTGAGAGAATTGGGTTTAAGTTGTATGGCTCTGAATTTCGTTGACAATTTTTGTGTCTGACTTTCTTACTGCAGAGTCACTGAGTTGTAAACAGGACAACCAGTTCTGTCAAGATGTGCCTTTGTGCCCAGCCGGGTTCCCAGGTGGCTCAATGGTAAAGAACCCACCAGCTAACGCAGTAGACACTGGTCTGATCTCTAAGTGGGGAAGATCTCTGGAGGAGGAAATGGCAGTCTGCTCCAGTATTCTTGCCTGGGAAATCCTCAGCCAGAAGAACCTGGCAGGTACAGGTTACAGTCCGTGGGGCTGCAAAGAGTCAGACAGGACTGGAGAGACTGGGCATGCACAAACACAAAGTCAAGATTACAGTCGTCAAAACAATCATAGGAACATAACCAAAGTTATACCTGAAATACTTCTTCAGACAGTGTCAGTGTAGTTGAGTGAGTGGGAGGACTGAGCTGGGTTGAGGGGCTTGGTGGAGGAGCCATGGGAGGTGGGAGCGACTGAGCCACCCTCACGTTCAGGGGTCCAGGGATGGGGTGGTGGGTGGAGCCTTAGATGTGGGTGGAGCCTTAGATTTGGAGAAGCCTAAGGACTTGATGGGGGAAATGAATAAATATGACAAATATGAAATAAGAACTGACATGGCCAGGGACCAAAAGATAAGCACGGAGAGGTTGGACAAAAAACAAGCTTTAATACTTACACAAATACATTCAATAGGGCAAAGGGACTAGAAAAAGGTTTATAAGACAAATATAAACTAAAAGAAATATGATATCATATATTAATAGGAAACAATAGTTTTCAAGAAAGCCTAATAAACATGAATATTCAGAAATTATTTTAGAAAAATAAAAACTGAAAGAACTATGGGGATTAGTACATAAATCAGCAATTAAGATCTGATATTTCAACCAGAAAAAATAGTTATCAGAGTTGAATAACTAATAGACATAAATTGCTTTCTTCAACTAGAGAACAGACTTTCTTAAACTTCAACAGCTTTTAGAATACCAAGTCATACATAGTATATCCTCTTACTGTAAGTGTATAGAAATAAGAAATCCATAACAAAAAAAGAACTGAGAAATCACATATGTTTGGAACTAAAAAAGAAAATTTGAATACATAAAAAAACTGTAAGAGAAATTTCAAAATTGAATAAATGATACAGCTGAGACATGGCTAGTGCATAGTACCTTTTGTTTTTCTTTTTTCCAGAAAACAGGGCAGATTGAAAACAAGTTTGTAATCGTGTTTTCACTCAAACCGTTGGCAAGACTGTTGCGGTGGACTAACTGAAGAATGAGGGCATTTGTAGACTGTCAGGGAAACTCATGTTTTACAGAATGACTAGTCGGCCTCAGCAAGGCCCTATGCAAGAAGTTAACAAAAGACGAAATGGGAATAGGTCCCAGGAGGGCTGAAAGCTGTGGAGGTTGATTGGTGACAAATGCCCCAGGGGGCAGGGACCCTGGCAGAGGCTGTGCTGTCTTTCTGTGTCCACATCACAAACCACAGCCGTGATCCCTCCCACATAGCTCGGACCACTGGCCTTCAGTCCTAAGCAGCATTTTTGATGTTTGTACGTATTTGATAAGTAACTGGGTCCCAAAAGATGCTGACAGACCCACAGGGTTGCAATCATTTGATTCCACTAGTTTCCAGTGAGATGGTTGAATGGCATCACTGACTCCATGGACATGAGTTTGAGCAAACTCCAGGAGATGGTGATGGACAGGGAAGCCTTGCATGCTGCAGTCTCTGGGATCGCAAAGAGTCAGACACGACTGACTGACTGAACAACAACACCTACCCTCACATCATTTGTTCAAGGCACTTGCCACATACTGAGCACTTCTGGGAGCTGATGCTGGAAAAAACATTTGAATGTCCAAAAGCAAATGTCTACCGGATGAAGCAGTGGGATGCCTGGAGACTGTCTCTGGGGCCATGAACATCCTGCCTCCCACCAAACATTTTTGTCCAGTGGAGAATGGGCCAGGGCTCACTCTGTGTCTTAGAAATGCTCCCTGGCTAAGCAGGTTTGGTCTCACCATTCTTGTCTCTCACATGGTGAATGTGATTCTGCCACTCACATGTGTTTCTGTGTGTGTGTGTGTATGTATAAAATGAGGAGTTGGCCAGAAATGGAGATGGGCTTGTATAGGTGGGCCACCTCTGTTAGTGTGAATGTTTATTCATCCGTCTGGCCTCACCCTGGGTTACCGAGACATGACGTGAAGACAGACAACATCTCAGGTTTACTGTAACATGAGGGAGGTCATTGTAACCTCAGTAAATGCTCCAGAAGATGATGACTTTCCAGGCATACGTTCTGTGACAACACAGAATCAGCCAAAGTCATTTGACCACATTGTGATTAACTATAGTGGCTCACATGGTAAAGAATCTGCCTGCAATGCAGGAGAACTGGGTTCAATCCCTAGACTGGGAAGATCCCCTGGAGTAGGAAATGGCCACCCACTCCAGTATTCTTGTCTGGAGAATTCTGTGGCCAGAGGAGCCTGGCGGTCTACAGTCCTTGTCTTCACAAAGAGTCAGACACAACTGAAGCAACTTGGCACACGTGCACTCAGAAAAAGGAAAGAATTAGAATATATACATTATGATCGAATTTCATGCAGTCAAGTAGATGCCCAAGTAACGTTTCCATTTTCCCAACATAAAATGGCCCCAAAGAGTAATTTCACTGGGTCATACAGCTCTTCTTTCTTTTTAAGCAAACGTGGTTTCTTTCCCAGTAAATGAGAGAGGACATTCATCAGCTTCAGGTTATGTGAGGTGAGGAATCGGGGAGGTGAGCCCATTAGAAGGCTAAGGCTGTGCCCAGTGAACAGAGCTCAGAGCCCAGGTCCCGCTGGCACTGCGCTTATCTAGTGAGTGATAGCAGAGGGCAGGGGGGATCGTCTCCTTCAGGACTGAACAACTGCATTCTCACCATTCTCCTCGGATCACTGGGGTTCTGTTTATTTTCTGCCTCCTCCACTTGATATTTGTTTCTAGTTTTCAAGGAAGTTTTCCCCACCCCACCAAGGTGGCGGTTAGTGTACAAAGAACTCGCTGTCTGGCAAATGTGACTATTTTTCACATGATCATTGTCATAGTAACTGTTAGTTACCACGTTAAAGGTACTCTTGTTCAGATACTTGGAACACCATGACAGGGACCCTCATCATTATTAAACCCAGGACTTTGGATTCTTATCCCAAATGAAATGCTAGGTCAAGTGACTCAAAGTAAGAGCTCCAACTGGAGTCTTTAGTGACTTTTGGGGAAATAAAACACAGCGAAAACAAAAAAGTATTCCACAAACCCATAACCATGGAAGAAAATTCCAACTCCCATTCTGCGTCGGTGTTTCAATTTAGTATGAAATGTTTATACATACTCGCAAAAATCCAGTTTCACCTCTAAGACTGGCTGATACCCACCTGTCTGTGAGGTTGGAGGGGAAGGAGTTTGGCTCTAATGGCATTTAGTTACTCTAACGTTCAATCATTGGGTCATTATTTATTTTGTAAACACACACACACATACATCGTCATCATCACTATCATCATATTTCTCTGGTACTTGTTTACTGGTGGCATGAGAATAATAAATTGAAACTTTTATAGTATTATCTAATACTTAATCCGGGATCTGAAAACATTTCTAGCTAGTTTTTTTTCCATGAAAGCTTTTTATTAAAAAAGAGAAGTTCAGTTCAATTGCTCAGTTGTGTCCGCCTTTTTGCGATCCCATGAACCACAGCATGCCAGGCCTCCCTGTCTATCACCAACTCCCGGAGTCTACCCAAACCCATGTCCATTGAGTAAAGAGAAATAAGATTGCTTTAAAAAAATCTATAGCTCCTGCAGCTGCATTAATTGCTGTTCTGTGATATGAATGTTGAATTCATTTAAATCTCCTTGAAAAGTAGATCTCATATGGGCAATGCTAATATCTCATCAATATTGTAAAAATCTGCTAAAGTTCATATTGTTTCAAGGAGGGTAGTATATTCATTTGATGTCATGTGCAGATGGGAAGTCCAATTTTGTGGGATTTTAAAAAACTTTCCTGTCTCAGATATATGTTGAAATTTGAAAGTATTCTCTTACATGAACTCCACATCTAGTACTGTTCAATTATTTTCTTTATTAAGATATTTTTTCTCACTTAATTTATTGTGTGGCACCAACTTGACCACTTTGAGTGGAGGAATAAGACCTGCTGTCCAGTCACGTGACTTGTCCATCTACCTTACCTGCTTCTGAGTGTCCTTTGTCCCGAGGATGTGAGGGTCCTGGAGACCACGCTCTCTGGGACCTGAGCTCATGGACACAGAAGCTAAATTTTTGTCATTTTTGTCACTAACTTGACTTAGTATCACGACCTCTGTAAAGGTGTGGCCTTGCCAGACAGTAAACATGTAAAAAGAATACAGCTTCCTCCTGGCAGTAAAAGAGATTAGTAGAAGGAAGTTAGCTGTGACTAGATGGGGCCAGAGCCTGAAATCAAAGGGTTTGTTTGGAAGGGCCTATTAATAATCTCCTGTCTTCATTATAAAGAGGGCTCAGCGTGTGGGGTTTCAGTCCTGGTAAAATCATTTGTGAAAATGTATGATTCCTGGTTCCGTGCACAAGACCTCCTCTGTGGAAGACTCCCCCGGGAGGTGATCGGATTCCTGACTCCTGGAGAACTGTAATTAAACAATTTAATAAAATTCGCCTTTGGAAATTCATGGCATGAGTGTAGGGTCAACTTGTTATTGTTGAGGTAATCTACACGTTTTTGGTGTTCAAAGTATATGCACTACTTAGAGAACTTGATATTAGGATAATCTGAGAGCTTATATTATGATTAAAAATGTCCACAGTGTGATTCGTGATTTTAGACCTGAGGTACTGGAATATGGAAAAGAATTTGACTCAGCCCTCAAGTACTGGTTGCAAATATAAGGTTGGAAAGTTGATTTGAAAACTTATGTAAAGTTGTTTTTTGCAGCCTGATTTTAATTATTTGACTATTAGCTTAAGTTCTGTGATGACACAGAGGGGTGGGATGGGGTGGGAGGTGGGAAGGAGGTTCAAGAGGGAGGGGACATATGTATACCTATGGCTGATTCATGTTGATGAATGGCAGAAACAACATTCTTTACACGATGTTGTAAAGAAATTGTCCTCCAATTAAAAATAAATAAATAAAGATCTGGTAACTACAGACCATGTTCTCAGGATGCTCACAGGGACACTTCTGATGCAGAGACAGATATCCTGCCCAGAGAGGTGACATCCCCGCCTCCTGGCCCTGCTGTTCCTGCACCAAGCAGGGCACAGCCCATCCGGTCTCTCCCTCCCCGCCTCCCAAAGTTGCCTCTCCTGGGCCACCTCCGCACTGTGTCCCCATCCTCCACATCTCTCCTCATCTCTCGTGTGACCCAGGAGTCTCCTGAGTATTCATTCCTATTTCTACCCCCACCGCCTCCCAAGGCTGATGTGCTGTTCGTGTCCTTTCCACGAGGCTCTCTGAGTCTAACAGCCTCTGCAGGGTTCTTCTAGAACCCAGGGGGCTTGACTGTTGAGCTCAGGAGCAGAGACTACCCCTCATGAAGCTGTGATGAGCAGGTGGTCCTGTGGCTCCCGGAGGAGCTAATCTCCAGGCTTCGTGTGGGCCTCCAGAGGCAGGATGTTTAGGAAAGTTCCGGAGGATCCCCACATGCCAAGTGCTAGGCTGCAGGGAAGTGATTAGAATCTGGAAACGGTTTACAAGCACTAGATTTTGTAAACGAGTACTCAGAAGCCTGGTTAGCCTGTGGGTAATGAGCATAGAGAGGATGACAGTAGACCTCTCGCAGTGATGGTATAGACCCTGCCCGTCCACCCCCGCCCCTCATTCAGCGCTGGGGCCTGGGAGTCCCGACTGTGAACAATGGAGGCCCTGGTTTCTGGGGCCTCAGTGGAGGGAACAATTCTTGTTTGGCCCCTGAGCTGGGAAAGTGTCTGGAGAACTGACAAGGTGCCCAAGTTAAGGGCTGGAAACAGGGCATCCGGGACAGAGGGTGGCCCAGAGAGATCTGGGCACCTGTGTGTCACCAGGGCTCCCCGAGGTGGCGTGAACGCTGGGGGCCTCCGTGAGACTGGGAGAGACTGAGCAGGGGGTGGGCCCTCACTCTCAGGAGGCGTGCGGGGTTGGTGGCAGGACCAGCAGATCCTCTGCATGAACCGTGTGACCTAGAGAGAGGGAGCACTTCGAGGTGGGTCCCTCACTGCGAGGACACTGCCTGGGCCACCCTGGACTCGGCTGGAGCGAAGTCCCTGCCAAATGGAAGTTCACTAACCGTGCAGAGAGATGAAGCGTGGTCAGATTCCTGGAGGGAAACGTAAAACTTGGGAAAGAGATACTTAAGAACACTTCACTGTCTAAACCTGAAAACACGATTTCCTAAAAAAAACAGTTGATGGACCAGATAAAGATGAGATGGTCACTGGAAAGACTTAACTTTAAGAATCACAATTTGAAATAATATTTAGTAATTCTGAAGTAAGATAGGACAGCAATGGAAGGAACTAAGAAAAGATAAAATCAGAAAATCACCTGAAGGAATTAGAACAAAATAAACTCAAGAAACCAGGAAGTGAGGTGAGGTTGCTCAGTCGTGTCCGATTCTTTGAGGCCTCGTGGACTGTAGCCCCCCAGGCTCCTCCGTCCATGGGATTCTCCAGGCAAGAGTACTCATGTGGATTGCCATTTCCTTCTCCAGGGCATCTTCCCAACCAGAAAGAATGACTAATGATCAAAGTTGAATTTAATGAAATAAAAATTCACACACAGAAAAATTCAGAAAGGATAATTAAACCAAAATCTTAAAAAAATATATTGCTAAAATAGAAATTCACAAGTGTTCTGATTCATGAAAAATAAAAATACATAAATGGACACACTTTGACAGACCATTCATTACATGGACTCAGCTTGAAAAAACAAATTATAAAGAGAGAAATAAAATGGATCGTACTTCCGACCAGGTAGGAGGTGCTGGCCAAGGAGGTTATTTAAAATGGGAGAGACAAGAATTTCCCTACTGATGAGCAGATCTCTTAAAAAGACTCTTCTAGCTTATGATATGATGATTTTCTGGCAAGAACTAAACTTTAAAAGTATCTTTAAACTTGAAATATGAGAGAGTCAATCTGTTTGTTTACTGTGGTGACATTCAGTATAATAGTTATTGGTGAACTGCACATTCAAGGTGCCAACTATAGCCTGGGCAATCATTAACCTAAGGTCATTAATGTCACCACAATCTGCAGTTTAATATTGAATAATTTCCTTTCAGTGTGTGTTTACATTTGAAAATATTGCTCAGCTGGCAGAGAAGACTATATCAGTCAAGACGGAGCTAGAAAGCAGAAAACTGTAATGTGTTTAGCAATATGCGAGGGGATTAAATACAGACTCTGATTTTAAACAATAGTAACAGCAAGATAACCTGAAACTAGATAAACGGTGTTATGTCAGAGGTCAAAAAAGCACCAGTTACTGTTATTATATACCATGCTTTTTCTATATTTGATACTATTCTGTATGTGATACTTTTTCATCTACAATGAAATGTGAACTTTGATAATAGTTGGAGGAAAATAACAATGACTTGGTGGAAAAACTGGAAAATGGAACTTAAGGAAAGAGCTAAAAAGTCTTGATTCAACTCCTTTCCATACCTTTAACACCTCTATCATAAGACACTTGATGAAGTCACCATCCAGAAGAAAACGAAAAAAGGAACAGTACAAAAAACGTTTTAAAGGAACACGAGGACTTCTCTGCTGGGGCAGTGGATAAGAACTCACCTGCCAATGCAGGAGATGTAGGTTCAATCCCTGGTCCAGGAAGATTCCACGTGCTGTGGAGCAACTAGGGGGGTCAAACCACTGAGCCCGTGTGCGGCAGCTACTGGAGCCTGTGCACCCTAGAGCCCGTGCTCCGCAGCAAGAGACACCACCCTGATGAGATGCCCACGTGCTGCGATGAAGAGTAACTCCACATGTCACAGCAGAGAAAGCCCGAGCAAGGCATCGAAGACCAGTGCAGCCAAAAACAAATAATGAATTGATTAAAAAATAAAATAAAGAAACATGAGATACAAATAGTAATGAAGTAGTTCACCCAGGTAAGCATTTTGACGTTCTCTGTCTCATATGATCTTAAGACCCCTGGAAAGCATTATTATACACATGGGTTAATTATAAAGTGTATGATACCCCATATGTTTTTTTTTTTACTTTAAATTTTATTTTGATAATTGGTTTACAAAATTGTGTTGATTTCTGCCATATCTCAACATGAATCAGCCATAGATATATGTACACCTATGGACTTCCCAGGTGGCTCAGTGAGAGAGAATCTGCCTACAGTGCAGAAGATGCAGGGTTGATCTATGGGTTGGGAAGATCCTCTGGAGGAGAAAGTGGCAGCCCACTCCAGTGTTCTTGCCTGGAGAATCTCATGGACAGAGGAGCCTGGTGGACTATATGGGATTACAAAGAGTCGGACACGATTTATCAGCTGAACATACAGACATATATCCCTTCTCTCTTGAACTTCTCTCCCACCTCCCACCCCATCCCAGTCCTCTAGATTGTCACAGAGCCCCTGATTTGAGGTCCCTGCATCATACAGCAAATTCCCATTGGCTATCTAATTTTACATATGATAATGTATATGCTTCCAAGCTGCCNGCTGAACATATAGACATATATCCCTTCTCTCTTGAACTTCTCTCCCACCTCCCACCCCATCCCAGTCCTCTAGATTGTCACAGAGCCCCTGATTTGAGGTCCCTGCATCATACAGCAAATTCCCATTGGCTATCTAATTTTACATATGATAATGTATATGCTTCCAAGCTGCCCTCGCAATTCATACACGTCGTCGATATGTCAAAATCCAAAGTGTTAACGCACAGAATTCCTATAAACCTGAAATCACTGCTGAATTTTCTTAACTCCCTTCTGGAGTTAAGGGAGAGAGAGTGAGCGACTGAAGTTTGCTCAGTTGTGTCTGACTCTTTGCCACCCCATGGACTCTACAGTCCATGGAATTTTCCAGGCCAGAATACTGGAATGGGCAGCCTTTCCCTTCTCCAGGGGATCTTCCCAACCCAGGGATCAAACTCAGGTCTCCCGAATTACAGGCAGATTCTTTACGAGCTGAGCCACAAGGGAAGCCCAGAGGGAGGAATTTTTAACTGGGAGATGATGATTTTCAGCTTAGACACTAATTTTCNAATACTGGAATGGGCAGCCTTTCCCTTCTCCAGGGGATCTTCCCAACCCAGGGATCAAACTCAGGTCTCCCGAATTACAGGCAGATTCTTTACGAGCTGAGCCACAAGGGAAGCCCAGAGGGAGGAATTTTTAACTGGGAGATGATGATTTTCAGCTTAGACACTAATTTTCCAGCTATTGCAACTGTATTTCATTCTCACTTTAAACACACAGGACAAGAGAGCCTCCGCACCGACAGACACGTGGAGCTAAGGGAGCTGGTTCTCTGAGCGCCTCCATGTCTGTTTCTCTTCTGAGAAGTGAATGTGGTTTCTTGAGGACTCCCGCGTGCTGTGGGCTTTTGGCTTGGGTTGCTGTCCTCTTCGAAACCTCCCCCTCACCTCTGATTCTCCGTTTCCCCCTTTACACACGTGACATCCAGTCTGGCTGCCCCGCCGCCCTGCAGCCCCAGCAAGTCTCGGCCCAGGAATGCGTGCAGCTGCGGCCGGCGGGCAGGGATTCCGCAGTTGCTCGGCATGTGATCTGATGAACACAGGAAACATTCCAGTGGGAAACTAATACTGCTTCAGGGAGAACTCACCGGGGAGGCAAAACAGGTGAGACCGGATTGTCTTATCAAGCGGAAACCAGGGGACTATTGTGCCTTATCTTCGGACATTTGCTTCTAAACACACTGTGGTGGACTTCCCTCCTCCAATGTGACTAGGGGTGTCTTTTCAACTCACTTGCACTCTGAGGTGCCAAAAGGTCACTGAGAGCATTTGTGATGTGTTTGCTTCCACTTTCTGGGCTCAGCTCAGCTTGGGGAGAGTTGGAGGTCACTCCACCCCCAACCCCATAAAGAATGAGATGATGCCAATTGCTGCAGCTGGGATGGACCTAGAGATTATCCTGCTAAGTGAAGCATGTGAAACAGGAAAATAGCATCTGATGTTGCTTATATGTAGAATCTAAAAAAAAAAAACATATGATACAAACGAGCTTAGATACAAAACAGAAATAGACTCATAGACATAGAAAGCAAACTTATGGTTACCAAAGGGAAAGGGGAAGGGAGGGATAAATTAGGAGTGGGGTTAACGGATGTGTGCGTGCTAAGTCACTTCAGTCATGTCCAACTCTTTGCGACCCTATGGGCCGTAGCCAGCCAGGCTCCTTTGTCCACGGGATTCTCCAGGCAAGAATACTGGAGTGGGCTGCCATTTCCTCCTCCAGGGAGTCTTCCTGACCCAGGGATCAAACACATGTCTGCTGCATTGCAGGTAGATTCTTTGCCATCTGAGCCACCAGGGAAGCCCTGCCCCCAACATATGTGCCCCCAGCTGAATCATTTTGCTGTACACTTGAAACAAACACAACACTGTAAGCCAACTACACTCCAATAAATAAAATGAGCCCAAGGCCTCCTCCAGAACCTCTATAAAGCAGAAGTGGGTTTCAGCGGGTCTCAGGGTGCATAGGGAGGGGACGTACCTGTGTTCTCCTGTGGTCCTCCCACTCTGTCCCGAGTCTGAGTGCTTTCACCTTTGTTTCCTTCTCTTTGCCCTCTCTCCTCTCACGAGTCAGGGTGTAGCCCCTCTGTGGGCCCCCGGGCTCCTTCCCCAGAGCACTTGTGCTACATTTGTGTATGTATTGCTTTTAGAAATCAGCAGAAGAGTCTGACGCGCGTTGAATGTGACCGAAAAGAAGATATGAAAACTGTGCTCCAAGAAGAACAAGGCTTTTTATTTGGTCAGAGAATCTGTGGTTTTCCCGAGCCGGATAAGAGCAGTGCTTACGGAGTAGTTTCACAGAGGTAGGCCACACCCAGAGCTGGGATCTGGAGCTGAGGGGAGCAGGTGTTGGGGGCCCTGAATCATCCCATCCACTCTGCTCTGGACCCTGGAGTGCTGCCAACTTGATGTTCTAAGGCTACTCAGAGCCGTGAGGTTGGGCTGGGGGACTTCCCGGTGGAGAGGTCCACACAGGAGGAGAGCTGCTGTGACTGGCCTTACCGGTGCCCTCCTAGCTCTGGAGTTGAGTCAGGTACAGGGAGGTGAGAATCTCAGAGCGGATCCTCACAAACAGCCACCAGTATTGATGACTAAGCAATTTTACTCGGCTCCTGTCTTGTTTTCCTGTTACAAGTGACCTTGATGTTTGGCTTATTGTCAGTGTTATTTGTTACAGGGACACGAAGGTATTTCAGGATTATTTCTGAACCTGCATCACCTTGCCATGTGGGTATCTCCTGATGGTGTATCATGGTGATCACACTTTACATTACATGGCTTCTTCAGAGGCCATGAAAACATAATGCCGCTGCTGCTGCTAAGTCACTTCAGTCGTGTCCGACTCTTAGCAGCCCCATGGACTGCNGGATTATTTCTGAACCTGCATCACCTTGCCATGTGGGTATCTCCTGATGGTGTATCATGGTGATCACACTTTACATTACATGGCTTCTTCAGAGGCCATGAAAACATAATGCCGCTGCTGCTGCTAAGTCACTTCAGTCGTGTCCGACTCTTAGCAGCCCCATGGACTGCAGCCTACCAGGTTCCTCCGTCCATGGGATTTTCCAGGCAAGAGTACTGGAGTGGGGTGCCATTGCCTTCTTCAGAAAACATAATAGCACATTAATTTTTAAAATTATGATAAACATGTTGCTTCATAGCAATTTCCTGACAGATTTTAAAGTGAAATGGACAATGGATTGGCAAGACAAAGTAATCTCAATATTTTCTTCCCCAGACCCCTACTAGCTTCCTGGAAAAGCTCTGTCACAGGGATCGAACCCACATCTCTTAAGTTTCCTGCAGTGCCAGGTAGGTTCTTTATCACTAGTGCCATCTGGGAAGCCCTCTCTGATCACAGCATTACACAGATGACCAACAACCTTGGCACTTAGGGTTGTTCTGGCTAGAGGGGCTGGCAGGAATTAGTAGTGGGAATAAACTCTGCAGTGGAGGCGAGTGGACCACACTGATCTTTTGTGTGAGGCTGCTGATTGCCCTGTGGCAGTCCACCTGGGGAGGATGGGGCTGACTTCTGCTGGCTTCAGAGGTCTGTGGTACATTCACTTTAGATTGTGGGGGGCGGAAAAAATGTGTGTGTCATTGCAAAGATCCTTTCAAATTTTGTAAACCCTGCTAAACCACATCATTTACTCAGAAAAAAAAAAGACCATTCAGTTAACTAATGACATTTAACAAAGCCTTTTTTTGCAGAATACATTACCAAGTCCTTCAAGTGTCCCTAAAATTACAGAGACAATTTGTGGTTCCTGAAAGCCAAGCAAGCTAGGTTTAGTTTTTAAGGCAAAGACGCTAGAGATAAGCAAAACAGGTTAATAACCCAGTTTATGTATTTAGATGTGTTTTCAAAAGCAAATATGATTTATTTTCTCTTGACAAACTAAGGCCATCCTGAGAGACAACAATCGGGTAATGACGGGGTCTGGAATAGTGCAATACTCGGAGTTGGGAGAACTATGCATTTTTAGCCCGAGGAAGAGAGTACATAATGGCGAGGAGATAGCTGTCTTTAAACATCTGAAAAGCTGTCAGCTGGGAAAACTCCAGAGGGCACAAACAGGGTGGAAGTTTCAAGGAGGCAGATTTGGGTTGAATGAAATATCTAACAGTTTGAGTTACAGGTAAACAAGTGATGGGCTCTAAAGCACTGTAGGGTGGGTTCAGGGAGAAATTTCTGCACCAGTTCATCCATGGATTCTTGGATTAGGCATTTCTTAAGGTACTGTTCAACTCAACATTCTATGGGTCTTGGATGTAAAACTTCTACTTTACACAAAGAGCTGGTTTTGTTGCCCACAGGTAGTGTCAATAGCAAACCCACAGTTGTGCCTGAGTCCACCTGTAAGTAGGGCTTAGAGGACTCTGAGACTGGTCTCTGCTGACCGCTTCCTTGTCCCTGGAGCTCTCCTCTCCAGCCTCTAACAGAAGGTCTTCCCTCTGTTGGTGGTGGGTCTAGGCTTCTCTTCTTGGCTCCAGAGTGTCACCCTTCTTGGTCCCTCTGCCTGGAATGTCTCCCTCCTGCTTTCCTGTATTAACTCCATAATCTCAGTGCCAAGGTCTCTCTTTCCTGGGGAAGCTGTTCCTGGTCTGCATCCCCTCTGTCCACTTTGAAAAGCCCACACAGCACCAGGTCCTGCCTGTTCAGGATTCTTCAGTCTATTTGGAGTCCTTTGCTCATGCCTGTCTATCCTCTCGGACTTGAGCTTTGTGAGCATGGAGTCAGGTCTCTGGCAGCCTCTCAGCACAGCTTCAAGCACCAAGTTTCTCACTAGAAATATTTGTTAGATGAAGGCTATCCTCATGCATTTTAAGATGCTCGTGTATATGGGTAGCAGGCTTACTTTGAAAATGTGAAGAACTCAGGCACTGTGTGTGATACCAGACTGTGTCTATGAGGGAGCTGTGGACATTTCGGAATTGGAAAGCTTTGGAAGGTTTTAAGAGTTCCATAGCCTACCGTATCTTTATGGGCAAGATTTCTTTCCCGTGGAGATGGGTTTGGGCCCACGCATCACCTCAGCTGTCCACCAACAAGATCACAAAGTATGATTGGAGTTACCTGATTTGAGAGCAGAGTGAGGCCAGAAGGGAAAGAAGTGCTCACAGGGAGAAAAGGAAGGATTCTAAGTGGTTTTCCCTGAGATCTTGGGAGCTTGGGGACTGGGCTGAGAAGAGGAAATCCTGGTTCCTAGGAGCTGTGTGACTCCGTGAAACCTTCTTTCTCCTTCCTCCCTGTCCATCCTGTCCCAGGGAAGTGCAGGCCCAGGGTGGGCATGGGCAGGTGGAACTGTGACCCAGTCTCCGGAGGGATGATCCCCAGGCTGCCCAGTGAGAGTGCTGAGACCTTACTTTATCCAGGGAAGAGGGTATGATGATAGTTATGAACCCTCTTTAGCAACTGCCATTGTCCTGAGACCATCAGCCCAAATCATGGCTTTTGTCATGAAAATAAGAGATGGGATGGGTGTGGAGCCACTGTGTGTTGTGTGTGTGTGGAGGGGGTGCGGCCAACTTACAGTTGGGGGTGGGCAGGGATGTGTTTCCAGGACTGGGGACATGTCTATGATGAGTCAGCCCCATGCTCCACTGGTCACAGTTGAGTCAACAACTGTTTCCTGAGAAGCTGAGAAGGATGCTGTGATGAGTGAGAACCGACCCCAGGGATCTTCTGGGGATTAAAGGTACAAGTAGCCTGGGTGCGTGCGCCTTGGGGTCTAGTTTGGGGCACGTGGACTGGACATGTGACCAGTTCCATCAGTGAGATTCTCAGGTCACTGAAGGTGCAGGTTTGCGTGTCTAAGTCAATTAGGGAGTGACACACTTGTGTTTTATTGTAAAACAGCAACCAGAGTATGATGGGGGAGGGGGGAGCTTCCCAGAGCAGCAGTGGCGGGATCAGTGGGGGGTCACAGGGACTGGAGAGCCATCATAGGTGGTGCCCTGTGGCCAGTTGGGAGCTTGGCAAAGAGCCCCTTGGATCCTACAGTTTGAGGACCAGGGCAGTCTGGTCAGAGAAGAGGAAAGCATGAAAACTGACCAGTGAGAAGACTGTCAAAATAGTCATCCTTGCAAGAACAAGAAAGGAACCTGCTCCTGGAAGGGCCGAGGTCCCCCTGGCATCAGTGTGTGTGGACGTCCGTATCCAGAGTGACCCAGCTGGGCGCTGAGCGGACCCTCTAGTCCCCAAGGGCTCCTTCCAGATGGCCGCCTGTGTTTGTATGTATTTTTATGTGTGTGTGTATTTCTGGATATGTATGTTTATTTGTGTGTGTGCACATGTATTTGTATGTGAGTGTGTATTTGTGTGTGTGTATGAGTCTATTTGTGTGTGTGTGCATTTGTAGGTGCATGTTAATGTGAGTGCATGTTGATTTGTGTGTGTGTGCAAGTGTGTCTGTGTATCTCTGTGCATGTGTATGCGTGTGTATTTGTGTGTGTGTGAGGGTGTGCGTGTGTACTTGCTTATGTGTGTATTTCTGCAGGAACCCACAGCCCATGTGAACACAGGACCCTCATCTCCAGGACTGCCAAGCTGTCACATTGGATAGCCCTAGATTTGAAAAGGGGAAAAAAAAAAGCAAAATGTTCATATTCGACCAGCATACAACCTGTAGGCTGAGAAGGAACACAGACCACACGACTGGCTCCCCCTTCTTTCTCTCGCTGCAGAAAAAGCAAATGTCAGCTGCGCTCAGCGTTGACAGGGCTGCGACCTCCACCAAGCCTGGGACGGCAGAGGCTCTGTGGCGTTGTCGTTCGGCAAAGACAGAGGGAGGTGACTCAGGACAACTGCAGCAGTGCAGGGAAAGCTGGCGCTAAATTTAGCCAGAATCTCTGCGATGCAGCACTGGCTGCGTCTGTGGCTGTGCACGGTCCGCCTTCGTGGGCCCTTCTGGGCCTTCAAGGACACGGGCAAGGAGCCAGGTGGTGCTGCAAAGGCTCCAATCTCTTGTCTCATCTTCTAAAACTCAGGCATGTTTTAGTGTTGTGAGATGCCACAAGGACGCCCTTGCTCTCGCCTCTCCATTGCCTGCTTCAAACAGGAGCAGCCTGTGAGATAACCGTCACGGCTAGAGAAGATGCTTGAGAGTCCCCTGGACTGCAAGGAGGCCAAACCAGTCCATCCTAAACAAAAGCAGCCCTGAATATTCATTGGAAAGACTGATGCTGAAACTGCAACGCCAATACTTTGGCTACCTGATGGGAAGAACTGACTCATTGGAAAAGGTCGTGATGCTGAGAAAGGTTGAAGGCAAGAGGAGAAGGGGACGACAGAGGATAAGATGGTTGGATGGCATCACTGACTCAGCGGACAAGAGTTTGAGCAAGCTCCGGGAGTTGCAAAGAGTCAGACATGAATGAGCAACTGAACAACAAAAGAGGACAGCCCCTCTCCTCTTGGGTGTCTCGGGAGTCCAGACCAGGGACCTCCTGTTCCCCTGTAGGATGATTCACACTCACAACCGCGCCCCCCATGACCCCTCACTAGCCCTTCAGAGAGAGTAAACTTCGGTGAAAAGAAGGGGGGAATTTTCCACAAAAGTGCAGCTTTCTCCGAGACAGCATACTTGGGTGAAAAATGGCTTAAAGTTTGAGAGACTCAAGGAGGCAGGGAGGCCTGTGGAGGCGAAGTCTGGCGAGGCCAGTGTGTTTTTCGGGACATGCCAGAAGTCTGTGGGGTGGTCTCACCGAAGCAAGCCTGTTAAGGCAGACTTTTAGGACATGACACCCAGGGTATCTTTCACCTTTCAGGAAAGGGAGTTCAAAGGGAGAAGGGATGGGGGGAAGGGGGAATGAATTAGGAATTTGGAATTAGCAGATGCAAACTGCTGTACATAAAATAAGTGACAAAGTCCTACTGCATAACACAGGGAACTCTACTCAGTAGTTTGTAATAACTGATATGGGAAAAGAATCTGAATAAGAAGAGATACGTCTATCACTTGAATACGTGTATCACGTGAATCACTTTACTGCACACCTACCTGAAACTAACACAACATTGTAAATCAACTATACTCCCATATAAAATAAAAATTAAATTAAAAAGAAAGTGGGCAAGAAACTAGAATCCTGACCTTTCCTGTGACCCTGAGTGTATGACCTCCCGCTCTTATACTTCATTTTCTCAGTGTTTATGTAAGTAGCAGCATGCATTTCCCACCTCTTTGATGGGTGCCCTGACAACCGGGAAGGTGAAAGCCCCATTCCGTGCCCTCCGGCATGGGGTGTGGATGGCGACCACGCCCAAGGGGTACCAGGGGAGTTCTGAGGACACTGGGTGTCCTGACTCAGATGCTCAGACCCAAGGAATGAGCAGGGCTGAGCCCCAGGACTGCTCCCCTGTTCTCACAGACGTGCGCTGGGCTTCGCCTCGCTCCCCCTGCCCCCAGCGCACCTCTGCTCACCTGCTCCAGCTCCCCTTCTGCTGATTTCCACCCTCCCTGCACTCCCCTCCCCCAGCGTCCGCCTCCGCCCTGGGTTCCTGGTGACCCACCCCCACCACAGCCTCAGCTCACAGTCAGGAGTGTCAGCCGCCCTGGGCAGAGAGAGTCTGCTGGAGCCCCGAGGCCTCATACACACCGTGTCACCCCACCTCAGAGCCAGTGTTTCCAGAGTCAAACCTACTGTTGATCTCTTGTCCACAAGCTGCTCTGTGTGCAGCCCTGTGCTGGAGAGAAAAGGTGAGCCCAGGGCTAATGCACTTGCAGCTGCGTCATCCTTTCTAGAAGCAGGGCTGGGCAGAAGGTGAGCGGTCACTTCTGAGCTGAACGAACTTAGACCAACAGCAGAGCTAACTTCTCAACACGTCAGTTTATTCATGACAGAAGAGGGGGGCTTGACACTGTAGTCTTGAAGTGCTGTGGCAAGAATTAAATGAGAGAAGATGCGAGAGACACCCGAACAAAGCCCGTGTAGAGTTGAGCTCAGTGAATACTGGATACAGAAGACAGAGGGGGTGCTTCACTGACAGCCCGGGGCTTGGGGGTTAGTGAGAAGGAGCAGGGTAGGACTCAGGCAGCATCTCACAAAGCATCTCATGTGTTAAGCCAAAGGATCTCCACTTTATCCTGGAAGCTAAGGGAGCCATGGAAGGAATGTAAGCAGGAAAAGGACATGATTAGATCTGCATTTTAGAAAGAACACGTCGGTGACTGTGAAGTCGGAGTTGGAGTGGTGCCAGACTGGAGGCCACAAGACCAGCCTGAGGACATCGCAGGAGAGCCAGGTGAGCCATGATGAGGCCGGAATTAAGGTAATAGCTTTGGGGTAGGGAGGATAGCTCGGATGTGTGCGGGTGTTAAGGACAGAGAATCTACAGGACTCTGTAACTTGACGTGAGGCAAAATGAGAAAGCGGGTCTGGGACGCCAGCCAAGTTTCTGCTATAGGTGAGTATATGGAGGATAGCACCCTGAGATGAAATCCAGAAGACTGAAGGAGGAATGGGTTCAGGTCGAAATCTAGCAAAGTTTCTATTTGATTAATTTAATGGAAGTTGGGCTTTTCTTCTAAGAGTAAGACTCCAGGTCCAGGAGAGGCCGAGGGGCCTGGTCTGTGCAGGGGGAGAGTCAGTATCAGGTGGGAAGAACCCAAGGCAGAGACCTGGGGATACGGCCATTAAGGGAAGGAAGATGGCAAATTGCTGCCATGGTCTCGAGGCACAGGCCATGGGGCTCAGATGAGAGCTGGGAACAGCCAGTGTCGCAGAGGGTGGACGAAGGCATGACTCAGCTTGTCACAGACAGAGTCACGGTCAGAGAAGAGGAAAAAGATTCTTGGGCTGGGAAAGACAGAGGCTGCTAGGGACCCTGGTGGGAGCAGTGGCCTTGGAGCTAACGGGGGAACACAGATGTAACTGTGCAGAACACGGGGCGGAGTGGGTCTCCAAAATATCCTATGGTGTTAAGAAGCCTTATTGTGAAAAAGAGAGGAAGAGAGAATGGCATTTAGAAAGGATTTGAATTTGAAGAAAATAGTTTTGTCATTTTGGAACAAATGTTTGAGAACACTGTGTGTGTGAGAGAGATGCTCTAGAAAGAAACCCAGCGGATGTGGAAAGGTGGAAGCCAAAGGAGGATGAGCCATGGGCTACGGAGGGGTGCAGAGGATGGTGACAGCAGGGGCCCTGAAGGAAGGTGGGGAGGGGCCAGGGCATGTGTGTGAATTCACTCTGATGCATGGAAGAATGCTCTTCCTTGATGGATGGTACTTGCTTCTGTTCCTCTGGCAAGTTCTTCCACTCAGAATATGGAGGAGGTGGGCCTGAGGATCACATAGCACTTTAAAAACTTTTGAGAGGAACGAGAAGAGGAACTGGCTAGTGTTTATGGGGTATTTACCATGTCCTCAACCAGACTTTTAATTGCTTTAAATTTATTAACTCTTTTTTAAAAAGAAAAAAAATTATTACCCTTGGCTGCGCTGGGTCTTGGTTGCTGCACACCGGATTTGCTTTGGCTGTAGAGACTGGGGGCTACTTTGTTGCGGTGCACGGGCTTCTCACGGTGGTGGCTTCTCTAGTCGTGGAACACGGGCTTCAGGCGGGTGGGCTTCAGTAGTCGCAGGGTGTGAGCTCAGCTGTGGCTCATGGGTTTGGCCACATCGCGACATGTGGGATCATCCCCGACCAGGGTTGAACCCATGTCCCCTGCACTGGCAGGTGGATTCTTCACCACTGAACACCAGGGATGTCCAGTTTGTTAACTCTCTTAATCCTCACAGTAATTCTCCAAGGCAGATATAGTAATCACCCATCCTTCTCTTACAGAACAGGAAAGAGGGGCAGAGCACTTTGCACACCCGGTCAGATACGTTATAGAGGAGACTTGATCTGGACACCTGGACTCAGCAGATCATCCCTCTGTGGAATCATGTATAGACAAAGTGCTAACATTTACTTTATTCATTCAGTAAATGCTCATTGCCTTAGGAAGCACCACTATGAACAAAGCTACTGGAGGTGATGGAATTCCAGTTGAGCTATTTCAAATCCTAAAAGATGATGCTGTGAAAGTGTTGCACTTAATATGCCAGCAGATCTGGAAAACTCAGCAGTGGTCATAAGACAGGAAAAGGTCAGTTTTTATTCCAATCCCAANTCATTGGAAGGACTGATGCTGAAGCTGAAACTCCAATTCTTTGGCCACCTGATGGGAAGAACTGACTCAGTGGAAAAGACCCCGATGCTGGGAAAGATTAAAGTCAGGAGGAGAAGAGAACGACAGAGGATGAAATGGTTGGATGGCATCACTCGATGGACATGAGTTTGAGCAAGCTCCAGGAGATAGTAAAGGATGGGGAAGCGTGACGTGCTGCAGTCCATGGAGTCATAGACTTGGACAAGACTGAGTGACTGAACTGAACTGACTGAAACGCTCATCGAATACTCTGTATGAGCCAAGCACTTATTTGAGTCATGAAGGATGTGCTGACAAAACAGTAAAGACACTTATGTTCAGGTTTTAATGATGGGAGATTGACAAGAAACAAAACAGAAAATACACTGTATAGTTTGTAGTTGGCGACGGGTGGTACAGAAAAAAGGAAAACATAGAACAGGTGAAGGGGCTGGAGGTGGGCTATGAACACAGGAAGAGGAGAACTCACTTGGGATGGGAACGGGTTAGCCTTGCAGACATCAGATAGACGGGCATCCAAGTGTCTCAGGAATGACTGTGACCACAAGTATGAAAGTGTTGGTTGTTCAGTCATGTCCGACTCTTCTGCAACCCCATGGACTGTAATCCACCAGGCTCCTCTGTTCATGGAATTCTCCAGGCAAGAATACTGGAGTGGGTTGCCATTTCCTTCTCCAGGGGGTCTTCCCAACGCAGGGATCGAATCTGGGTTCTCCTGCATTGCAGGCAGATTGTTTATTGTCTGAGCCACCAGGGAAGCCACCATTATATCCTTTTTATAAATCACAGTATCAAAATAGTCACTTCTCTGAGAATGAATGCAGGCACAGGTCACAGCTGGTGTCCACTCCTGCCTGAGCCCCAGGGAGTCAGTTGCTTCCCACTCTGGAATCCACACTCCACTTGTCTTCCTGACTTGCTCTTTTGTGGGTTTTAAGTTCTACGACCAATGCTGTGGGCCTCTGAGAACAGCTTTTTAACACCCTCTTCTCTGTCATAGCCCACAGGCATCACCATTTAACCATCCTCCTTTTCTCTCCCTCTCTAATGCACAGTGCTCTGCTTGCCACAAGTGAGTATTCAAAAAAGTTTGTTGAAAGCAAACATCCAGGTTCCAGACAGAGCATCTTCCAAGCCCATCAGTAAAACGCTGGAATATGTCAATGATATAACCCAACACTGATGGTGACAGGAAGGAATCCCATTTATTTCTGGTGACATTTTAAATTAATAAGCTGGGGGCTTTCATCTGTGAGGCAGCCATAGATTTCTGACCTTTGGACTCCTCTGGGCTGGGAGGGGCCCGGAGGTGGTCCTGGGACTTTATCAGGTGCCTGGGCCACCGGAGATATGGACGAGATGAGGGTGTCCTCTTGTAAACGCACCGACACTGCATGAGGCTCTCCGGCTGCCTCATGGACCTGTCTTGGCTTGGATGCCAGCGTTTCTCTGTTTTTTAAAACTTTTATTGGAGTGTACTTGCTTTACACTGTTGTATTCTTTTCTGCTGTATAGCAAAGTGACTCACTCAGCTCTACGTATACACACATCCCCTCTTTTGTATATTTCCTTCGCCTTCAGGTCCCCACGGAGCACTGAGTGGAGTTCCCTGTGCTGCACGGCAGGTCCCCATCACTTCCCTGTCTTAGAGGTTTATCTGATCCCCACCTGTCCTTGGCGCTCTCAGGGCGGAGGAGGGAGATGGGGAGAAGGTGCCGTGTCAGCTGCTCCATGAGGCCTCGGACAAGCAGCCTCACCTCAAGTCTGTGGATGAATCCAGAGAGAAAGAGTGGAAAAAGGATTTTTTTTTTTAAAGTTCCCATGTGAAAGTGTCAGTAGGTCAGTTGTGTCTGACTCTTTGAGACTCCAAGTCCTGTAGCCCACCAGGCTCCTCTTTCTGTGGAATTCTCCAGGCAAGAAGAATACTGGGGTGGGTTGCCATGCCCTTCTCCAGGGGATCTTCCTGACCCAGGGATCTAACCCAAGTCTCCTGTATCTCCTGCACTGGCAGGCAGTTTCTTTACCACTTAGCTACCTACGGAGCTTAGTCACTCAGCTGTGTCCGACTCTTGAGACCCCATGGATTGTATCCTGCCAGGCTCCTCTGTCCATGGGATTCTTCAGGCAAGAATACTGGAGTGGGTAGCTGTTCCCTTCTCCAGGGGAATCTTCCCGACCCAGGGACTGAGGCCGCATTTCCATCATCTCAGGCACATTCTTTACTGTCTGAGCCACCAGGGAAACCCATGAAGTATGAAATCTTGACAAGAAAGAAGGAACAACTTAGGCCTCTTTCCTTCGCCTTGATGGACTCTTTGGAGGGAGGCCCCTGACCATCTGGGTCCTGAACGAAGATGCCTAGTGTACCGGGGACCATTTCCAGCAGCCATGAATGACACTGTAAAAGTGGGCAAAGTGACACCTTGCAAAGTGGGCATTGACCACCCCCTGGACCATCATCTGCCCTTCTTGGCTGGTCTGCTGGGAGCTTTGTCTGAGGTGTGGCAGGGGGCTGCCTGATCATGGTTGTTGTTTTTGGTTTTTTCTTTACCCTTTCCTTGGGAAATCATCTGAATCTCGCTCAGCCTGGCTATTCCCTCCTGGAAAAATCCCATTGCCTTTTCACCCTGGTTGAAAAGGTTGAGTCACCCCGTTTTCTAATCCTGTTTGCTGCTGTTCTCACATCGAAGCCTCCAAGAGAAAGAATTATTTTCAAAAATAACACAGTGACATAGGATTTTTTTTTGGCTAATATTTTCACTGATGGCTATTTCAATATTCGCATGAAGTAAAGGTAAAGGGATTGAAGTGTGACAGGGTAATCTTTCAGGACACATGTTCATCGGGGCTACAGCTGAAAGCAGAAATTCTCTGCTCCCAGCCCCCTGACCAGGACCCCTGGGAGAGACCACAGAGGAGCCACGTGTGTGTGTAGCCATGGCACCACAGACTCCCCCCCGTGCTTAGTGGCTCCTGATGGTGAGGTGTGTCCTGTCCATGTCAAGTAGAAGGGGATGGAGACCTAGGGGTGGGGCGGTGCCGTACTAGGGGTCCCGTGGTGAGGTGCAGATTCTTGTTATCCACATCAGTGTCTCCTGGCTAGAGCTGTTTTCCTGTGACCAGCTGTTTCCTTTGGCTGTTCAGGTAACGCCCTTGCAGAAGGGCCTGACTTGGGGTCAGCTGGAGGTTGGTCAGCGTCCTGTACTCATCAGCTCTGGGCCAGCGCACGAGGCAGTGTCCTGGACAGGGGGAGCAGCTCACAGTAGAATAAGGGGCACTTTCTTTAATCGGTTTGTTGCTGGGATGTCTTGTGTGCCCCATCCACAAACCCCTCCATGTGCCGCAGTTGCTCACATACCTTGGGGTCAGGGCTCTGGCTGTCCGACTTGCTCCACCTGTAACATGGGGCTAGGACAGAGCCAGAGCATGGAGGAAGCATTCCTCCCAACTTCATAACACTGCAGTCACTTTGTGGGGAGGGGGGGGCTATTTTCACTCAAAATACTGTTGTCTTCTTACTTCACTGGATAGAATTCAGTAGGTAAATCTGAGATCATGTCCTTTTATAAAGAGACTTCAGAACTCATTGAAAATGTTATCAGTTACCACCTTAGGGCCGACAAAAAGGGCTGTAATGTTTACTGAGCAGTTCAAGTATCAGGCAGCATGCCATGAACTTTTTCTGGTCCTGGTATCGGCTGTTTCCAGCAAAACTCAATTCGGGGCCTTCGATGATAACTGAAAAGTCCATAAAACTGCAGAGATTTATAAAACAGTCAGCTTCACAACTTCAGATCTCCCAACTTGCCGCGTGCATGTCAACTTCTCTGCATTTACTGAGAAATAAAACTCAACCAGCAGGCAGGAGTGTGAAGTCTGTGGGCTTGTGGAGTTCTGAGCTCCCTGTGGGATGTGGATTCTCTGGTTCCTGAAGTCCCTGGGAGAGGTCACCATGTACACTGGTCCTTCTTCTCAATCCAGGAGACACACACTATGGAGCCCTTCAGTTGAGAGAGACATAGGAGTAAGCAGCAAAGGACCGATTTCATATCAAGAAAAACCAGGGGGCTCAGTGGTGCACTTGGCACACACCTGTATGAGACTGTAAACCCAAGAAAGTGAAAGTCGCTCAGTCGTGTCTGACTTTATGACCCCATTGACTATACAGTCTGTGGCATTCTCCAGGCCAGAATACTGGAGTGGGTAGTCTTTCCCTCCTCCAGAGTATCTTCCCAATCTAGGAACCGAATCCAGGTCTCCTGTGTTGCGGGCAGATTCTTTACCATCTGAGCCACCAGGGAAGCCCAAGAATACTGGAGTGGGTAGCCTATCCCTTCTCCATTGGATCTTCTTGACCCAGGAATCGAACTGGGGTCTCCTGCATTGCAGGCAGATTCTTTACCAATTGGGCTATAGGGAAGCCCCTATAAACCCAAGGCCCTAACAGAAACACAGGGACACAGGGTCATGGGGGCTGTGCAGACCACCTCAGTGCCTTTACTGCCATGGTGGGGCTAAGGTTTCACTTTCGTGACAGCATGTTCCATGAAGGCATCAGAGTAATACCCAGGTCTCGTTTCAGATCAAGACCAATTCCACTGCAACTTTCTTCTTTTCTTAACAGCTCCTCCGGAGTCTGTAGAAATCCTTGGTCAGCCATCCACTGCCAAAATATGTCAGTGCAGGGTCCAACTCACAGAGCTTAGACCCCAAAGGAGAAATAAATTCCTGGTGAGGCCACCCCTCCCGCCCGAACACTACCTAGTAGATGGCAGAGACCTCGAGTTTCGGCCAGCTGTCTAGGGCGAGGTAATAGACAGCATGCAGCCAGGAGGGGTGGTCCATGGGGATCCTGAGCTTGAACACGGAGACAAAATAGGTGTGTGAGGATTGTAGTTGCCTCCATGCAGCAGAAGGAAGCAGTTTGTGTGTATGTGTCTGTGTGTGTGTGTGGAGGGGACAGGGAATTAGGGAAAATTGTGCAAAGAAAAAGAAAATGCGTGCTCATTTCCTTACAGGTATTCACTCAAAAACAGCGTTGGAACAGCCAAGAACACAGCTGCTTGCTTTCTGCTTCCAGGAGCCAAAGCCAGGGTTCCAGGAGCAGATGGAGCAGGGTGGGGGCGGGGTGGGGCTCCGCCAGCACAGCGGGGCCAGGGGCCTGGGTGTGAGTGTGTGTCTGCAAGTTCTAGCGGCCTCTCAGCTCGCCACTTCCTCCTCTGTGTTCTCAGCCAGCAGCCTGACCGCTGACCTTTGCGGGAGCAGGCCAGCCGAGGTGGGGAATTTTTAGCAGTTCCAAGGCAGCTCTGGGCTGGGCAGCTGCTCTGTTTCCCCTGATGGCCTGGTTGGTTCTCTGGATGGTGGACACGTCCAGAAACCTCCAAGCTTCAGATCTGTTTTCCAGGAGGGTTCTTTTGAGAATATGGAGACCATATCGGCATGTTTATTTTATGTTTTCATTTTTCTAAAGAGCAATTTGATACATCTGTGTTTCTCTCTGGATAAAATCACATGAAATTATGTTATATTGCTTGACAGGCTGCGTTGTTACCTCATAGCATGGAGCGTGTGTCAAGGAATGCTTTACACATAGCGCACAATCACGGAACATGCTATAGTCTCTTAAAATATGGGTAAAAGCTGCCGTAAGCATCGAAGTCTCTGTTCTCCCAAGAGCAGGAGATATTGGGTTACTGCCTGCTAGTTTGATAGGTATCATTTAAACACTTACTTTAAATAAAAATACACATAAAACAGAGCCCGTTCTGGATCACCTTTGATCTCTAAGTGATACCAAAAGGCCTACATTTTACTGGGAACTCACCTAGCCTCTTGCAAATTGCTTGGCTGTTCATGTATTTTTAAAAAGATAAACATTTTGTTCCTCCCTTGAGATCAAAAGAAAATTCCATAAAGGTGTTTCAATGTCAGTTTTCTTTCTTAAAAAAAGTTTGTTTTTTTTTTTTTTTTTTCTGGCTTGCTGAAATCTTCCATACCTATGGAATTTCCCTCCAGCCTGTTTCAGCTGAATGCCTAATCAACACTGAAGCCCATGGGACGCTATTGGTGAACCCATGAGTCAGGGTTCTGCAGGTATTTCATCAGAGTGAAGTCTTTGTTGGTTTACATTAGATCATGTACTTGACCACAGTCACTATATGGAAAGGTTGTTTGCATCTGTATTTCTAATTTTTCTTTGCTGAGGACTCCCATGAAAATTCATATCTTTGAAGACGGAAAGAACAGTAATTTTCAAGTCTGGATTGTGTTCTGGATATATTCCTGAGGTAGTAAGCATTTCTCTACCCATCACTGTTGGGGAGAATTAGGTTGATTGTGGCTTGTTAAAATTTTTAATATTACACACATAGTTAAAATTATATGAATCTAAAATTTACATATACATCACTGAAGTTACATGTATAATACTAAAAGCATTTATAACATGTGTGCTGTCGTGTGGGAAACGAAGCATCAGTCTATATTCGGTTCAGGATACAGGATGCTTGGGACTGGTGCATGGGGATGATCCAGAGAGTTGATGTGGAGTGGGAGGTGGGGGGGGGGTTCAAGATTGGGAACTCATGTACACCTGAGATGAAAAAATAAAAATTAAAATAAAAAAATAAAAGCATTTATATATGCAAAAGTCTGAAAGAGGTGATCTTTTGTTAACACATTATTGACTGGAGACATATTAATGCCATTGGCATTAGTTTCTGCAAAAATCCCCTGGACAGTGATGTGTTAAAAATATCTTGATTGGTCATTTTGGGAGACAAGTCAAGCTCCAGCACCATCTACAGAGAGAGGGCATGAGAGCCTGGTGGACAGCTGGAGCAAAAATTAAAGGAGTAAGCACACTTCTACCAGGTGGCCTTGGGGTAAAGAACCTGTCTGCAATGCAGGAGATGTATCAGATGAGGGTTCAATCCCTGGGTACACACAGATATACACACATCCACACACACACAGACACAAACACATGTGCGTACAGACACATACACACACAAACACATGCATACATATACACACAGACACATACACACAGACACACACATACACAAATACACACATACATACATATACATACACAGGCACATATACACACATCCACACACAGAGACATATCACACGTGCATACATACATAAACACACACACAGGTACATATATGCATGTACACACATATACACACAGACACATACAGACACATATACACACACAGACACAGACACATGTACATGTACACACACACACACACATATACACATGTCCAAACATAGAAACACATACACATGTACATACACACATAAACACATACATACAGAGGCACACATACACACATACACAGACATATACACACACAGATACACATAGACACATACATGTACAGAAACATACATATATACACACACAGCACATATACACACAGAGACACATACACATGTACATACACACACAAACACGTACGCACAGAGACGCATATACACATGTAGAGACACAGACACACATATACACATATACGCACATATACACACATAGACACATACAGACAGACACATATACACACATACACACATGTACATATAAACACAAACACAGATACACACAGACACATACACGTGTACATACACACACATATACACAGCTACATACACACATATACACATGGACACATATACACACAGACTCATATACACACAGATGTGTGCATACACACAGGCACATATACACACATGCACACAAGCATAGGGGGAGGTGGGACGGAGAACTAAGTGAGCAGAGTTGCTGGCTGTCCCTCTGAAGAGCTGCCCCTGTGTCTCTGCTCCTGGGCCCTGGACCGGGCCTGCCTGGTCTGCACGGGCGGGCAGCTGCATCAGAGGTGGAAGGAGGACTCGTTCCTGGAGACATCCTGAGGAGAGGGACCTGGGGAGGAGGCTGATGGCCCAGGGAGGATGCTGATGGCCCGCCTCCCCTCTGCTCCCTTTGCAGCCCCCACCCCTGCTGTAACTGCCAGTGCCTCTTTTCAGTCCTGCAAAGCCCCGGGGCCCGTCTAGGACAATGTTTTAGATACAGAGAGTATGTCGCAGAGGATGACAGGGGCACCCATCATACTGAAGTGACGTCTACCCTCGGATCCCTGGGGGCGCGGGGTCTAGGGTAAGAGTCAGTGCTCAGTCAGGGTCCTTGCAGGGAAGAGATGGCATGTCCGAGCCCAAGCTGAGACCACCTGAGGATCGTCTGATAGGGAACAGCCCAGAACATGGGCAGGTGTGAAGGGCGCCACACGAGTCTGAAGTGTGTGGCTCCAGAAAGTACGGAGCCCTGAGGGAGGCAAGGAGGGGATGATGACTTAGCCACAGGGGCCTGCAAGCCTGACCTCTGCCCTCCTGACCCCCAGCATGGGGTCCCAAAGATGCTGCACACGGAGCTGAATTTTAACAAAACGTAAATCAATTTGGGGTGCAGCAATTCTTCTGTCAGTGTCAGAGACACCTTATGCCCTTCACCTTCCCCTGGCCCCTGACCTGTGTCCTGTCTTCTCTTAATTGTGAGCATTGTCCGAGGGAGCCGTTGGGCAGGTGAGTTACCCATATGGCCACCGTGTTTATTCACTGTCACTCAGTCTTTATTTTTGCTGGCCAATATTTAAAAATACTTTAAACCATATGTAGAATTAATCATTGATCCCCACCCCCCTTATGCTAGGATACGTTTTCTTTTGTAATTGATTTAAGACCAAGACTCATGAGAGTTTTCTCAGGAAGTCTTACTACTTGCAGCTTGGCTGGCCAAGGAAGTCACCTTGCTGTGCTGAAGGAGAAAATCCTGACAAGTTTTGTCTTGAGAAACAGTTAAATTCACTGAATTCTTTGGGAGCAGCAGTCTGGACCTTGACCATGGAGACAGAGTACTCGGGAGCTCTTTGAAAAGTCATTTGTTCCCATGGCTTGTATCGTCATTCTACAAATTACACAAAATTATTTAAAAAGAAAAAAAGGAGAGTGATTGCGATCGACCCACAGAGATCCACTGGGAATGCAGACTCAGTGTTCCGTGGCGGGTTTCCTTCTGCGGTAATAGAGGGTGGGGAGGGTCTGCCCTGGGGGCCAGGCTGCAGGGGGGACAGTCTGGCAGGAGGCGTGCTGGAGGGGACGGTCATTGGTGTGAAGACCTGGAACTGGTGCCTCGGCTGTGGGGAGAGGGTCTGAGGGCGGTGTCCATCCAGGAGCTCCGAGAATCCTCCTGGGTGTTCCCCTCATCCCCCCAGCTGCTGTCTGGCTGTCTGACTGTTTGTCTCCATGTGTCATAATGTTCTCTTTTAAAGTACAAGTTCAAGCTCAAGAAGTTTTGCTTCCTTAAGAGCCAGCTTGGTGCCTGTGTATGAAACCCCGAGCTCCTTTCCACGGGGGTTTTTGTTCTGTTTTGAAGTACAAAGAAGTTCTCCAAAACCGACCTCCCAGACCAAGGGTTCTGTCCTAGACCCCAAATGCCACCATCGGTGTCCCTCGCCTTGTTTTCTTTCCACGGAAAACCTGACGCGGTCTGTGACTCGATGACCAGAAGGTGAGGCTCTTGGCAGAACGTTCCCTTTGGCTTTCCTTTTCTTTTTTTCAAGCAGTGACTCTCTGCAGATTATTTTCCCCCCGAATTCTCAGAGGGCACACAGAGCTGCAAAGGGAGAAACGACTGAATATTTCTGAATATTTCTGTGACTGTGTCTACTAGACCAGCCCTAAAGTGCTCGTCTATTCACGCGAGGGACATGGTTGTGTTTATTCACATGGGGGAGATGGGAGTGTTTATTCACACAGAGGAGATGGGTATGTGCACGGCTACGGCAGGGCCATTTGGCCCACTTGCTCCTCCTGTAATGTCTGCGTGAACTCGGAGAGGCTGCCAGGTGCCCATCTGTTGGCAATACAACCCAGCCACAAATGCAACTGTTGTGACAACCATGCCAAGTCAGTCTTTCACACAACACTTGTTAAAAGCTACTCTCCTTCCATCCCCACCCATTGCACTTAACTGCCTCAAGTCACCCTCAGACTAGCATTTATTTTCTTAGGTATTCCTTGCTGGTGCAGTTGTGGTGTGCCGGCCTTTGATTTCAGCTAACTTCACTAGCATGAGTGATCACATCCCCCCAAGGTCAGGACCCACCGGAACCTGCTCAGGCGTCAGGGCTGGTGCCTGGGGCACCCTGGTCTCCTCTCTGCTACACTGCATTTGAATCTGGGAGCTGATGGATGGGATGATTTCTTCCCGATGACGACCGAGCACAAAGACACTTCAAGGAGGGCTCCGGGCCAAGGGGTGGAGATCCTTGCCCTTAGGACAGTGCCCTCCTTGGTATCCTGGAGTCCCCACGCTGATGACCTTGGGTGGAAGAGGCAATTCATTCCCCAGTGAGATCTGAGTGGAGTCACTGGGTGTCTTGGACACAAGGTGTCTTTTATGTATTTGAAATTGTGAGAGATCAAATGGATGAGTGACCCCCTGGGATTGACTCTTTTACTGAAAAGTAATTTAAAGTAATTGTTAACTTTGGCCACTTGATGTGAATAGCCAACTCATTGGAAAAGACCCTGATGCTGGGAAAGATTGAAAGCAGGAGAAGCAGATGACAGAGGATGAGATGGTATCACCAACTCGATGGACATGAGTGTGAGCAAGCTCCAGGAGTTGGTGATGGACAGGGAGGCCTGGCGTGCTGCAGTCCATAGGGTCGCAGAGAGTTGGACATGACTGAGCAACTGAAAAACAACAACAAATCTGTTCTCTGGAGTTGATCCTTTTAGAAAATCTGGGGCAGATTTTCTAAAAGGCACTCGGACAACAATAACAACAAGGCCAAGGTGGGAGCGATGAAGTGATGATATATCTGCGTGTTTCCGAATGCTTTGTACCTTTTGGGAATGAAATCCAGAAGAGCCATTCCGGATTGCAGGAGGATGCCCAGAGGCCAAGCCTGGATCTGAACCGTGTGGTGGGTCCCAGCTTTTAGGAGAACAGTCGCGCCTACAGCTCTCGGGGTGCCTGCACACGGGCATCCCACCCTCCACACTGCCGCTGAGGAGCCCACACAGGGCGGGAGCAGGGTTACTCCGCTCACTTGGCAGTGTTTGGTGAAGGAATGCTCAGATGAAAAACGATGACAGTGACAACGGTGTTCAAGGATAAACCTTTGAAGAGGATTAGATCAAGGCTCTCACACAGATATAATCCATATCAGCTCCAAAGTTTACTGAATGTTTTAATTAATGAAGAAAGCAGTCGGATAGCAAGACTACTGGTTTAGAAGAGAACTTGAGGGACCGCATGTGGAGAGCAGAGAAGGAATGCTGAGACAAGCTTATGGATGGTGTCACCTGCCCCAACGCGTCCACAACCACAGGGCAGTGACTGATGCCGTCTGAGGGACACTGTGGGCCTGTCTGTGGGTGGAACTCTTGGCACAGCTAACACTTTCTACAAGTTAACTCGTCTCTGCTGCTGCTGCTGCTGCTGCTAAGTCGCTTCTACGGAGCTGTAAATTTTCCTTGGTGAGGAAAAATGAAGGTGTGTGTCCGACAGGGTCACACGAGCCCATGGTCCTGGATCTGCTGAGGGGTGCCCAGCACTTTCATTTGTCCCTGAGGTCGGCAGCTTGGTGACTCTGCCTCACACTTGAGGAGGCAGAAAGACCAAGTCTCGGGCCTGAGAGGACACAGCAAGGAAGGGGCCCGGCCGTCTAGCCTTATAACGCCCCGGGCACTGCCTGGCTACGGATCCATCATGTGGTCATGGAGCCGAGGGGCCACGGTCTCTGTGGGTCTCCAGGTCCCAGGAGGGGCCCCTGGGGACAGTCGGGACTTTGGGGCCCCCTGGATTCCCTGAGGCCCTTGGGAGCAGAAATGGGCACCGTTGTGCCTCTTGCCTGCAGTTCCTCACTTTGTAGATCTCACCCGCACCTGCGTAGCCTGGTTTTCTCACCTTGATCACCACGTCTGCAGGTCAAATTTGCCATCCAGGCTGTGGCTGAGTGGCCGCTCGAGTGGTAGCTGGTCATCCTGCTGGACGTCTGTCCACTCCGATCCAGGAAGCCAGCAACCTCGGGCCACACTGGCCGGTATGTTTGCTCGGATCTGTCCTGTTAGAAAAGCCATTGGTGCCAGAGGGACCCCCGGGCCTGACCCTGCTTCCTCGGGGGACCAGGCCTGTGTCGTAAGTGGAGCGTGGTCACATGGAGAGCTGCAGATCCCCAAATTGGCAGAAAGTCTGTCCTATTTGTTTTCTCCCCTGTTTTTACTGCTTCTTATTAAAATAGACAGTTCAGGAAACATTTAGTGCCATCAGGGAGCTGTGCCTGGGAGCTGTAAACCTTCACCAGGCGGAGGATTATCCTTACCCACTCTGGACCCTGGGAACTTCTTCCAGGGGAGGGGTGGCCCTTGCGCTGGGTCCCACACCTGCCGGTTAACTGCACAGGCTCCCAGAAAAGAAAAGGGACCAGGGGCATCGGGACGGTTCATCCACAGGCCAGCTGCGCCCAGACCGGGACCCCAGGCAGGGTGTCCCTCCTCCAGGCTGGGGGTCCCTCCTCCAGGCTGGGGGTCCCTCTGCTTCAGAAACACCAGAGGAGGGAGAGTGAGCCACCCTCAGTGTGGGAGCACTGTTGCTTTCTTCCCTTTCTTTTTTGCTGGGTTTTTGTTTCTGTATTTAAATGAGCATTGGCTCTCCTTGTGTAAGGAAGGTTTGGGCAGGAGCCGACACTTGATGTCTCCTGGAGAAAAACAAAAGCAAGCAATGCCTCAAACCCACGTCTCCTGTTTCTCCCGCATCAGCAGGCGGATTCTCTACCCCTGGGCCACCCGGGAAGCCAATGATAACACTAGCAATAACCTAAAGTCTCCTTTTTATGAAACTGCTTTGTCCCTGAAGACTTCTTTTAGAAAGATTTGGTGGGGGAGGTGTGTTGGGTCCCCTTTGTCTGCAAGCCGGAAGGGGAAGGAGACTTCTGTGGGCGGATGGGATGGGTTTTTTTTTTTTTTTTAACCAAGTTACCTGTTTCTGTGCTGGAGTCAGAGCCCTCTGTGGGTATCGCTTTCTAGCCTTTCCTGTCGTTGGTGGTTTAAAGTTGGTCACTGGGGGACGTGTACGCCATGGTTACTGTTGTGTATGCGTGCTAGGCTGATTCAGTTGTGTCTGACTCTATGAGACCCCATGGCCTGTAGCCTAGCACACACTTTCTCCATGGGATTCTCCAGAAAAGAATACTGGAGTGAGTTGCCAGTCACTGGCAAACACCACAAATCTGGACTCTTCCACCTCCGCCGGAGGGCCAGGTCATTATACCCGCCAATTCACACGCCCCAAGTACCAAGAGCCCTGCTTGGCAGACAGCTGGCGCCCAGTAAGTAATTGTTGAGGGAATGAATGAGTGAATCTTGTTGACAATGTACAGGAAATGTAAAGAGAAATTTGTTCTGTTAAAATAAAAACTATCCTAAGGCACTGTAGTTTAGAATTTGATTTGAACTTCCTTACCTGTACGATGTAGCTTCTGGTCTGGTAGGTGACACTGGAACTGCTCGGCATACTCTCCCTCTCTGAGTTGCCACACTGTCATTTGCAAAGTGGGTGTTTTTTTTTTTTCTCTGATTACAGAGAGTACAGAAGGTTCAGACCAGCGGAGGGACAGTCACGGTGCTCTGAAGGGGCAGGGCTCACGTTCAAACTCAAGGTTGGTTGACTTTGAAGCCGCTGCTCGGCCACGAGACAGCAAAGCCTTGTTGAGACGTGAAGGAGGCCCTGCCACCCAGTGCCCTCCCTAGCGTTTCCAGCCCTCGGAGGTGTGAGAGCAGACACTCATTATGGACTCTAGGCAGTAAACTGAGCCCCTGAGTGACGAGTCTGCCAGCTGGACTCCTGCTCTGCTTGCTATCTGGCCTGAAGATGTCATCTCTGGATGGAGGCACTTGCTTACTATCAGGATGTCAGCACAGCCAGGCCCACTCTGCCGCTGGGTTCTCAGATGCCTGCCGCGTCACTTGGTTGAGGGTTGGCAGGAGGAAGGCTGAGAGAAGCTGGTCTCTGCTCTTAGAACATGTGAGTGAAAAGGCAGGGATAACAAGGCATCTAAGCTCACCCATCACCCCCCCCCCGCCCCCCTCATTCCTGAGTCTGCTCCTTGGAGGGATACAGAAGGCTGCTCGCCCACCCAACCTCTCTCCTCCACTGGGTCCCCGCTTCCGAGGCCTCTGCCTGCCCCCTCCCTGGGGCAAAGTGCAGTCTGGAGGTGGAGAGTGAATGGTGGGGGGACCACAGCTGGTTCTTCGTGGCCCGAATTCTACATGAAAGAGACCTGAATGCATCGCCGTGTGAACAGAAACGCTCCAGTAATGAGAATGGGGCCTATTCAGCCATCCTGAATCTGTCGGAGCTAAAATTAGGCTCAGAGGCACCCGATCCTCACGTGTTGCCGCTGTCTGCTTTGAATAAAACACACAGAAGTTCAGAAGGGAGCCCTGTCGCGCCACTTGCCTGAAATTGCAGTGCTCTCATCAAAAGGGGCGTCTGCCTTTTCCAGTCTCGAGTTGGTGGTGATTTCTAACACCCTGCCGCCGGTTTCAGGACTTTTGCAGCCTTGACCATTCATGTAGGCGTGGTCCAGCCAGATGGGCACTCTAGGAACGATGTCTCACCCAGGGGGCCACGGTGTCAGGAATAATTCTAGGGAGTGTGGGCTCCTGGCAGGGTGGTGCTGCGAACAGGGCTCAAAGCAAGAATCTAGGGAATATTTGCAACATATGAGAAAGAAACAACACTGTTAGTCCATAAAATCAGGACAACATAAGTAAAACTGAGAGTGAAATAAAGTTGTGTGTGTCCTGGGCTCAGCATGCCCAAGGCTGGCAGGATGGGAAGGATGGCTTGGGTCCTGTTTGTGTGGCATCTCGTGGGGCGAGCGCAGGGCTGTTGCTGGGGTTCTAAGTGCAGTGGGGAAGGAAGGAAGCATTCTGGGGGGACTCGGGGAGAAGATGGGGTGGCTGGGGCATGATCATAGCTGCTTTTCCAGAATCTCTTCCTCACTGCAGAGCAGGAAGAGGCCAGGCTAATTTCCTGTGTTGGTGATGTCGGTGGGGACAAGGACAAAGACACCGGCAGCTGCAGAAAGACTGGGGAGGTACCCTTGAATGAAAGTTAGTGGAATTAACAGCTTTTAGGAAGAAAGTGTTTGGACCTGGTGATGGTTTGGATGTGGGGAGCAGGGGAGGAGCTGAGGCTGGCTCCTGGGTCTGCACCTGGGTGACTGAGGGGCTGGAGCAGTTGGACCATGGGAAGCCACTAGCAGTGGGATGGGGAGAAGCAGATTTCTGCTGGGAGTGGGGAGGCAGCATCATGGGTTTAGGGTGGCTCATGTGGAATCTGAAGGGCTAGTTTCTCCTGAGGTCTCTCTCCTTGGTGTGCAGACGGCCGCCTTCTTGCCATGTTCTACCTGGCATTTTTTTGCCCTGCAAGCCTACCCCTGGGTCTCTTCCTGTTATAGAGGTACCAGGCCTACTGGATTAGGCCCTTATAACCTCTCTTAACCTTACTAATGACCTCTGGAGATACCAGGTCTCCAAATATAGCCTGGCCAGGGGTTAGAGCTCCTACTATGAATTGTGGGAGACAGAGTCGGTCCCTAGCTGGTAGATAAAGATGATTTTGCTTTTTGTTTTTAGAAAATGACTACACCTTACTTGCTACCGTCAAAGTTTTCTTTAAAGCTTCCAGGTAAGGGCTGGATTTTTAAAAAATGTATTTTACAGCTTTCATCCCTAAAGTCTGATGTGTACTTTGTACTTTATTCATATAAAGTTTATTTTTTTCTCATCTGTTATAAGATCAAACACTTCATAGAAATTTTCCATACTTTGTCTTAGTCCAAAAAGAATTTTGAGGGAAATCTTTCAAACAGTTTTTTTTTTTTTCAAGTAGATTCAGGAAAATGACATGGTTTTTCCTGCTTCCCTAAGAATTGCCTTGAGCAAATTTGCTCTAAAATACATTTTAAAGGAGCTGAATTAAATTTTTTTTTTTTTTTTACAATA
Source organism: Neotragus moschatus (assembly GCA_006410615.1). Lineage (NCBI taxonomy): Eukaryota > Metazoa > Chordata > Mammalia > Artiodactyla > Bovidae > Neotragus > Neotragus moschatus. Next base: position 1,728,076 of record SJYA01001827.1, read on the forward strand.
GCCAGTCTTGTAGTAAAGGTTGGTTAAACAAATAAAGTGAATATTGATTTTTTTTAAAATGTAAAAGTGAGATTTCTTTACTATTTTCTTCTGAGGAGATTTTTGAAATATCTACTTCATCTTGAAAGTTTCTGACAAAGTGGAGTGAACTTTTCTAAATGTTAGATTTGGTCATTACCCCATTTCTTCCCACTTTACACTTATTGATGTTATTTTAGATTCTTTATGAACACATATCCACTTTACTCTTCCACAGCTATTTCTATTCAGAGACAAAACCAAAGATATCTTACTATGGTACCTGTATCATTTGAGATTAGGGTTAGCTATGAGTTACAAATACCTGAAAAGGTCAGTAAGACAGGATATAAAATTTTTCTTTTTTCCTCCTGTAAATCAGCCCAGAGAAAGGGAGTTCTGGACTGTGAAGTGCTGCCATAGCCTTAGGGAACCCAGACTTTTTCTAACCCTCTGCCTTGATTAAAAATCTCCTCATTGCCTAAGATGACTGCAGGAGTGCCAGCCAACTCATCTGCATTCTGGTCAGAAGGGGGAATGAAATAATGAGGAATATCTTTTCCCTTTAAAGAGCATCTCTGAAAGTTTCAATTCATTCCTCCTACTTTTTCACTGGCCAGAGTTCACAGCTAGATTCCTGGAAGCCTGATTCTTTATGGTACAGTGGTTGTGACCAGAAACAAACCAGACTTCTGTTGCTAAGAAAGATGTGAAGAGCAAATGCTGAGTTTACAAGGACTGCCCCCCTGTTTGTGCAGCACACACGGGCCACTCTTTTCTGAAAGACCCCAGGTTGGGGCTGTGGATGCTTTTGCTCTGGGCAGACAGAAGCGGAGACTCCATAAGAGCAGCGATGGTAGCAGTACATTCAGGAAGGACTCAGGCATCACTTTGCAGATTTGTGAAGAAGTCTCATGGCTGTTGTTTCACATGGTCCTTATGATGCTGCTCTGAAGTATAAACATTTTCCCTGTGACCTGGATACTCACATTGTTTTGTAAAGTGTCTAACATAACATAGTCCCTAAGAGGCGAGGCTCATATTCCAGGAACAGGCTTAACAATCTGTGCTGCCTGTCTGGCCAGACTGCTTGGACGTCCCCAACCGTCCTTGAGTGCTCTTCCTGCTCTGACTCACATGGGGACCTGGGGCATCCTTCATCCGTCCCTCCATCCCACTTCCCATGCCCTTCCTCCATCCTCTGATTACCCTCTGTCCATGTTGCAGGAATCTGCCATCTCTCCCTGGGCCCAGGGACCACTCCCTCGCCCTGGACCATGTGACAGCTTCGAGTTTTCTCTGGCTTGTCTGGGATTCTCAGCTCCCTTCCAAACACCAGAATACAGGACTGGACACATCGCACTCCTCCTTCTACCCTCCTTAGGGTCCTGCTGCCTTCAGGGTCGAGCCAACTCTGGGGAGACTCTGGGGAGACCCAGCCCTCATGGTTGGAGCTCACTGTCCTGTGGTGTTCTTCTCACATCCCAGGGTTTCCTTTACCTGATTGTCTTTCCCTACCCACATCTCGGGTCTTTCCCAGTTGCTCAGATAGTGAAGAGTTTGCCTGCAATGCAGGAGACCTGGGTTTGATCCCTGGGTCAGGAAGATCCCCTGGAGAAGGAAATGGCAACCCACTCCAGTATTCTTGCCTGGAGAATCCCATGGACAGGAGTGCCTGGCAGGCAGTAGTCCATGGGGTCACAAAGAGTCAGACACGACTGAGTGACTAACACTTTCACTTTTTACCCCACATCTCTGTCCTGCGTGCTTCCTCCACCCACACGCATGCCCCTGGTTCCCTGACAGACTCCTGCTCATCCCTCTGGACTCGATCCCGACCTCTGCTCCACCAAGGACCCCAGACACCCCGAAATACGGGCCAGGCACCCGGCTCAGGGCAGCTTTTGTTTCTTGTCCCCTCTATAGCTAAGCCTGGGGAGTGTGCATTCATTCTTGTCTTTTTATTCTGCTGCTTGGACATTTGGGCCTTGCTGACCCTGCGGGGACTCCCCTCTCAGGCTAGTGAGTCCTTGGAGCTGGCAGAGGAGGGGCCTTTCATAGGCTACACTCCATGGCTCACACTCTGGCCGCTAGTCCTCCGCCCTGATTACCCCATCTGCCTGGGATCAGACTACTCAGGACAGTCCCTGTGTCCCAGAACCCACTGAGATTATTCAGAACAGCCTGTGCTGAACCGCTTACCCTGCCTCTGTGTACCCCCGCAGTGAAGGCTCTTGGCCACGTTCTTTCACACCCTCAGCATCCCACGACCCTGGTATTCCCCCGTAGGGCCCTGTGTGCCATGTCCCCTCCTCCCGGGGACCGTGAGGAACTGCTGTGTTTCCAGGAGCCGTTGTCTCTGGATCTGTTGGGCTCCCCATCCCTGGATGATAATAAACCCACACTTAAATCAGGATAGGCCCTTGTGCCATTTACCCCCGTCACCAGGCACCAAGCAGAACCTGCCACATAGCAGGTGCTCAGGATAAGCTTGTTAGTGGCTGGATGGAATTGGGGGAGAGAGTGACTAGCCTGGTTTGGACGAGTCCAGGACAGTTCTTCAGGAGGAGCAGGGGGACCCCAGGGCCACGAGGGGCCGGGTGTCCACCAGGTCAGGGGCAGCTCCCTTGGCCGGTGGTATTGTTGGCCCTGCTCACCTGTCCTTCCTCATGTCCCCGCTACCGTAGCTCCCTCTCAACCCAAGTGAGACTGCTTGAATCCACGAGCCCCTTTTCTATCCCAAGAACAGTCTGTGACTTTATGTTCACTCGTGAAGTCTGATAACCATCTGACTCCCTTCGCTGGCCACTGGCCCAATGAGAGGAAGTCTTTTCTCATGATGGCATCTCTATCCCCCCCAAAATGTTTCTTCTAGTAAAGACTCAATAAGTATCTCTTGGGAGAAGAAAGCATGGATAAAGTTAGGAAATAACGGGCTTGTGGAGTGGTGGAAATGCGCTGGACCTGGGTGGGGAATTCAGGGTTTCCAGTCCTGCAACTGCTGCTCCAGAGCCAAGGATTTTATAGAGAGTCCAAGGAGACAAACCAGAGGAAGGCAAGCATCTCAGGGCCAGGGAGAGCCTCCAGGGCACATCCCCACAGCTTGGATTACTGGGGGGCTGTGGGTGGATCCCCACCGACATCCATCTCCCTCCTCTTTTCCAGCCTTGACTCCCCTGCCAAGACCGAGCCAATGGCCCCTGGGCTTTCTCAGGCCAATGAGGAGCGATCTGCTTTCAGTATTCAGCATCTGCTCCCTTTTCCGTACATAGCAGTTTCTCACGCATTCTCTTGTTTTTGTTTTCCTCTCTAGCCAGAAAAGATCCACAAAAGAAAAACGTAGTGCTTCCCAAGAAAAGTGCAGCACAGTCAAGAAAAACACATACAAGCAAAGTGGAGATGCATTTTTCATGACGCTCATTTGCAAGGGTGAAGTGTCAGATTCTTTTAATAGAATCTGTCACGTGCCCCTGTTATCACTACAGAAAGATCTTAGGTTGTAGGGTTTCAGTGTGGACAGAGAAAAGGGAAAAATAAGAGGCTGATTTTTCTATTTGTAATTTTAAAAGAGTAATGACAAAGAAAACAAATGGTAGTCTTGAATCCTAATTACTTAGTTATACAAGTGTGCACACACACACACACGTGCATGTCTGTCCACCTCCCTTAAATGGAGAAAGGCCTCCTGTTACTGCTCCTCTCTGCAAACAGTCTTGTTGTTATCTCCTCACTGGGGCAGATTTAATACCCAGGAGACTGGGGGCCACTGGGTGTGATGACCCATCTGCCAGCTCAAGTTACAGGACAAGCAGCAGCGAGGAAATACCCGTGCAGACCTCACCTCGGTGATTTCCGTAAACGACTCCAGAGTAAATTGCGAGGTTGCGTGGCCTCCTACAATTACTGGTGTTCTAATTTCCTGGGGCTAACTTCAGGGAGTGGGGGATTTTAATTATGGGGAGGGGTTGTTTCCATTGTTCGGACAAATGTCAGAAGCCCAGTTGAAAGCAAGGCCCTGGGCGAGCCCTCAGAAAATTCCTAGGGGTGGTGGTGGTGGGGAGTTGCTGGGGGCGGGGGTCCAAGCCAGAAAGAGAACCTTCAGGGCCAGGCCTCTGACTGCCGCTGGACTTTGTCTATCACTTGACTTTCTTGGTGCCACAAGGATGCTATGAGTCTGAATGCTGGTGGAGACTCAGATGAGGCTCTGTGCCTGGATCTTTCTCAGGAGTCTCCATGGGCTGCAAGGCCCGGGTACCTGAGTCCGGCCTCACCATGCTGACCTTCGTGTCTCGTCCATTCCCCTGTGGAGGAGCCTGGGTGGGGGCAGCGCTGGCAGAGGTATTGGGGACCCCTCCTCTCTTTCTGCACACCACTGCTCTAGGCCAGATGGGAAGAGGTGTTGCAGGACAGAGTAGGGAAGGGCCTTCTCCAGTCACACCTGGGCCACCCTTCCCAGGCCTCCCACATGGCCTCCTCGAAGGCAGCCCTTCTCTCCTCTTTGTGTAAGCCCCCATACCTCACCCCCAGACCCAACCCAAGTCTAAGGGTTTGGATTCCTGGGAAGACAGCTACCTGGTTACTGACTGTCCCCTGCTAATGGCGGAGGGTGTGCCAGGTGCTCGGGCAGAGGACAGGGTCTGGGCCCCTCCTGGAGAAGCCCACACAGCCATGCACACACAGCCTCAGTCAGAAGAGCTCTGGTCCAGCCTGGGCTGAGGGCCTCCCCGCCGCCTTCTCCAGGAACCCCTGTGTTGGAGGAACACACATGCATGTCGACACAGGCAGGTTCAGAAGAGCCTTATGAGGCTCAGAAGTCACCAGGAATAAGATTCGCGGTGAGTGAGCTGTGAGAAAAGTCACCTACAAGGTTTATTCTGTTTTTTGTTTTTTAAAAAATCTTTTGACTGCTCTGCAGCATGTGGGATTTTAGCTCCTGGACCAGGGATCAAACCCACAGCCCCTGCTTTAGAAGGCAAAGTCTTAACCACTCAATGCCCGGGGAAGCCCCCACAGTGGCAGTCGGTACTGATCCGGCCTCCTCTTCTGCTTCCTCTAGTTTTTCAGAGAGGAGAGTGTGTTTTAGGTCATATGAGAAGGTCGTCGCTGGGGGTGTTGGCTCTGCTTGAGGACAGGTGAAAAGCTTTCCTGCCCTATCTCACTTGACTCAAGTGGACATTCTTGCAGCAGCTGGTTCCGAGGGCAACTCACCCTGCCTGTGGGGCCCCCACTGCTCAGGGGAGACCTCCACATTACCCGGCCCAGACTCCCCTCGGGGCAGCTCCCTTGTCGGAGAGAAGACGACGGAAGAAGCAGGATGTGTGGGATGGAAGAGAAGCACCAGGGGCGGGACTAGCTCCTGGTGATCTCCAGGAACCAGGCTTGGTTCCCGCCGACCGGCAGCTTCTCCACCAGCTGCCCCTTTCTTGCCGTTTTCCTTGGCAAACAGCCCCCATCCCTCAGTCACCCACCAGACAGCATTGCTTCGAGCCCCTCACTGTTAGAACTACTCCTCCCGGATTGACTGCAGTTGGTCAGACTTTCTGCTGATTTTCCCTGAGCCCAGGTGGTACCGTGAGGTGGGTGCAGACGGATGCCTGCCCTCCCTCTGTCTGGACCCCAGGCACACAGGTCTCCTCCCAAGAGGCCTGAGCCTCTTCGGTGGTCACGGGCACTGTTAACTCATCGGAGTCTGTGGTCACCTCAAGCTGCTGCTCGGACACTTCCATCCCAGGAGGGCTGGGGACTGAGACGTGAATGTGTGTTGTCTGTGTGGACTTGCAGGCGTGCAGTACAGTCAGGGAAAACCGTGAGCATGAGGCCTGGACCCCGGGGGACCCCCAGAGGTTAAGTCAAGGGCCGAGGGGAGCAAGTCTGCAGCTGGGGGTCATGAAGCCCTTTTTGGGTGTCCGCATGGTTGCACGCTCCAGGGAGGACAGGTCATGCTCAACCAGGGGCTGGACCCCAGGGCTCCGCACGGTCACAGCAGGATGAGCACGTGGGGGATGGAGACCGCTGAGCAGAGGCTTGTCCTGCAGGGCTGGGTGGGGGTCTGCCAGGCTGGATGCCCCAGGTACCAGGGACGTAGGGGGTGCCCAGAGGCAGGTAAGGGTGGCACGGGGCAGCAGTCTTAGGGCACAAAGTTGCTGAGAGGGGACTGCCTGTGGGCAGGCCCCGCAAAGACCAGGGGTCTGGCATGGCCCCTGGGCAGGCAAGTGAGCTCTGGTCCTCAGGGCCTGAGACATGATGGTGCTGGAAGAGGAGGTGACCTACCCCGATGAGAGAGGCCTGTGTCTGCCAGGAGGATGCCAGAGGGTGACAGGACCCCTGATCAAAGACTGGGCCCTGCAAACCACAGAGAAGAGATGGGATGCTGGCTCCCCATAGGCCAGGCCTGGGGCCGACACAGAAATGTCCTGAATTAACCAATCGGGTGTTGGTATTAATGGGAAATTTGTGTGAGAAATGGCAGTAAAATAGCCATGAAATGCTGACTTTCCAAGCCCAGGATGTCCAAGACCACCAAGGGTGTCCAAGACCATGCAGAGCCATGCCTCACAGCCCTGGCCTGGCCCCTGCGGTCCTGCAAGAAGCAATCTTTCCAAGACTTGGGGCTCAGAAACTTGTGAGGCCAGGTCAGACCTCCGAGGGATATCCTACATGGGAGGGTTAGAGGGGCTTTTCTTGACTTAAGTCTTACTAACTTGAGAATCAGGCCAGTTTTACAAGTTTAATTTGAGACTTCTTATATCACTTAATTTAGCTTTCATAAGCATATCAGTTAGGAGGAATTCTCAGTTGAGACTGTTCTAGCTCACTTTGATATTCCAATCCGTTAAATTAGACAACAGGGCTTCCCTGGTGGCTCAGAAGGTAAAGAATCTGCCTGCAATGCAGGAGACCTGGGTTCTATCCCTGAGTCAGGCAGAGCCCATGGAGAAGGGAATGGCAACCCTTTCCAGGATTCTTGCCTGGGAAATCCCATGGACAGAAGAGCCTGGTGGGCTACAGTCCATGGGGTTGCAAAGAGTCAGACAAGACTGAGCAACTGACACACACACATACAAGCTGCTGACTCACTCTGTTTCTTAATTTGCCTGTTAATTCGCCCTCGACTTAGTACCTATTTTACCTGTTATTTTTGCACTTATGGAACTGCAGCCGTCTTAATGAGATTGGAACGACAAGTCTGAAGTACTCAGACCCGGTGTCATATTGAGCCCACATGGCCGGTGGACTAGGTACCCCACCCAGGGGAACGCCAGCTTGTCAGGGCCGTGACAGGCTCCTAATTGCTTGTGACATGGGGCCGCCTTTTGATGTTGACCATGTTCTCCTAATTATTTAATCTTTGACAACATGAAAACATGTTTAACCACATACCAGGAATAAAGATCCAGCAAGACTTTTCTCCTGAGGCCGGGTTTAGACGGTGTGCTCTGAATGCTGAGAACAGCTAGGGTTTAGACTTCCTGTGCTCTGTGTGGAGAGGGGCTGGGGTGGGATAGGAGGGGAGGAGTGGGAAGGAGATGGGAAGGATACAGAGGGAATGGGGAGGGGAGCGGAGGGAGGAAGCATTCTGGCCCCTCCCTGTCCCCACTTCCTGTGAGCTCTGACCCCCTCCCACCCAAGTCCTCTGTTCTCAGCCTGACAAGACTGTCTTACAGTTAAAAAACAAGATGTGGATTGATGTTTTAAAGGTGCCCATCTTTTCTACTTAGAAATGTCTGCATTTAAATAATACTCAGTTCTCCTATCTGTTTCTTATACTTGACTCTAAGCTTCTTGTTGGCAGGGCCCTTACTATGTCATCTATTTACCACTCTTGCTTCGAAAGTATTTCCGGGGTGAATGACTAAATGAATGAATGAGAAAATGAGCAATCTCGTGAGTGAGTGATAGTAAATTGTTTGCCTTGGAGGACTGAGCTAATGGCATACATGGAAATACCGAGGCCTCCCTGCGGGAGATTCAGAAGACGATCTGCCAGTTTTCCTAATTGCGGCAAAAATCTGTTCACATGAAGATTCACAACCTGAACCTGAGCGGTTTTGTTCTGTAGCTGACCCAGACACTCATGAGCGTTTTGCTGTGAATGCACTGTTTTCTCTAGGATACCCACTTTCCTTTGTGATTTATCACATCGATCTGCCTGCACGGTATTTATCTCAGCTTCGGAGTGACTGCAGTTTCCGGACAGGAATGTTTCCCAGGGTGACAACTGGTAGTGTTTCATCGACTACCTGTGTCCTCGATGCTGAGCGCCTCCGCTGAGGTCTGCCTGTGCCGGGGCGACCCTGCCCTGCGTCTTGTGATGGAGGCCGTGCTGGAATCTGCGCCCTTGGATGGGCAACTGCACACGTGTGGGGTTGCCAAACGTTTCTGTCAAGGGCCAGGTAATAAATATTTCAGTCTTTGTGGGCTTTGTGGGTCTCTATCACAATGGCTCACTCCACTCTCAGAACACAAAAGCAGATGCAGACAATACATAAACATGTGGGTATGCCATGTTCCAATAAACCTGAAATTTGAATTTCTTGTGATCTTCCATGCCACATGATATTAGCCTTCTTTTGATTGCTTTCCAACCCTTTAAAAGTGTAAAGACTGTTCTTAGCTTACGGGCTGTGGTTTGCTGACCCTGGTAATGCATGGAAAATGTGTCCTTTTTATACTATGGGAAGCAGCGCGAAGCCTGCAGGAGACCAGGACAAAGGCAGCAGGGCCCGGTGGAGCACGCCATCGTGGGGACAGGATGGTGGACTTGCTTTCACTTGGCTTCAGATGAGCTCCCGGTGGCTCTCAAGGCCACCCCTGGCTTCCATGCTCTGTGTCTGTTTCTGCTGCCCACATCTGAATCCAAAGTATCTTTTCCAGGCTGGAGCCATGGTCGTGAGGTCCAGTGAGCTCTCTGCAGAGGTGTGTCTGCCAGCGCCCTTGTCTTCCATGTAAGAAAACAAAGGGACTGCCTGTTGGTTTGGGTGGATAAGGAGATGGCTCTGGCCCGGGGGTCAGTGTTCCAGAGCATCCACACCACTGAGAGGGGGACACTAGAGCCCTGGGGGTTGGGCTGGCCAGGGCTGGCCACTGGCTCCGGCAGGATTTTCATTGCTCCCTGCACTTCCGTGGTCTCCGTGTTCACCTGCACATGGTGGATCTTCTCTGGGTTTCTGATGCCCTGTTCTTGGTAATAAGAGCCTTTGCCTTATGGGGAAATTGAGGTTATTTTTATTTTTCCATGACAGCACTTTATCAGCTTCTCTGATGGCTCAGATGGTAAAGAATCTGCCTGCATTGTGGGACACCTGGGTTTAATCCCTGGATTGGGACGATCCTCTGGAGAAGGAAATGACAACCCACTCTAGTATTCTTCCTGGGATTTCCCAGGCAAGACAGAGGAGGCTGGCGGGGTATACTCCATGGGGTCACAAAGTCAGACATGACTGAGTCAGACACACAATAGTGCTTTCTAGCTATAAATGAATGGATCAAGCAATTCACACAGTCTGAGAACTTTTCCATTAGTCTAGCTCAAGTCTAGATGTTGTGATTGCTTATATTTTCTGAAAGACTGCTGCTTGGGATTTTAGCCCCTAATTTAAAATGTATATATTTATTTTTTTAAAGAACAGTTTTAGGTACATAGGAAATTGAAGAGAGGTCCAGCGATTTCCCATATATCCCCTACCAGCTTGCCCTGCCTCCCCCATTATTGACATTCCCCATAAGATGGTCTATTTGTTACAACTGATGTACCTCATCGTTACTCAAAGTGCACAGTTTACACTGGGCTTCTCTCCTAGTATTGTCCATGCTGTGGATTTAGACAATGTGTAATGACAAGGGTCCAACAACATAGCATCATACAGCGCAGTTCATGGCCCTAAGACTCTGCCGTGCTGTCTGTGTTCATCTCCTCCCTCCCTCCCTGTTCACTGCTGGCAACCGTGAGCTCTTTACTGCCTCCACAGTTTTGCCTTTTCTGTAATGTCATAGAGTGGGAATCATAAAATACATAGCCTTTCCACATTGGCTTCTTTCATGTAGAAATAGGCATTCAAGTTTCCTCTATATATTTTCACTTGATAGCCCTATTCTTATTAGTGCTGAATGATGCTCCATCATCCAAATGGACTTCATTTTATTTATCCATCACCCTCTGAAGGAGGCATTGTTTGCTCCCAAGTTTTGGTAATTATGACTGAATCTCCCATAAACATCTATGCAGGCTTTTATGTGGATGGGAGTTTTCAACTCTTTGGGATAAATACTAAGGAGATTGATCGCTGGATCTTGTGATAAAAATGTTTAGTTGAACTTTTGAGTTTACATGAACTGTTGGCCCATTTTTTAGTTAGGCTGCTTGTTTTCTTATGAAGTTTTAGGAGTTCTTTGTCTATATTTTGGATAACAGTCCTTTATCAGATGTCTTTGGCAAATTTTTTTCTCCCAGTCTGTGGCTTTCCTTCTCCTTTTCTTGACTCAGTTTTTCATGGAGCAGAAGTTCTTAATTTTAGTGAAGTCCAGCTTATCACGTACATCTTCTATAGCTCGTCTAGGTTTTCTCCTACATTATCTTTTAAGAACTTTATAATTTTACATTTTACATTTAGGTCTCTGGTTCACTTTGAGTTAGTTTTGGTGAAGGTATAAGGCCTAAATCTAGATTCACGTTTTTTGCATGTGAATGTCTGGTTGTTTGAGCACATTTGTTGAAGAGACAATCTTTGCTCCACTGAATAGCCTTTGTTTCTTTGTGAAAGATCAGCTGACTATATTTGCGTGGGTCTGTTTCTGGGCTCTCTATTCTGTTCTGTTGATCTTTGTCTTTTCTTTTACTAACACCATCCGTCTTGATTATTGCTGCTTTATGGTGAGTCTCGAAGTTGGGTTGTATCTTTTCTCTATCACTATCATGTCCCCTGATTTTTCTTTCACTCTTACTTTTGAGATGAAGTGAAATGTGAGGTAGAGAAATACAATTTTGAATCAGAAATCAGCTTCATCCCAGGACATTTTTAATTTCAGGAGAATTTTTTCTGGACTGCATTCCAGAAATAGACAAAGAAAGGGGGATAAGGCTAAGGAAAGGTTTCTGTGCCTTTTTTCCTTCTTTGGTAAGTCTTGCTTTCGGTTGCTCACCTGTCACACTGAGTCACATTACCTGATACTTGCAGTTAAAAATCGAGAATAATACATTCACGCATAGATGGAAAGCTATTTTCTTAGAAATTCAAGGAGCAAAGTCAGCTGTCAATAAGCTTTTAGACGAGAACTAAAGGCTCGCCAGGAATGCGAGTGTGCTAGAACATTTCTAGTAATATTTGAGACTCTATTTGCAACACCTGTTCTAAACTAAATAAAAAATCCTGTGAAGCATCTGGACCAAGTTCTTTCTGCCCACAACTTTTGTGTTATCTCAGAAATACAGAACGCACACATATTCATATCATTATGGACACATGTGTCAAATTGATCATACTCCAAAATCTCTATGATCAAACAGCTCTCAAGTAATTTTAGTCCTTGACATAATCCACTTCTCAGTTTCAAGACCTTTCTAAACCGCTTCCACGAACACCAGCTTAATTCGCCCATGTGCACGGTGTGAAGGCTGGAATGAGAAACACCACAGGGCATCAGAACCAAGATGGGGCTCTCGTTTCAAAACAAAGCCGGTATTTGGGTTTGCCTCGCCCGCACGGCTGTACTTCTGCACCCACGTCTTGGTTTCAGGCACATGGTTCTTTTATTCTAAGGTTAAGAGTAGGGGCCAGGGTCTGCGTGCATTTTATGGTTCAATTTTCCAAAATTTGTAAGGAAGAGATCATTTGGACTCCTTGAAACAGTTCCAAACGTGTTTCTCCATCTCGTCACTTTAGAAGAATGTACTTCCCGGGGATCATTTTTTCGGGGTGGGCACAGCATAGAACTGGATGTGTGGGTCCAGGCCCACCCTGTCCCAGCACCCTCTCCATCTGAATAAGACGGATGGGAGGCACAGGGAGACCCTGGGTCTGTGGGCACTCTCAGGAACCCCTTCGTTCATGCTCCTGCCTCAAGTGTCTTTCTCTGGAGAGTCAGAAACCACGTCCAAGCAACCCTTCAGAGAGGGGTTTTTGAGGCACGCTCTAAAGCAGCTCCATGGACCCCCAGAAGGAGTGTTTCTGGGAATCGCTAGAAGAAGGAGTTGGGGGATGTCATTGCACAAAGTCTGAAGGTGATAGAGGTATAGAGCCTGTGAGTAGAAGCAGGAACGAGCCCTCAGTGTCCTCGGGCTGCAGTAGGTAAACCAGGAGTGTGAAGTGACTGGACCTGGTGACATGGCTCTGGTGTCTCACATCCACCCAGAGAGCATCTGGAATGGAAACAGGCATGGGCCACCCTGGCAGACATGCCAGGTGGGTCTGCAGCCCACTCGGAGCAGGGAGTATGTCGGTGAGGGAGCCACATGCTCAGATGGAGAGCTGGAACTCTGGGACCGAGCAAGGGCCATAAATGGCGCTGAGCTCTGTAGTCCCTACTGGATCTCTTCAGAGCGCTTGAGGTCTGGAGGAGAGGGTGGGGCCGACCCATCAGCAAGGGGAGGGGGAAGGGACGAGTGATGGTTCAGATGCTGCGGGCAGGTGGACCATCACTTACTCTTTTCTTTCTTTTTTATTTTTTTAATAGGAGGTGCTTTTTAAAAGCGTGCTTGCTTTTATTATTGATGTTCCTGAAAATCAGGTGGGCTTTTGTGTAGTATGCTGTCAAAACAATAGAAGTGGAAGGAATGAGCTGTGGTTATAATCTGTACTTTTGTGTATGGGGTCGCCCCTTGCTCTCCTGAACACTTTAGTAGAAAATGCTCTTTCTTGCCATGAAGACTTTGCATCTCTGGGGCTGTGCGGCCCTGGGGGTGCAGTGTGGACGTGGCCACTACGGAAGAGAGGAGACTGTGTCCTGCTCATGGAGGTGGACACAGAGCGAGCATCTGAGGCGCTGAGGTCCAGTGGTGTGAGGTCACGTCTCTGAAGGTGGCAAAAGCGGTGGAGGCCACATGGAGGTGCTTCACCCTCGAAGGAGCGTGGACCACACGGCGGAAAGAAAGTATGTTCTTTTTACAATAAAGAAATAGAAACTTGAGTGTGGGGCCATGAGCAAACCTGAGTGGTGCTCGGCCCTGGGAAACAGGCCCCAGGTGGCCAGTGCCATGTGAGGTGCCCAGCAGCCAGAGTGCCAGCCTCAGAGTGTCGTCTTGGAGGCCACAGGTCTTCATGTGAAGGTGCTACTCGGATGCAGACAGACGTGGTCTTATGGCTTCAGGACCACAGGGCTCCCCAGAGGATGGAGATGAGGCTCCGGGCTCCATAGCATCTCCTTTGTTACTTGGTTCCCTCTATGTTAGCTGGTTCCCAGGAACCCTGGGAAATGGACACAGAGCCTCAGCCAGCGGCTTGTTTCCCGCCCCATCCTGCAGTTTTTCTCAGCGCTGGTCAGTCTGGAGACCACCACGAGGGGCAGCAGGGAAATTCCATTTCCAGTCCCACCCTGCTCTCCGCCTCGGGGCAGCGGCTGCCCACAAGGCACCAATTAGGGGAAGCAGGGCCAGAGGGAAGCAGAAGTTGCTACTGTATTGCATGTGTGTGTTTTGACATCTCGCTTGAACTTCAACCTGGCCTGTGCTCCTGGGGGAGGTTTCAAAAAGAAATAAACTTGGTCTCATTACCATCAGATACAATGATGGGGGAAATGGGCTGGAAAAACCCTGAATCTTTTCTGAGCCTGAGTTTGCGTTCACAAAGGGAAGGGCAAATTCTTCACTGCTGTGCCATTCGGCTATTATGTTTAACAATCTAATTAGAAAGGCCGGGGAGCCCATGCCCATTGTAAACGCCGAGACAGGACACACGAGCAAATCCAATTAGACAGCTGTCCTCCACAGGTCTGAGCCGCCCTCCGGCCAGGTTCTAATGAACAACCCGGCCCCTCCCGCCACCCTGGGAGATGGGTTTTGTCCACAAACTGGGCCAGATGACAGTGCGGTGGGTTCAGGGCACCCGCCCGCACCCCCACCCCGCGTCAGGCTGAGCCGGTACCTGCTCCCTCTGGCTCTGCCCCGTCCCTGCCCCTGGAAGGGGCAGCCCCTCCCTTCCGACTGGTCTGGCCGCCCCATCGAGCAGGCCAGGCTCATGCTAACAGGTGGCGATAAATCAGAACTGCGACTTTCACTTTTATGAATGTTGGTTTCTGCGCACTGGGGCCTTCTATAACTTGAAACAGACCCCTGCTCGGCCCCGCGGCCGGCCCCCCATGCCTTTGTTTCGTGGCCTGTGTGGCTTGCATTAAGGTGCTTGTGTTGGCGGATTGCTCCCTGCCAGCCAGTCATCTGTTTAGCGTTTGGCGTGTCCCACGAGGCCGCTGTGGTCACTCGGAAGTCTATTAATTAAAAGGAGAATGAGTCAGAGAATGTGGGCCGAAGCCCACCTCAAACAGGAGGATGGATGAGAGGTAGGCGACTGAGATCAGTAGCCAGTGTTGGCCCTCGGGTGTGAAAAGATGCTGTTGTCATCACCAGCCCAGGAGGAGAAGTTCTATGTCGAAACAGGGAGTGACATTGCCGGGGTGTATAGGGCTGAGACTGTGTCGAGGTTTCCATTTTTAAAGCTCTATTTTTGTCATTAATGACTCATTGGAAAACATCCACCTTGTGTTGAAGTCAGGCCTTATCAGAGCAGGAAACACAAAGGCTGTTTAAATGCTGGGCGAGGCGAGAACATGGTGTGTCTGCAGGCACTTCCTTCATCCCCCTCAGGGTTTCAGGGACCACAGCTTGTCTCAGGCCCTGATTTATTCCCAAAGCCTTGTCCCGAGAACCCGGGGCCAATCTGTTTTCACATGACAAGCTAAGTGATTCAATCGTTGTGCAAACTTAGCCCCAACAGGCTACCACCTCCAGCCAAGGCAGTTTAATTCAGTTCAGTTCAGTTTAGCCGCTTAGTCGTGTCCAACTTTTTGCAACCTCATGAACTGCAGCACGCCAGCCCTCCCTGTCCATCACCATCTTCCAGAGTTCATTCGAACTCATGTCCATTGAGTCGGTGATGCCATCCAGCCATCTCATCCTCTGTCATCCCTGTCTCCTCCTGACCCCAATCCCTCCCAGCATCAGAGTCTTTTCCAATGAGTCAACTCTTCACATGAGGTGGCCAAAGTGTTGGAGTTTCAGCTTTAGCATCAGTCTTTCCAATGAGCACCCAGGACTGATCTCCTTTAGGATGGACTGGTTGGATCTCCTTGCAGTCCAAGGGACTCTCAAGCGTCTTCTCCAACACCACGGTTCAAAATCATCAATTCTTCAGCACTCAGCTTTCTTCACAGTCCAACTCTCATATCCATACATGACTACTGGAAAAACCATAGCCCTGACTAGAGGGTTCTTTGTTGGCAAAGTAATGTCTCTGCTTTTGAATATGCTATCTAGATTGGTCATAACTTTCCTTCCAAGGAGTAAGCGTCTTTTAATTTAATGGCTGCAATCACCATCTACAGTGATTTTGGAGCCCCCCAAAATAAAGTCTGACACTGTTTCCATTGTTTCTCCATCTATTTCCCATGAAGTGATGGGACCAGATGCCATGATCCTAATTTTTTGAATGTTGAGTTTTAAGCCAGGTTTTTCACTCTCCTCTTTCACTTTCATCAAGTAATTATCATTTGCTTGCTTAGGAATCTCCTAAGGACTTCTGATTAGGAAGACTGAGGTTTTGAAACTATCTTGTAAAGCGAGTGTTGTCAAATTCAGATTTGGTTAACATTTTGTGGAAATGGCGGTTCACTTTGGCAGAGATGTCTTGTGTTGGAGTGTGTCCGGAAAGACCAGGTGAAGGAGGGGTTGCGTGTTAGCCAACATGGACATGAGACGGGGACTCTGGCCAGACAGGCTGTGATGGCACTGGCAGGAGCCAGTAACTTTTCTTGTGGTTTGTGGGTCCGGGTGCTCAGGACTGTTGTAAATAGCATCTTTTCAGAAAAACAGGCACGAAAAGGAAAGATCCTGTGGAAATTAGGTCTGGTGTTACTGGGAAACCAACGAGACCTCAGTGTCAAATCGGTTGGCAAAATATACACTCAGCTCTGTAAAAACTGGCTCCTCATTTAGTCCGTGAAACCAAAGAATGTGCACAGACTTATCTGTGGCTTCCAGGAACTTATACTAGGCTCTTCAAGAAGAAAGTATAACCAAATATTTAGAACAGCCAGCTGTGTATTCATTCACGATGCAGAGTACGTGGTGTCCTGTTAGTTGCGGTGATGGGTGATGTAATTTTCAAGGTTTTAGGATAATTTTTCAAATCACTGAAGCCATGAACAACATACTTACCAGACTGGGGTGGCATGATGTTGAAGAGTAGGTTTATGCCAGATGAAAGAAGCAGGGCCAGAGAGGCATGTGGTGTGTGGGGAAGATGATTCTAACGGAGCAAGATTTCATGACAACAAGAATAAAGACTAAACTTAGCCGCTAAAGTGCAAACCCTGAGTCACTGGATGAGAACACCTCTGAGTGCAGCCTCCCTGAAGACAGGCTGTGGCATAAACGGGTCAAGAGGGGAGGGGAGATGAGGGCTGACATTTAGGGAGCAGCCCTGGTGGGTCTGCTCCAGTTTTCTCCTGAGTCCTTGCTGCCACCACTCTGGGCATCTTGCGAGCACCTCTGTCCAGTTTTCAGGCCTGTCTTGCTGGGTGGGTGTCCTCTTCACCTTGCAGACGAGAGAGCTGAGGCTCAGAGAGGTCAAGTCACTCAGCCAAGGTCCCACAGCAGCCAAGAAAAACAGGGAATGGGATTTGCCTTAGCGTCTTCAGTTTGCTCTGGTTTCCCTCGGCCGGGTGCTCACTAGCTGGCTGACTCTCTGCAGACTGCAGGCACCTCCAAGGAACAGTCTTCAGGAGCGGAGGTCTTGCCTTTGCTTTTTGAAGCCCTGATTTCATTCTTCCCTCCTCCCTGGCCTCCTGTGCCCTGGGAGTGCCCCCCCACGGGACTCAGAGGCAGAGGCCCAGCGGGCTTGTCTCTCCTGGTTCACCCTCCTGTCAGCCTCCAAACAAATACTTGGCCGAGTCAGGCACGTTTACTTATTTTGTTAAATAGCAGGATTCCTTGTCATCAATCCCGGAACTCATTTCCACTCTAGCCGCCTTACATTGATGTAGTGTCCCATTTATTTTATTTTTTAATTTTTATTTTATATTTATGGTTGACTAACAGTGCCATGATAGTTTCAGGAATCCAGCAGAGTGATTCAGTTATACATATAAATATACAATTTATATGTATACATATAAATATACAAATAAATCTATTCTTTTTCAAATTATTTTCCTATTTAGATTGTTACAGAGCATTGAGTAGAGTTTCCCGTGTGCCACAGTAGGTCCTTGTTTAGTTCTGCACTTTCTTGGGGGAACCTCCACACTGTTCTCCACAGTGGTTATAACAATTTACATTCCCAGCAGAAGCATAGGAGGGTTCCTTTTTCTCCACATCTTCTCCAGCATTTACTGTTTGTAGACTTTTTGATGGTGGCCATTCTGACTGGTGTGAGGTGATATACCTCATGGTGGTTTTAATTTGTATTTCTCTAATAATTAGTGATGTTGGGCATCTTCTCTTGTTTCTCTTGGCGCCAGCTGTATTTCTGCTTGAGAAATATCTGTTTAGTGTGGCATTTTAAAATAAACCGATTCACACATGTGGACACAGCTCTGAAACCCACGGGTCACGTGAGGACACATATGTCCGCCCACGTCTATAAGTAGCACCTTCTGGGAATTGCCCCATCTGGTCTCCACTCCAATGTGATTCGCTCATATTGCAGGAGACTGGAAACGTCTTCTAGTCTCTGTCCCATGGTCTTGACTCACCCTGCAGACAGCTGCCCAGATCTACTGTTTAAAGGTTGGCTCCTATTGTACAGATTGTCTGCATAAAAACCATCACAAAAATCACTTATAGGGAAGGGGAAAATACCTTTAGTTTGGAAAGTCTTAACAGAATCAAAATGAATTACTGGGTCTCATAGCCTAAATAAGAACTTTCCATTTTAGATATTCTTATAGGAACAATTTCAGGACATCCAAGTAAGTGCAACCAACCCAAACACAGATTATCTGAAAGCTAGATAATTTCCACACTGCAGTTTGGAAAAGAATTACAAATACATGGCTCACGGGATTGGGGAAATCCCATGATGAAGTGGTCTCTTGTCCATCGGGAGCTGTGAGACACACAGAGCAAAACTGGGCTCTTCCACGTGGCCCGTGGGCCCCTGGCACCCACACGGGACTGTGGGTGAGCCCCCCACCAGCACCAATTGGCCTGGAGACCCACTCCCACTAATGTGAGAT
Source organism: Neotragus moschatus (assembly GCA_006410615.1). Taxonomy (NCBI): domain Eukaryota; kingdom Metazoa; phylum Chordata; class Mammalia; order Artiodactyla; family Bovidae; genus Neotragus; species Neotragus moschatus. The sequence continues at coordinate 1,746,475 of SJYA01001827.1, forward strand.
GAAATGCCATTGAGGAACAGAAGGGGGAAAAGCAGCTGAAGTGAAGTCCCTGGGAAAAGGCTGAGAAGCTTATCTCGGGGACCACCCGCCGGCTTTATCTCTGTACTTGGCAGCTGGGCGTTTGGGCCTGGGATTAAGGACTAAAAAGAATTCATTCTGATAACGAGAGAGAGTGCCAGGGATTTTTTTCTTGCCTTGTAAAATAAGCGAATTCCCTGAATTGAGAAATGATGAGGGGTAGAGAAGCTGGTGGGCTGATGAGGGACTGCTCAGGTGCCTCTGTTAAAGGAGCCTGGAGAGCTGAAGGGCGGAGGCTCAAGGGAGTGGCTGTGAATGGCTCTTCATGGCGCCGGCCTGGACCAGCCATCTTTGTAGGTTGGGGAGTTTGGAGTGGGATGCTGGCAGACAGACAGCAGTTAGTGGAGATGGGGGTTCCCAGAGCCTTCTGGGCAGGGGCTGGGAGAGCCATTCAGGATGTGTTAGCTCCTCAAGGTGCACCTTCTAAATACCCTGTCCTGTTGGGTCCACTGCCCCATGGGGATTCTGACCCGGGAGGAAATGCCTTGTGGCAGCAGGTGACCCTGAGTACCCTGATTCCCCATGGGGATGCTCACTCTCGCCTCGGAGATGGGCCTTGACTACAGCTCCCGAGTCATGGTCCAGCGTGGAGCGGGCGCTGGGGGACGACTGGTGAATGAGCGAGTGCTAAGTCACGTTCAGGGGTATCACACTTCTTCTGACCTGGGCCCCCTCCCAGATCCTGAACCCTTGTCTTGTCGCACACCCCAGCAGGCTCCCTTATTCTGCCCTCATCCCTCTCTTTTCCTTAAACCTCTTCCCTGTATGTGGGGTTGGTCAGAGGAAAACCCTCTGGGAGCCTGCTGTCTTGTGGCACTCTATTGCAGCTGAACTCACCAGGACATTTAGGGAACCTGCGGGGTTGTGCTGTGGAACCAGGGCCAGCCCATGGGGACGTGCCACAGACTAAAGGCTCTTGATCCCCTTAATGCACGCTCTGCTCAAACCCATAACATTGGGAGGGGCCTTCGGGAGACAGTCATGGTTAGATTAGGCCATGACAGAATAAATGCCCTTCTCAGAGAAGGGAGAGACGTGAGCTCCATCTCTGTCATGGGGGGTGCGGCAGGGGGGCGGCCAAAGGCCCTCCACAGACACCAGATCTGCTGGCGCCTCTGTATCCAGAGGCCCCTTGACCTGACCGAGGCCTGAGCTCCGTGCTTTCATCACGGCACACACCTGTGGAGGTGGGACCCCCAGGCACCGAGTGGGCCTGGCTTGTGGAAGAACAGTGGCCACTTCCAAACAGTCCAGCAACTTACGAGGCTGTTAAGCACTTGCCAGTGTGCGTGCGTGCTAAGTCACTTCAATCGTGTCCAACTCTGCGTGACCCCATGGACCGTAGCCCACCAGGATCCTCTGTCCATAGGATTTCCCAGGCATGAATACTGGAGTGAATTACCATTTCCTTCTCCAAGGGATCTGCCCCATGCAGGGATCGAACTCACGTCTTTTATGTCTACTTATCAATGTAACACATGAATATTCAGTTTATTTTTAAAAATTGCAAGTAACATCTTTGTTTCATTAAATTTTGGATTGACTCCATTATTTTGGTTATATTATTCCTGAGAAAAGCTTTAGATGAAGGGAAAAAAAAAAGCAAGTTAACAATGAAACAAAGAAAATCCTGGTGGGTTCCCCTCACTATGGTCAGCATTTTCAGGAGTGAGCTCCTTGCAAGCCTTGAGGGGCAGGTGTACCCTGAACTGATGTCGGAGGGACCTGTCTCCAGGCTGGGCAATCTCTGTGGGTTCTGTCTATGGATGTGAAAGTGCTAAAATTCTATGGATCCTCTGGACAGAGCCCGTTCCTGCCTGGGCAGAGAGTCCCTTGCCTCCTTCCGATCACCCTGTCCAGGTGTGGGCTGCCTCCCCCAGCCTCTCACCACCCACTGACCTCCAAGTCTCCTGTACCAGTACCAGACTAATTTCAGCAAACATCTCAAGTGAATTTCAAGATACTGCCTGAGCCCCCAGGTGCACAAAAGCCAGAAAACAACATGTCTTGGGCTCTCACCTTGTGGAGGGCTTGTGGTGTGAGAACAGGTAGATCTGGCCTGTCAGAAGGCAGGGAAGAGACAAGGGGTTCCAGGGGCTCCTGAACAGTCCAGCATTCAACCCCCTGCCCCTGGAAGGAGCCTCCAGTTAGCAGCAGAGGCCAAGTCAACCTACAGTGTTGCTCCTGCTAAGTACAGGCTCTCACACAGACCTGCTTTGCTTTCAAATGTCATGACAGTGAACCATCACTTGAAAACCTCCATGCTTTTGACAAAATTGGAACAAGGGAGATAAAAATAAAAGGTCAGGAAAGGCTTGTACAGCAGAGCTTCGCTGGCCTGATGTGGACGCCTTCAAAGGCCCTCTTTGCTCACCACCAGAGCCAGGACCACGCGTCAGAGCCATTTAAGACGGGGTAGACTTAAACGAATGCGACCTCCACTTTCTGAAGTGTTCAGGTCTGGGAACACTTAAAGGACATCTGTTATTATTTTGGTTCTGCTGAATTTCTTATTTTATACGGTTTCATTTCAAGGCACTGTTCGAGGGAATACGGAGGTAAGCTCTTCTCACGGTTTTCTGGTTGAATTTTTTAGAATTATGTATTTCTATAGTTCTTACCATCTGATATTTTGTTTCTGTAAAGTTGCCTTCAAGTGGCAATTTTACATTGAAATTTTACCTTATGACTTACATCCCTGCCCTCTGTGATAAAATCTAGTGCCAAATTGTCTCTGAGTGGCTTACTTAGATTTAGGTTTACTCTGCTATGAAGCCCCACATTTAAAAAAGTCTGCTATCTACATGTGGCTTTGTGCTACTTCCTTTATGAGAAAATTCATAAAGACTTGACCTTGCCACTTGGGTACTCATAGTTTAAAACTGATGGGAAGGAAACAGAATGAAGCGACTATTTCTAAACAAAAAAAAAAAGAAAAGAAAAAAACAAAGAATAAATCAGGATTTGAAAGTTCAGGCAAAATAGTACTTGTCTCCTTTTCCTTTCTCTAGTCTCTTTCTAGCAGTCATCCGTCCATCTACATAGCTATCCATCCATTCGCACACTCATTCATTTACCCATTCGTCTATACAGCTGTCTGTCCATCCACCCACGCATCTGCATGAAGAGGTACACAGGAAAGAAAAGAGTTAGGTTTTGTAAGCAGGAATAAGCCTCTAGCCTCAGGTGTTATCGATTTAGTTTTTCCAGATCACGATGGAAATAGTCTTACTATCTACTTGTAACTATAACTGGACAGGTTCCTTTACTAGGGCGTGTATGACAAATATATGTTAGCTAACTGAAAGATTAGCCAGGAAAGTAAAATAGCACAGCTATACTGTTAACTTGGGTATAATTAGGGGGGTTGATATTTATATTGTTCTTTTCAGCTCACCAAACAAATTGTGAAAACCCTGACTCAGATTTGGTTAAGGAATTAGATGTCCTTTTAATTTGGTCAAGGCTTTGCTTCTTGGGTGGTCAAATTTCTGCTCAAATTGTTTTTCTCCCACTGGGGTGTTACTTTCTTGTTCAAAGCTCCTGTCGCTCTCGGTGGGTGAGATTTAATTTCTCCAGGTCTACTTGGATTCCAGATCTTTATCTGGTTGGAACCTTTGGAAACAGGTTTTCTCCCTGTGAATGCCCAGTGCTGGTTGCTGACTCCTGGCCGTAGAGTCTCAGGCGCACTGCCGCTCTGCGTCGGGTGGACGCAGCCGTGACTCACTGTGTCCTGATGTCTGTGCCTTCGCTGTTCTGAGAAGCAGAGTGAGTAAATGCCTCCTTCTCTCATCCGCTTTTGGAGCTGAAAAGTTACTTCCTGAACGGGCTCTAATCCTTTCTTGGGCACACATGCTGATGGAGAGGCACCCGTGTAACAACGAGAGCTCAAAGGTCATTACTTCTGACCTCCCTCCCTGGGCCGCGAGGTTCGAATGTCATTCAGCCTGAGAATGACTTGCTCTGTCCCAGAGCCCGCTGGCAGGTGTCTCTGCCCACCCAGCCCTGCAGGGCCTGCTATGCTGCCCTGGGTCCACTGCTCCGCGTACCTCTGCTTGGTCTCTCCTTTCAGGCCAGGTTGTGCCACCCATGGAAAGCTATTGGTACGCCCTTTGGTCCTATCTACAAACCCTTTTCTGTTGTCTTTCTCTTGCTTGGAGATTGTTCCCTGTGAACCCAGATGCTCGGGAAATTAGAAGAGGCAGGGGGTAAACATAAGGTTTTCATAGCCTATAAGTCTGTTTCTGTTTTGTCAATACGTTCGTCTGTGTCATATTTTAGATGCCCCTGTGAGTGATGTCACATGATATTTGTCTTTGTCTGGCTTACTTCACTTAGTATGATCATCTCTAGGTCTATACATGTTGCTACAAATGGCATTATTTCATTCTTTTTTTTATAGCTGAGTAGTATTCCAAAGGGAAATTTGCCAAAGGGAAAAAGTGGTGGGGAGAGGGAAAAATTAGGGTTTGGGGTTAACATATACACAACACCGTATATAAAATAGTCAATCAGGACCTCCTGTGTAGCACAGGGAACTGTACTCTGTATTCTATAATAACCCATATGGGAAAGACTCTGAAAAAGAAGAGATATATGTATAACTGAACCACTTTGCTATAGCATCTGAAACTAAAGCAACCTCATAAATCAACTATACATCAATATAAAATAAAAATTAAAAAAATTAAAGCCTGCTGCATCATGAAAAATAGTAAATACATTTGGATAGTTTATATTTATACTCTTAAGAAAAATAAGGCATTAGCCTGGTGGAGAGGTGTGTGTTTAAGTGTTTATAATGTGAACTGGCCCCAACTTCTCCGGGTGTTTTGTGTATGAGACTTTCATTTTGACTTGAGATACTTCTCAAATGCTCCCTTACTGACCTACATGGGAAAATTCAGAATGCATAATCATGTCTGGAGGTATCAAATTCCTCATTTCCTTCAAGTTGAAAATTGATAGCTGAAAAGGCAACACAAGTCAGAAAACAAACTCTGGACTCAAAAGCTCCACTAACTGTGACTCAGGACAAACCCCTCTAGCTTGCCCAATCTCTGCTTCCCACGGAATCAAAGGAATGACACCCCTTTCTGCTTTTGAAAGAGGCATTCTTCAGCAAAAATACACTTCTGAATAATTTTTAAAAAGCGAACCCAATTTTAATATTGTTATTTGTTAAAGCATGCAATGACATTTTTCTCTGGGATTGCTCATAACCTGCATGCTAAATTTTGAAAGTGGTTGTCTGTCTTACAAAGTGTGTGTTATTCAGATTCACGTTTCATTTAAAAACATATACATGCCATTTAAAAAGTTAGTGTAAACTAGTTTTTTCAGACTGAAATGGTCAATTATAATATACTATCCTAGCTTCTAAATTTCTTCTTTCTAAAATTTTCTGAGGTCGTGTGACTATTCAGGTTCAAACATGTGAAAAGAGCAACAGTGAACAAATGTCCTCAGTCAAGCTGTCACTTCCCAAGGCACATGCTTGGTGTCTACACAGAATTGTTGTTTGAATATCGATATTCGAAAATTCAGTGTCTAGTATAACTGTAAGATAGGCCCCCCAAATTTGGGACTGAGAAAACTTCCTGATTCAAAATTCAAAAATTATATTTCTCTTTATGTTCCATATAATTAAGCTATAAAATGCAGCTTCCACTAGCAAAACAACTCAAAAACATCTTTACAAACCCAAGTTGGCATGTATCCCATGCTTTTAGTTAACAATGTCACTTTCCCCTGATCTTCGGGACAGCCCTGAGAGGAAGCTAGGCTATTTTTTATGCTCCATTTTATAGGGGAAGATACTGAGGTTTATAGAAACTCATTTAAGATCACATAGCTAAGTGGCAAGGGGCATCAGGACTAGAGCCCAAAGATCTACCCTTGGTTCTAATAGTCACTTTACTAAATCCCCAAAGAGAAGCAACTTATGAAATTTCTCTACAGCCCATCACCTAGAATTTGTCAACTCTGGCCTGATTTCTGGGCGTATGCTAAGTTATTCTGAATCATATAGAGACCAATCTGTTACAGCTTAGTCTTGTAAGGTCTGTATCAGATTCAAGAATAATTCTGTCTAAGTGCTTCTATTAAAGCTTTAGGTTTGGCCACTCTTTATAGACGCTTAAGACACTGAATTACATATTTTAGTGTTACAGGAAAAGGTTAGTTCCGGAGGATCTATTCGATATAACAACCAAGGATTAGAGTGTGGTAATTCATGCTTTGGTGCTTAGAAAGTTTATTTTCTGTCCTGGCTTACTCCCTGTCCTGGCCAGTCCCCTGCGCATTTGAGAGAGGTGTGTAGGTGTCTTGGCTTAGAGGGCAGGCCCCTCCTTATACAGACACTGGGTGGATCGAAGCAAGCGTGGCGTGCACAGGAGATTCCATGCTGTTATTCCCAGACTGCAAATAGCTGAAGGCTTTTGGACACTTGCTGATTTTTATTACAGAACTTCAGAATCCTCTCCAAGCATCCTCATGGCCCCTACCAATAAGTGCTTTTATTAAACCCTCATCCACAGGCATTTTGGGGAGAGGCTGTCTGTTAGGGCCTGTGACGTCCTTGAAGCCGTTTCTGTGTCTTTAATGCTTGTGTTTCCTTGCACCGCAGAACATCCCAAATTGCTACTGCTCTTCTGTTCTGTGTGCCTGATCGCTGTGGAAAGAGGATGTGCTGACAGCGGGCTGCAATTACCCCTCTCCTGGGTTGCCTAAAATGTGGCCAGCCCGCCTTCTACAGGTTTCCAGTGCGCATGCCTCAGGCTGCGGTGTTTTATTTCCAAATGGGCCGCCTGTGTTTTTGTTTTGTTTCTCATCACACCTTCCGACGTGCCCCTTCTTTGGCAGCCTGCTGTCTTCACTCACATTCGTTTCCATCTCCCTCCCAAATCTGACCTCAATTTCCCCCCCCCCCTTTTTCCCCCCTCACTGAAAGCAGCCCATGTGAACCAGGTGGGAGTTTTGCAAACCTGAGACACCCTCCTCACCCCTGAGCGGGAGCTGGCAAACCTGCTGACCGTCAAGGCTGGCTTTAAAGGGTGGGCTTGGCGGGAAGGGGGTTGCTGAGGGGCGCTTTTCAATTACTGCTTCTCATCCACCTGGCCACCCCGAGCCATGAAGCTACTGTAATAGTTCTGCTAATTTGGTTTCCTGCACATAAACAACCTGGGTGCTCTTTGAAGTTCTCAAGAAAGGTATGAGGAGTTTCAGATTGCAATAATTCAGCTCCCAGCACAAGGCAAATCCATCTTTCTTTCTTTTTTTTCTGTAACAAATAAATCAGTAAAACAGAAGTTAATTAAAGTGCGAACAATGGGCGGCATTGTGGCGGCGGCAGGAAGGAGCCTGTGGAATTCTGTGTGCGATGGACTCTACCTGATTACGCGAGGCGGGCGCAGTTCAGGAAGGATCCTGTTACCAGGCCTTTCTCTTCTTCCCTGAACGTTAAAAAAAAAAGACAGAAAACCAACAACAACAGACGCTTTTATTTCCCTCCCTGAGCTGGGTGATCATTTCCTAAGCCCGCCCTTTCCCCAGGCGGTCCTGGCCGGGTGGGCTTGCTGGGGGCCTTGGTAGGGCAGCCCCGACCTTGGGGGGCAGCATCCTTAGGGTTTCTGTGGAGCGGTTGTCACCACAGAGTGGCTGACACCAGACCAGGTTGTTCAGAAGACATAGGCATGGGCTGCCCTCGGTGTTCACGCCATGCCACCCTGCTCGGCACAGGCTGAGAGACCCACCTCCCCACCTCACAAAACACAGGCGTGGCTGAGGCAGGCACAGGGAAGCAGATGTGGCCAAAATGGCCTGGAAGCCAGAGTGTTTCAGGACAGGTGCTTAGGAAAACGACTGCCACTTGGATGAGCTCCCAACAAAAAGTTAATGTCAGAAAAAGATGTAAAACCCTAGGAAAGACAAAAGAACAAATAGAAATGAACACCCCCCCCCCAGAACTTGAGGTAATAGAATAATCTTGAAATGGATGATCAACAATGTTTAAAAGATTAAAGGGCACCCTTCAGGAGAAGGGTTTTGGCTTTCTTTCCCCCTAGTTGATACATGTTAGTCTCTCAGTTGTGTCTGACTCTCTGAGACCCCATGGATTGTGTAGCCCACAGGGTTCCTCTGTTTATAGAATTCTCCAGGTGTGAATCCTAGAGTAGGTTGCCATGCCCTCCTCCAGGGGATCTTTCTGACCCAGGAATCGAACCCTAGTCTCTTGCATCTAACCCCCACTGGCAGATGGGTTCTTTACCACAAGCATCCACCTGGGAAAGAACATTTACTGGATGCAAATCCAACAGACTGACTCAACTGAGTCAGGCACCATTTAATGACTTGGAGCAAGAGGTTGCTGTAAAGTTTCTGATTTTACAAATGATGGAGGAGCCAAAGGTCCAGGGCTTTAAAGGAGTAAGGGCTGGTGATTTTACTTAGATGTTAGAGCCCAGCGTTGGCCACCCTGAGGTGCATCGCCGAGGGGCTTCTTCTCACTGCGTCAGCCCTCTGAACACGCATGCATGTCCACCAAATATGTCCACGAGACACAGAGTGGCTTCCCATGTCAGGAGTCCTGAGTCACCCTGGGTCACGGATGGTGTGTTGGGAAAGTGCCTCTGTCTTGCCACCCTCGGCCTCGCCTGCTGACAGTTTAAAGGGGATGGACAGCTCAGCGTTCACTTATCTCAATTAATGAGTGTTATCGTGGGGAAGGTAAATCTGTGATGGCTGAGATCAAACGTGCCAACCTCCACTGAACACACAATGCCCTCGCTTAATAAATCTCGGCCCTTGACATGCCCTCCTGGGAACACAGTCCTGCTCGCCTGGACCAGGCTGCCAGCTCAGGGTGCTGCTGTCAGGGGCATGCTGGGGATCCTTGCATTCAGGGGTTTCCTGACCCACCTGCTGACCTCGCGAGAGAACTGGAGGGGGTGGGAGGCAAAGGCCCTGCCTCCCTCCCTGTCTTGGGAGAAAGGTGGGCTGTGGCCTACAGGTGACCCTGGCCAGGAGGCAGGGAGGAGCAGATGGCTATCTGCTTAGCTAGGTGACTCTGTCTTCCTCTTACACCTTCAGAGGTAGCCTTGCATCCCCTGAGGGCAAGTTTGGTGTGGAGTTGGAAACAGTCTCCAGGAGAGGATGTGAAACTGCTGTGAAAGTTCAAAGTGTTACTCGTTCAGTTGTGTGTGACTCTTTGTGACCCCATGGACTATAGCCCACCAGGCTCTTCTGCCAGGCAAGGATTCTGGAGTGGGTTACCATGCCCTCCTCCAGGGAATCTTCCTGACCCAGGGATTGAACCCATGTCTCCCACATTGCAGGTAGACTCTTTACCATCTGAACCATCAGGGAAGCTCCCAAAACTTTTGCAGCCCACTGAGACACAGGGAGCCTGCTTGGCTGTCCCACTGGACAGTCAGCCCTCCTAGCGCCATGTCTGGAGGCCTGGGGTCTACAGTGCGGATGTGTTCGTGAGTGTCTGTTGAAAGAATCGATGTACAGAAGGGAGCTAGGAGGTCCCTGCTTAAAGACTTCAGTGCCCAGGGATCCCTGTGTCCTCTAAAATTCTGTGTAGTGAGCACAGACCTGCTCTTGGTGTGTAGTGGGGCTGTCAGTTGGGAGGTGGCCTCTGTGGGGCCCTTGAGCCAGGATGCCAGGAGTTCCCCTTGGTGAGGACCCTGTTGAACAAACATGACCTAGAGGCTACACAACTTTGGGAATCGGGATAAGGAGACCCATTACTGATGCCATCCTACTCACTTTCTCAAATATCAGTTTTTCTGTTTGTTATGAAGGTAATATCTCACCTCCAGCATGTTGTTGTTCTGTCACTAAGTCGTGCCTGATGCTTTGCATCCCCATGCCCTGCAGCACGCCGGGCCTGCCTGTCCTTCACAAACTCCCGGAGTTTGCTCATTGAGTGGTTTCATCTTCTTGCCATCCAGGAGACTCTCCACTTCCACCGACCTCCTGTTTTACGTTTTGTGTTAACTCGTTCCCTACTCAGGTGTGGGGGACTCATGTATTTTATTGAACTTCTTCAAACCCCACTTAATAGCTAACACTTTTGTTGTTGTTGTTATTACTAATTGTAGTAATGTCTGGATATATGGATATAATTTTATTATTATCAGTTTTCTTATTTTTGCTTTCTTGAATCCTAATACCTTCTTCTAGGGTCAATTTTGTAACTGAAGTGTGCCCTTTAATCTTTTAGATCTTGTTAATCATCTCTTTTAAGATTATTCTATTATCTCAAGTTTGGGGGATGTTTATTTCTACTTGTTCTTTTGTCTTTCCTAGTGTTTTACTTCTTTTTTTGATGTTAAGTTTTTTTGGGAGCTCATCCAAGTGGGAGTTGTTTCTCTAAGCATTCTTTTTGTATAATGCATGTTGAAAGTGTCTCTACAGAGGAGTTTTGCAGTTATTTTTATCTGGGTCCTAGTGTTTTTTGACTAAGTAGTAAAGAACCTGCCTGTAATGTAGGAGACATGGGTTTGATCCCTGAGTCTGAAATATCCCCTGGAGAAGGAAATGGCAACCCACTCCAGTATTCTTGCCTGGAGCATCTCATGACCAGAGGTGCCTGGTGGGCTATAGTCCATAGCGTGGCAAAGAGTCGGACACAACTGAGTGACAATGATGATGAGAGCTTCTGAACATGTTATTTTCTCATATTGTAGCTCTTGGCATGTAGAGATATAGCAAAAATATTGTTGCCCCAACACACACATCCTGAAAAGGAAGAGGAACCACTAGAATGTTTTAGAGTGAAGTTACATTTCAGAGAAGTCACTCAAACACAGACCATCTTGGTGGAAAAGGAGAAAGCATTTGAGAACCACTGTTGTGCTGGGGAACCCAACCTAACCGCCTAAAACAAGGACAACAGGATGCAAGTAGAAAGAAGGAAGAGGGCAGAGGCTACAAGTTGAGGGGCTTGGTGGTGCTGTTAGTTCAGCATATGAAGCTCAGTGGATCAGCAGGATAACTGGAATTCTGCAATTATTCAGGCACAGCTAATGTTACATCATATATGCTGTTTTCAATACATTAGCAGCCTGAGTTGGAGCTGAAGTTATCTGAGATTTGTGTCTAGAATACATTGGTCTCTGTCCACACAGCTGTCTATTTTGCTTGGGTAATTTCTTATACTTTAGGAAGTAGAAATGGAGGACACACTTTCTTCTTGGCACTTTCTGTAAAAGTGCAATCATCTTAATGGCAACACTTGATCTTTACAATGCTTTCTATAGTATAAGCCAAGAAATGTAACCAAAGGCTTCATCACCTGGGGATTTCATTCCTTTCATTATGTCAAGCTAGAACCTATAATCACAAAATACCTTTTAAAGCACTAACTTCTGAATTAAGCATTTACTGTAAAGTTGAAATTAAAGTTCCACTCACCTAAAACCTATTAAAAAACAGAGACATTACTTTACCAACAAAGGTCCATATAGTCAAAACTATGGTTTTTCCAATAGTCATATATGGATGTGAGAGTTGGAGCATAAAGAAGGCTGAGCACCAAAGAACTGATGCTATCAAACCGTGGTGTTAGAGAAGACTCTTGAGAGTCCCTTGGACTGCAAAAAGATCAAATATAAAAGATCAGTCAATCATAATGGAAATCAGTCCGAATATACATTGGAAGGACCGATGTTGAAGCTGAAGCTCCAATACTCTGGCTACTTGATGCAAAGAGCTGACTCATTGGAAAAGACCCTGATGCTGGGAAAGATTGAAGGCAAGAGGAGAAGGGGACAACAGAGGACAAGATGGTTGGATGGCATCACCTACTCAATGGACATGAGTTTGAGCAAGCTCTGGGAGATGGTGAAGGACAGGCAAGCCTGACATGCTGCAGTCCATGGGGTCGCAAAGAGCTGGACATGACTGAGCAACTGAACAAAAACACATAAAGTGAACATTCTCGTGAATAACACTTGAGTTTTATTTTCTTATATNGTTGGATGGCATCACCTACTCAATGGACATGAGTTTGAGCAAGCTCTGGGAGATGGTGAAGGACAGGCAAGCCTGACATGCTGCAGTCCATGGGGTCGCAAAGAGCTGGACATGACTGAGCAACTGAACAAAAACACATAAAGTGAACATTCTCGTGAATAACACTTGAGTTTTATTTTCTTATATTTGCTTCTAGCCTTTAAATTATAGACTTAGGGTTCCTAAATAAAATGCATACATAAATATATAATAAATTAATATGGGCTTCAGTTTCTCAAAAGGACTTCAGAACATGGGCAGCTGTGGATGGTGTCATGAGCTCTCCAGGCTTTGCCTTCCAAGAAGTCTGTAGGTCTTTTTTTTCTTCGTCATTACTCATGCTAGAGATTCAGACCTGAGCTGCCCTGGTCACAAGTGTGTGTGTAACTTCTCATCACTTTAAGTGTGATATGATACATGGGAAGATTTTGTAGTCATTTTATCACTCTCCATGGAGAGAGACCATGCACTCTCAGACCACTTCCTATTTTTTCCTTATGTTCAGTGTTGCCCCTTCTCTGCTGTTTCAAGGGTGTGAAGAGGTCAAAGAAACCTATACACAAGGCAGCCTGTCACCTTCAGATACTCCTCAAAACTGATATTCACCTTTAGAGCAAATCAATCATAGTAGAAATTCTTGATTTTCTCAAGCAAGTGTTTGGGAAAAAAATTTCCCAAGTAATTAAAAAAATTTTTTTTATTGCAATATAGTTACTTTATAATGTTGCGTTAGTTTCTGCTGTACAGCAAATTGAATCCTCTATATGTATACATATATCCCCTCTTTTTTGGATTTTCTTCCCATTTGGGTCACCACAGAGCACTGAATAGAGTTTCCTGTGTTATATAGCAGGTTTTCATTAGTTATCTATTTTGTACGTAGCATCAGTGAAAAAGTTGGCTTAAAGCTCAACATTCAGAAAACGAAGATCATGGCATCTGCTGCCATCACTTCATGGGAAATAAATGGGGAAACAGTGGAAACAGTGTCAGACTTTATTTTTTGGGGCTCCAAAATCACTGCAGATGGTGACTGCAGCCATGAAATTAAAAGACGCTTACTCCTTGGAAGGAAAGTTATGACCAACCTAGATAACATATTCAAAAGCAGAGACATTACTTTGCCAACAAAGGTCTGTCTAGTCAAGGCTATGGTTTTTCCAGTAGTCATGTATGGATGTAAAAGTTGGACTGAGGAATTGATGCTTTTGAAGTGTGGTGTTGGAGAAGACTCTTGAGAGTCCCTTGGACTACAAGGAACTCGTACCAGTCCATTCTAAAAGAGATCAGTCCTGGGTGTTCGTTGGAAGGACTGATGCTACAGCTGAAACTCCAATACTTTGGCCACCTCATGCGAAGAGTTGACTCACTGGAAAAGACTCTGTTGCTGAGAGGGATTGGGGGCAGGAGGAGAAGGGGACGACAGAGGATGAGATGCTGGATGGCATCACTGACTCGATGCACATGAGTTTGGGTGAACTCCGGGAGTTGGTGATGGACAGGGAGGCCTGGCGTGCTGCGATTCATGGGGTCACAAAGAGTCGGACACGACTGAGTGACTGAACTGAACCGATCAGTGTATATATGTCAATCTCAGTTTCCCAATTCACCCAACCGTTCTTTCTTGCCTTGATGTTCATTTCCTGCCTTGGTGTCCCTAACTTTGCTTTCTACATCTGTGTCTCTATTTCTGCTTTGCAAATAAGTTTCTCTGTACCGTTTTTCTAGATTCCACATGTAAGTGTTATTATATCATATTTATTTTTTTCTGTTTGACTCACTTCACTTTGTGTAACAGTCTCTAAGAGGAATTTTTGAGTTATTCTTCCTACATTGAGAAGTGAAGTTTAAATCTCGGTCGTCTAAATGTGAGCCGAACCCCAGGGTACTTCTGATCAGGAAGTGAGAGGGGACAGCATCCCAGTCCAATCTGAATGGTTGGATCTGGGCCCTCCTCTACCTGCAAGCTCACGGGGTCATCTGCCAGCTCACAGGGTCACCTGCCAGGCTTCCGGGTCTCCAGAACACCGGGGATGCCTGGGGCAGAGACAGAAATGTTTATCCTCATAGCAAAGCAGTAGCTGAGGTGTCAGCATCGTTACCTTGTTGCCCAAGCCCCAGGCCCCACAAGAGCGTGGGGAGACCAATGACACCTACTGCTCCTAGGGGCTCCCTCCCAGGAGAGAAATCCTAAGTTTGAGGGGGTTACTGATCAAAGGGAGGGTTTGTCAAAGGATGCCCTTCCATCAATATGATCAGAAATGCCTAGTGCCTTAATGTCTTGGTTTGGGGCTATGTGAATGCAAATTGGAAAGGAACAGAATTCCAGGAAAAATGAGGCCTATGTGGCAGTAAGGCAGTTTGGTGAATTTTGCAGCATGAAGCAGACCCCCGCGGCTGCCAGCCTTACCACTCTACTCTGGCGGCCAAATCATCTCTCGTCAGCACACTCCTTTTGATGACGACAGCAAAGAGAATAACAGAGTGCCTTTACTTGGATTTTGCTGCGTCAGCATCATTTAAATATTAGGTTCACTATTCAGCTGCAGTATCACATTCTCCTTGTTCCACGACTAATAAAAGTAAAGATAGTGTCACGTAGGCCACTGGCAGGGAAGGAAACTTTGTGTGTCTGAGCGAGCCAGGGTTTACACATTTCCATCATAACATGGAGGATTTATGTCTGACAGAAAACAACAAAATTCTCTAAAGCAATTATCCTTCAATTAAAAAATAAATAAATTTAAAAAATGTAATTTGACATCAGCACATTATAAGACTTTGGACATGCCAACTTTTAAAAAAATTAATTTTATTTTTAATTGGAGGATAACTACAATATTGTGACGATTTCTGCCATACATCAACATGAATCAGCCACAGGTATACACATGTCCCCTCCCTCTTGAGCCTCCTTCCCACCTCCCTCTCCATTCCACCCCTCTAGGTTGTCACAGAGCACCAGCTTCGGGTTCTCGGCTAGACAGGCCACCATTCAACACCACATAAAATTATGTCATTTAATTAAAGTTAAACTTATTAGACACATGAGAAGCACACATAAAGTTGTAATTGAAAATACAGAAGTAAAATCAACTTTCATTCCTAGATGTCATGGTGGTTGAGGTTGGAAGTTTTTAACATTTATACGATACACCACTCTATTGTAAATATACATAACAACTTGCTAAAATACGTCCAATAGTGTAAAAACAACTCAGCCTTCAGAGTCTGCAGATCTGGCTGCAACCTCAGCTCAGACACTAACCTTGCCTGTGGGGTTTAGAAAGTTATATAAACTCTCTAAACCAGGGTTTTTCCCATTTGTTAAAAAATAATAACACAGTCTCTCTAAGTGAATTAATTTCAATATTCTCATAAGAACTCTCCAGATGAGTCACCTACACTCTTCCCAAGAAGCAGAACCAAGACTGGGAGTTGTTTGGTAACTTGCGTGTAGTCACGTGTGTGAGGAAGACAGACACAGAGCTGGCACTCAGGCTGGCTGATCCCACATCCCCTCCTTGAACAGCCTGCTCTACTGTGCCTGACACCTGGTTTCATCTCCAGGATCAAGTGCGATACATTTGTAACATTCTTTACAAGTATCTGGCATGTAGGAGCTACCCACTATGCATTTTATCCATGTGGCTATCACTACCAACCTTATTAGTGTATTTAACATCTCAACGGTGCTCTGAAAGGAGCCAACATCTACCTTTATTATCAAATAATAGCAGTTTCTACAGCCCTTCTCTGATAGAGTTTAAGATGTCACGACACACATATAAATCACAGCTTACCTTGACATAATTTGTACTTGACCCTTTCAATGCTCATCCTAATTTTCATTTTCACTTCTACTTTTCTTCTACCCCTTTTGAGTCTGTCTCATGCTCCAGTCAATTAGAAAGGTATCCTTCTCTCCATCAGACAGTACGATTCTTAAAGGCAGGAATGATTGTTTTCAAAGCTGTATACAATACTGCCCCAGAGTTAACACACAGAGAATATGGAAAAAAAATGAATGAATGCCTGATTCCTAAGAATTTTCATTTTTTCATTTCAAGGGGATAAGAAGTCTAATAACATCTAATTTACATGTGTTGAGGGTAGTGGTTGCTTTCATTTGGTTTAAGCTTGTGTTTTGCCTTTGAAGCCTAAACTTTCTAGATATTCTTCTAAAATGACAGCTTGTCACCTGCCTGCAACACAGCCCTCACTGGGTTCACGTGAGGTCACAGCTCCATCCTTCTTTAATGTTAAACACCAGACCCAAAACAATAACAAGACAGGAAGGCGTAGCCTGTTTCTGAACCACGATGCCATACAAGCACTTAGCTGATACTTTGTGAAGAACAACGAGTAATAGCAGCCTTGAAGCTGATAGAGGGTTTATTGTCTGTGGAGAGGCAACAGAAAGAAATGTGAACAGAAATAATCTAATGACAGGCTGGAGTGGGATTAGGAAGATGCTGGGACATGCAAATCAGCAACAAATATTTCTCCCCTGTTGTTGTGTCTTCCAGCACCACACCAACACACAGACACACAGACACACGATTCTCACACAAACTGAAAGTCAAAGGAGAAGCTGTCTTTAGAGAGCAGACTGGTGGTTGCCAAGGGTAGGGAAGGGATAAATTAGGAGTTTGAGATTAGCAGACACAAACTAGTATATATTGGATGAATAAACAGCAAGGTCCTACAGTAGAGCCCAGGGAACTATCAATATTCTGTCATAAATCATAGTGAAAAAGCAAATGAAAAAGAGTGCACCTATATGGATAACTGATCACTTTGCTGTATGGCATAAATTAGTTGAACATTGTAAATCAACTCTGGGTCAATAAAATATATTAAAAAGAAAAGAGAGAAATTGTTTTCTAAGGACTTCAACCTTAGCTGTGTCCTTGCAGCCACCCAGGCAAAGTAGCGATGAGAGCAAGCCCAGGGGTTCAGATCTCCAGTATAAAGTCTTCCCCTCAGTTTCCTCCCTACTGAGAGCAAGCTGACACAGTAGGCGTGTGCCTCAGGGTAGAAACTCTGGAGAAAGATGGATTTGGGGATTGCAGTGTCTCCCTGCTCCCCATGTCTGTTCTTCCTCCCTCCTGGCCATCCTGTTTTCCAAACACACATGTTCATGCTGTTTTTTTTTCATAGTTTGCTAAATATGCCTTTTAAATAACTTCTTTTCTTTAATTTTCTCTCTCTCTCTCTTTTTTTTCTTTTCTGTTTTTTTGTCTTTGTTTGCCTGGTTTTCTGGGCAGGAGGCCCAGCCTGGTTTATATTTCTTTCTTGTGTGTGGTTCTCTTTTCAAAACAATCCCTTCCTTTCTAATTATTCTCATTCATTTATTTTCTCATCAGAGAATTGAGCGATGTGTAAAAAGGGCTTCCTAGCTGATCCTTTGGGGTGAGTGTTTCCTTCTGCGTCTTAAGCATCTCCTTGGATGATCTGCGGAGGTGGGGTTTCATGCCTCCCTCACCCATTTGTTTGCTGAGTGAAATGACATTGTTTTGACCAATGATGCGCACTTCACTCTTTTTCCTCTTCTAGTCAGGTAGACTCTGTGCAGGTGTCTTAGTGTGTTTGCAAGCCCAAGCGCGGTGTAGCTGCTGAGAAGGAAGCTGTTTGTGCTGGTGTGTTTGTGCGTCTGCGGGCTGGTGTGGCCGCGTGCGAGGCAGGGTAAACGCATGGAAGAATGCTCCACTGCGCTTTGGCGTGTTTATTTTGGAATGTCATCTCCAATCAAATCTAACATTTATAACCGGCCTCCCTTCATGGCTTTCTGGGCCACAGTTTAAATGCCCAAGAATAAACATGTCAGCTCGAAATGGAAGATCGTGCCAGAGACTGGGGCAGTGTGCATCTCACAGCTGCTTAAAAATTAAAATTTTCTTCGTGGTTAGACTTGCTTAGGGTTCTGCCTATGGGCTATGAAGAAAGCAAATACTTTGTGCCACGTGAAGAACAGACGTAATACCTTGTTTGTCAGTAATAGATCGCCACGAAGTATAGGAAGTGGAGCCAGGCTGCTTTCAAAGAAATTTCTCCCAAGTCATCATATTCTAGGGATTCTAAAATCAAACAAGATCCAGTTTTGCAGTAGGATATGTATTAGGATATGTATATGCAGTAGGATATATGTATTCTGTATCAAACCTGGGTCTCTTGCATTGCAGGCAGATTCTTTACCATTAGTGCCACCTGGGAAGTCCAACATATTCTGTGGGCTTCCCAGGTGGCTCAGTGGTAAAGAGTCCTCCTCTCAAAGTAGTAGACATGGGTTTGATCCCAGGATCTGAAAGATCACCTGGAGAAAGAAATGGCAACCTACTCCAGTATTCTTGCCAGTATCCCATGGACAAAGGAGCCTGACAGGCTACAGTCCATGGGCTTGTAAAGACTTGGACATGACTGAGAGACTAAACAACTGCAACAGTGCATTCTGTAGCTCTTAAAACCCAGAGTCATATATTCCCGAGTGAGTGCACACGTTTTAAAGACATCTAGTTGCAAAGACCAGTGTAACTTAAGCTTTATTTTTCTATTTGAAAGCAGAGAGTATTTTTCACAAATAACTCTACCCAAGTTCCTGACACATTCTCTGAATTTATCAAGCCAAACAGCACCATGTCAGGAGTAATTTGCCAGTGTCTTCAGTAAACATGATCTTAGTGCGTGTTTCATATTTAAGAAGCTGGCAGAAGCTGTTGGCTGGCCCAGTCCGGGGCTGTCCCGCTGAGCTGGGCCACGGTAATAAAATATTACGATGGTGCATGGAAACTGTACCAGAGACTTCTCTTTTGAGACGTCACCCGCCAGGGTGCTCTCCTTGCTCTCCTTGATCATCACAAGATATATTGATTCCTGCCCTTTGCTCTGGCAATTGAAGTCATCTTAGAAAAGGAGCTTCATAAGCAGTTCAGACGGATTCTGTATCATATAACACTGGCCTTACTGCTGTCACAGCTCAGGATTTGTCAGTGAAATCCAGTCATCTTCTGGATCTTCTCTCAAATAAGAAAATAGGAGTTTAACTCTTGAGCAGTCAAGTTGTGGCATTGGGGGCAGTGATGGTGGCCAGAATAATGCCTGCCATGTTCCTGAATGCTTCATCAAGACCCCAGACTTTAGTCCAAGAGACCAACAGAGCAGCAGCTGTTGACCCAGAAAGGTAGATCAGTGCTCACTGCCACAGCCTATATTAATTTCCTTATCTTTGCAAGTTGGGTCCTATTGGGTTTCCGAGCCAGCTGCCTCCAACAGATAGGACACTTACAGCCAAGGCACGTGAAGGAGTGACTGACCAAGAACTGCCGAACTGTGTTTGCTTGTAAAAAGGCAGCAGATAGAGATTCACGGAAATGGATGAGCGCAGTCCATGGCAGTTACAAGAAGTCCGTAACTTTTTTCAAGGAGCACTTAGCTTGTTAAATGATTGTTTAAAAAATGCCACTTCCATGTATTATTCTAAATTGTCCTGAGATGAATGGCAGGAAGTTATGTCTATCTTTTTAAGAAATATAATGTCCATGTTCATCCAAACAAAATGAAGTAAAGCATTGAAGTTTTATCTGCATAATTCAAGCTAACCCTGCTGCTGCTGCTAAGTCACGTCAGTCGTGTCCGACTCTGCAACCCCATAGACGGCGGCCCACCAGGCTCCCGTCCCTGGGATTCTCCAGGCAAGAATAATGGAGTGGGTTGCCATTTCCTTCTCCAGTGCATGAAAGTGAAAAGTGAAAGTGAAGTCGCTCAGTCGTGTCTGACTCTTCGCGACCCCATGGATTGTAGCCTACCAGGCTCTTCCACCCAAGGGATTTCCCAGGCAAGAGTACTGGAGTGGGTTGCCATTGCCTTCTCCTCAAGCTAACCCTAACCTTTCTTTATCTGAATATTACAGGAAAACCATCTTGGTGGCTATGGAGAGGACCCAAACTCTCTATAGAATTGATCTCTCTTTTTATTACTTTTTATATAATTGATGGGACATGACTTTTAACAAAATAAAAAGGCATTTCTGTTTAATGCAGGTTACAAACTGACAGAACTGCATCAAGATGGGTTGAGAGAGATATGGGTAGGATTTAATAATCTTCCATCTTAATTTCAACTGTCACCAATTAGACACAGTTGGTGTTACTCTACCAGTAAAATTTGGACTCTGATTTCTGTAGTGTCTAAAGTCCTACAGTTGTAGACTTTATAGCTCTGCTGTCTTTAAATTGTGTCATTAATGTTTACACATATTTATCACTGTTTTTGCTGTGGCATATACTAACATTGTGCATATACTAACCTTTTCTGTCTCATGCTTGCTGTTGTTCATTTACTCAGTCGTGTCCGATTGTTTGCAACCCCAAGGACTGCAGCATGCCAGGCTCCTCTGTCCTTCACTGTCTCTAGTACTTTGCTCAGACTCATGTCCATTGAGTTGGTGATGCCATCCATCCCATTCTCTGTCATCCTCTCCTCCTCCTGCCCTCAATCTTGTCCAGCATCAGGGTCTTTTCCAATGAGCTGGCTCTTCGCATCAGATGGCCAAAGTGTTGGAGCTTCAGCTTCAGCATCAGTCCTTCCAGTGAATATTCAGGACTGATTTCCTTTAGGATTGACTGGTTGGATCTCCTTGCAGTCCAAGGGACTCTCGGGAGTCTTCTCCAGCACCACAATTCAAAAACATATATCTCATGCTTACTGTAAAAGTAAAAGTCATGGTTATCTAATTCTGTATATCTGACAACTCCTTGGATACAGCAGACTTCACATATACACTTACATTCCTTTGAATTTGTACCTCCACTCCCCTCCCCTGAGAATGCTCCTACCATCTCTGTAATGTCCAGCAGATGAGCTGGAGACCTGGGTCAGCTGGTGAGCACATGTGGGGTTATCAGGGAAATTGGCCTGAAACAGCTTGAATTCACCAATAAGCCATGCCCTACATAGTATTTTATTTATCGGATATCGTCATAAACACTTCCATCATCATTTCCTTCAAAATCAGCTTGGCACAGCGTGGATTTCTCCTTTCTTGGGCTCCTTATAACTCTGAAAGAGTGAACTGATAAAGCAGGACATGCCGGGGGGCCCTCCCTCACCCGTGCCCAGGTCCCACCCTGAAGCTGGTGAAGAATGACTGTTGAAGAGCCTGTTAGCTGCCTTCCTGAGGCCTTTGACAGAAGGAAAGTCTCCAGAAATTGTTTGAAGCCTTCCTTATCTTAAATGGCACCTGGGAAAAAGGCTGTAAAGGAGAGAAGATTGTTGGACCCTGGTGTTTCCTGGCAGAACACAATGCCCGTGGTGTTCCCTTTTCTGGTGTCTAACACTGCCGGAGGGCTTACTGGGGGTGCCAGGTGAATTGAAGAGTACTCTCTATTCAAAATGGGAAGGACCAGGAGTATCCTGTCCCCCAGGGAAAATGGTGGCACTCTTCATATGGAAACCAGGGCATCTGACACAGGGGTTTCCTGACTAATAGAGGGGAAGAAGTAGGCAAGTCATTGGCTTGGTCCATTCCAGGCATTATTGTAAATACCACCGAGTTGGTTACTTATGAACAAAAGAGACACTTGGCTCACAGTGCTGGAGGCCAAGAAGTTCATCACGGAGACACCGGCACGGTGCCTTCTGGGAAATCCCTGTTCCTGGTTTACAACCGGTGTCTTCTTGCAGTGCCCTCACCTGGAGGTAGGCTTGAAGGGTCTCCTGGAGCATTAAACCCCACAAAGGCCCCAGCTGCCGACACCACCACTCTCCAGGGTCAGAATGTCAACGTGTGAATTTGGGGTGAGGCATAAACATTCAGACCACAATAATCACGTCTGCACACCTAAGACAGGAACTCATTCAAGGGCACAGAAAATGGCATAGCATTTATTTGAATTTATTGACAGAGAGAGTTTTGTTTCTACCAAAGGAAATATTTTGTTTTTCTAAATATCTGTGCTCAAGAGTTTTCCCCATTTTTTTCCTCTCCATGTACCAGTACCTCACTAGCCTCTTCATTCCATCAAGACTAAGAAAGAACAGAGGATCAACCTGTCCTTGAGAGCTGCTCTAAGTGATAAGAGGATGGTTTCCGAAGGGAATATAACTACTCATGAAATCTGGACAGAGCCAATAGGTTGGCCTATCGCCTGCATCCAGATTAAAGTGAGAGAAAATAGCATGAGGTGCTCTCAGACGTAGACAGAGAAGAATACAAAATGTGACTTACAATGTAGGTTATGTTTTATCTTTTTTTAAAGGTTTATATTATGAGATGTCCCTCAGATTCTTGGATTGTCTCTGAAGCACCATTTGTGAGAGTTGCACAGTGTTCTGTGTGACCTGCGTAGTTAGGGGATGACCAGACGTTCACAGTCTTCTTTCATTTTGTAAAGTTGGTCTGGGATGTGGCTGCCCCACCAAGATGAAGTCTCCCAGCCCAGTTTCCCTAAGGTAAGATCATGCCACGAGCTCTCATTAATAGTGACGTCTGTTAGTTCTGGGCCGGAGCAGTTAAGAATAAGCTTTTCTTCTCAGGCTCTATGACTTTTGTCCTCTGTCGACTGGCTGTAAAATGGCCAAGGTCACTCTGGAAGCCAGTACTGAAGACGGGCAGATCCTCTATTCACTAGGGACCCTGACGACTCCCAAGATTAAGTGCCATCCTATTTACCCCCCACCACCAGCGAAAACTTATGTTTGCTGTTGTTTAGTCACTAAGTTGTACCCAACTCTTTGCAACCGCAAGGCCTGTAGCTCATCAGGCTCCTCTGTCCATCAAATTCTCCAGGCAACCGTACTGCAGTGGGTTACCATTTCTGAATCCATGGGATCTTCCTGACCCAGGAATTGAACCCACATCTCCTGCTTAGCAGGCGGATTCTTTGCCACCGAGACACCTGGGAAGCCTGAAATTTCACATAGTGAGAAATAAAATATTATGAGACTAAGCCATTGAGCTATAGGACTTATCTGCTATATCAATTAGTGTTACCATAATATAGAAACTAGTGTCTTAAAGTGAATGCTGCCATAAGGAAAATCTTAACATATGTGGCATCACTTCAGAGACCAGGTGGGAGACAGGATAAAACCCAACATTGAAAGCTGGGAGGACAGAGCCCAGGCTGAGAGCAACAGAGCATCGGGGTAAACTGTCTCCACTTTAACTTCCTCCTGTCACTTCTAAAGCCTAGACTATAACCTAACCCCTACCCCACTGGGAGAATGAAAACTCTTTCTAATAGTCTGCAATGAATTTTCTAGTGACCAGATCAAACGGACATATTTAATCCCTTGTACGACTGTAACTCCTTATAGCATTTCAGAGAAAGTGAACAGGGACTTTTTCTTCCTCGTTACTCTCTGTTTTCTTGGCTTCTGGTTTTGTCATCACCATCATCCATCAGCGTTGACCACTGTGCCTACTGCTTCTCCCTGGGTCTTCTCCCTGGGCCTGGTCCTTGCACGCTAGAGGCACCTGCTGTCCTGCCCTGGTCCTTTGCACCCACGCTCCGGAGCCTGCCTCCTGGATCCTCGCAGCTTCTGCATCTGCATACTCAACCTCTCCTCGCACAGATCCTGTGACAGGCTACTACCTCAGTGTCCCCCAGAGACCTCAGGCTAAACAGAACTGATTGAGCTGGCTTTTCCTCCTGCAAACCTCTGCCTTCCCCTCTATTTCCTGTGCGGGTTGGCAGTTCCTCACCTGTACCCCAGGAGGACTGTGGCCTTGACTGACACTTCAATCCCAGCCTGGTCCCCTGCTCAGGCCAGCCCAGCTCGTGTCCAAGGAAACAGATGAGATAGGCACAGTGTTCAGAAATCACTTTGTTACATGGCAACAGATCACTAATGCAGGGAAAAAGAAAACACACATGATAATGTCAGCATTTGTCAACTGTAACTTTTGAAATCTGTGACTGTTAATGAAGGGAATTCTTGGTGGTAATATTCAGACACTTCTTAATACTGATGTGTTGGAACAGCATGTTTTAGTGTCTATTGGCATATTTGATGTGACAAGTGTTTTTCTTAAAAGAATTTACTCATTCCTGGTATATTTACTATATGAGAATTATCAATGTGTATCTTCATGGTCAAGAAATTGTGTTAATGTTGGTTAATCATAAAATAAATAGAATATGGGCTCCTCTAATGGCTCAGTGGGTTAAGAATCCATTTGCAGTGCAGGAGACACAGGAGACATGGGTCCCATCCCTGGGTTGGGGAGATCCCTGGAGAAGGAAATGCAGTCCACTCCAGTATTCTTGCCTGAACAAATCCCATGGACAGAGGAGCCTGGTGGGCTACAGTCCATGGGGTTGCAAAGAGTTGGACACAACTGAGCCACTGAGCTCACAAGTAGAATACATGGTTAAATTTAAACCTCAATTATTGACAGACAGCTATAAAGAATCAAAGGACTTCCCAGTAGCTCAGACAGTAAAGAATCTGCCTGCAATGCCGGAGACCCAGGTTTGATCCCTGGGCAGGGAAGATACCCTGGCGAAGGAAATGGCAACTCACTCTAATATTCTTGCCTGGAGAATCCCATGGCCAGAGGAGCCTGGCGGACTACAGTCCATGGTGTCACAGAGTCGGACACGACCGAGCAACTAACACTACTACTATAAAGAATCAAAACAATGTCCCTTGACCTTACCTTGTATCAGTCATCGTTTCCCAGTATAACTGAAGTGCCCCCAATTCCTTGAAAACATGCAAAGATTTGGTTCTTCCAATGCAAAGAAATTTATGTTATAATTTTATATACACAACAACAAGGCAAATGGCAAGGCCCCCAGGGTCTTGGCTAATTGTGTGTGCATGTGACTTAATTTAACTGGCTGCCTTGTTTAATTCATTGTCTTAACACTCCCACCTCCCTCTCTCTATTTGAAATTACCCCAGGATGAAATAGAATGCTCTCATTCTAAGAGTAGGAAAACATTCCTTGCGAGCTATTTTTCAGTCACAGGTCAATAATTTTGATAGGCGGTGCTCCCTTTGCCTCGTCCAGCAGGGTGGAGACAGACGGTCTCATGACTCGGAGACTCACTGAGGTTTTATACTAAATGTTGCCCACAGGACAAAGACAGGCGTCATTAGAGGGGCAAGCACCGTGGCGCGTTGTATTGTGAGCTATGGCGGCATGATGAAGTTCGGTTCCCCGACAGGCATAAATCACATTTGCAGATTAAACTAATTTTCTGTGGCCTAAAGCAGCTTTTCTAGATTCGGTCATTAAAATTTTCATTTAATCATTTTCATATGTGGAAAAAATGATGTTTTCTACAGAGATGGAACAGTTATCCCTACTCTGGAGAAATTTACGGCATTATATGGCCGGGGCTTAATAGAGATTTAGGTTTCATGTGGGGAAAATACTGAAGATAAAATTTAATGGTGCATAGAACCACAGAGGTGACTTGTCATCATAAGTCATACGAAAAAGCTCTAAGTGATGAGACTTGCTATCTCCTTGCTGAAAGAACACTATGAAAACTCAAATTTAAAATAATGCCTCGTACCATAAATTTTTATTTCTATGTACTCTCGCCTGTCGCCAAGTATCATGAAAGAGCATGCCATTCATTCTGAGATGTGTTGACTCTAAATCTGTATTTAACACTGAAAAATGACAGCCCTCGGTTCTATTAACCTACGATTTAAAAAGATGTATTCTCCTTCTTTGTACTTTACAACACAAAATAAAAACAGGTGGATTTAAATGATTTAGTTAGTTTCTCCTAAGTTTTGTTCAGACACCCTGATGTTCCCATAAAATTGTATTTGTTCCCTTCACTTTGGCACCCAACATTAACCGACTTTTGTATATGGTACATTTCGCTCTGGACATTTTGTGTTTCTTCAGTTGGTCCAGCATCTCTAGTCTCTGTTTCGTTCCCTCATATGTCTTCCAGGCAACTCTTCAGAACAGGGCTGTCGAATAGAAATTTCTTGATGATGAAAATATTCTACATCTGAGCTGCCTGAGACACTGACTGCCAGACGCTTTCACCAAGAAGCTCTAATTTAGTTCCTCTTTGCTTTCTGCCTTTAGAATAGTATCATCTGCATATCTGAGGTTGTTGATATCTCTCCTGCAATCTTGATTCCAGCTTGTGACTCATCCAGCCCAGAATTTCACGTGATGTACTCTGTGTAGAAGTTAAATAAGCAGTGTCAAAATATACAGACTTGACGTACTCCTTTCTCAGTTTTGAAACAGTGTGTTGTTCCGTGTCTGGTTCTAACTGTTGCTTCTTAACTTGCATACAGGTTTCTCAGTAAGCAGGTAAGGTGGTCTGGTACTCATATCTCTTAAAGAATTTTCCATTTTGTTGTGATCCACACAGTCAGAGGCTTTAGAGTAGTCAATGAAACAGAAGTGGATGTTTTTCTGGAGTTCCCTTGCTTTTTCTATGATCCAGCAGATGTTGGCAATTTAATCTCTGATTCTTCTGCCTTTTCTAGATCCAGCTTGTATATCTGGAAGTTCTCACTTAGCATTTTATTTATTTTATTTCACTTTTTTGAGTGCTAGCTATGTGTCAGGCATTGTGCAATGTTCATCAACACAGATACTTTCTTATTTCTATTATTTTTATTTATTTCTGAACTCTTCTTGGCTACTGAGCCTTGTAGAAAACTACTTTTGACCTCAGAATGACCTGAAGATGGGTGGAGCATTTATGTGGAATGTTACAGTGTACGCTTGCCATGGGAGCCATGCTGGGATTTCACAGTTAGATATGGGCCATCCCCTAGCTGAACAGTCAGTGGAACTGCATATAGCATTCAAGGGAAAATATGCTAAATAAAAGGACCTCTCTCTCTCTCTCTCTCTCTCTTGTCTTTCCCAAAATTCTCTTCAAGATTTTACATTAAACGAGTGAAATTTTCTTCTAATGGAATAAGAATCTCATATCTAGAAAACTAATATAAATGAACTTATTGAGGAAACAGAAATTAACTCAACAGACATACAGAACAAACTAATGGCTACCAAAGGGGAAGCGGGGAGGACTGGATAAATTAGGAGTCTGGGATTAACAGATACACACTACTATGTGTAACACAGATAACCCTCAAAGACCTACTGTATAGCACATGGAAGCGTTTTCAGTATCTTATAATAACCTATAACAGAAAAGAGCCTAAAAGAGAGAATATATATGTGTATATATATGTGTGTATATGTATAACTGAATCAATGTGCTGTACACCAAAACTAATACAACACTGTAAATCAACTATATTTCAATTAAAAAAATTTTAAAAGACCCTTGCATTGTAATGTCTGTGGCATTTTCAGATTCTCTGAAAACCAAATCCCAAATTCCCAAATATAAAAAGACATCCTTGAAAGCATTTTACTTGAAAATATTCAGGTATTAAAATAACAACTATGTAAAATTTTCAGAACATTTCTGCCTGATTGGATTAAGATCAAATTTATTAAAATATGTCTGAACCAATTAAGTACATTGTGATATTATATATAGTACAAAACACCCATCAATGATAATAATTTTTATCAGCATTTCACATCTGCAGTTAACATGAAGCAGATGCTACAGGACATGGCCTGTTGTTTTATATTTGTATGTGGCAACGTGTTTTGATGTTTGCTTTTTAATTGTAACATCATGTAACGCAGCTTTTTAAAGGTACTTGTGTGGTAAGTGTCAAAGGCTGAGTTAAATTTTATTTCGAAAACTCTTTGTAGCATTTCCAGGGATCCTATCTTTTTCCATAAACTCAACAGAAACCAGCAGACTTGGATCACTGAGAACAGAGTTACGGGTTCCACATCATAGCGAGCCGGCACACACACATCTTGCTTATGCTGTTTCCTATAGACTAGACGATGAGTCAGAATTGCTCTTGGTTATATGAAATCTAGAAAGATGGTACTGATGAACCTGTTTGCAGGGAAGCATTGGAGAAGGAAATGGCACCCCACTCCAGTGTTCTTGCCTAGAGAATCCCAGGGATGGGGAAGCCTGGTGGGCTGCAGTCTACGGAGTCCCACAGAGTCGGACACGACTAAAGCGACTTAGCAGCAGCAGCAATGGAGAAACAGACATAGGGGACAGACTTGTGGACACAGTGGGGAAGGTGACGGTGGGACGAACTGGGAGAGTAGCTTGGAAACACACACACTACCATATGTAAATTACATAGCTAGTGGGAATTTGCTGTCAGACATAGGGAGCTCCTCAAGTCCCGTGCTCTTGCCTGGAAAATCCCATAGATGGAGGAGCCTGGTGGGCTGCAGTCCATGGGGTCGCACAGAGTCGGACATGACTGAGCGACTTCACTTTCACTTTTCACTTTCATTCATTGGAGAAAGAAATGGCAACCCACTCCAGTGTTCTTGCCTAGAGAATCCCAGGGACGGGGGAGCCTGGTGGGCTGCCGTCTATGAGGTTGCACAGAGTCAGACATGACTGAAGCGACTTAGCAGCAGCAGTAGCAGCAGCAGTGGGAATTTGCTGTCAGACACAGGGAGCTCAAGTCCAGTGCTCTGTAGAAGGAAATGGCAACCCACTCCAGTGTTGCCTGGAGAGCCCCAGGGATGGGGAAGCCTGGTGCGCTGCCATCTATGAGGTCGACCTAGAGAGGTGGGATAGGGTAGGAGATGGGAGAGAGGTTAAAGAGGGAGGGAACATGTGTATACCTATGGCTGATTCATGTTGATGTATGGCAAAAGCCAACACCATTGTAAAGCAATTATCCTCCAATTAAAAATAAATACATTTTTAAAACAGTGAATTAAAAAATCACCCTTGTTTATTTTCACCGAGGAACTTGTAATTTACAGGAGGGAACCAGTGGTGGCCCAGCTTTTCAGTGATGGCTGTGACTCACACATGAGGAGCTGGCCTGCGACAGATGCAGGGACCCTTTTATTTTAGAGAAGAAGCAGAAAAATTGAGAGATCCTCAAATTTTCTTTTTCTTCTTCTCCTTTGGTCTCAAAGTGAGTGTGCATGGAGGCAGAAGAAAAAACTTTTAGAAAGACCTTCCAATTAAGCAAAGTACTTATTTCCATTAAGATATACCTTAGCAAAATTGATTAAAATGTAATGACTGTCTTGAGATGGAATTAAATGAGAGGCGTATTAGAACATGAAAGTGTGGACATTTTATTAACATACTTTTCAAAGTTTATGAAAGTAAATATTTGTGCAGAAACTATAATTCAATAGCACAAGTGGAACTAGATTAAAGAAAACACATGGACATCAGATCTGGTGCCTTGGGGCCCCACTTCATTCTATACTTCCTATAAATGCTTGCTGGTAACGGGCCAGGCCCAGACACCACTTTCTCATGGCAGCTCTGTGCTGTGGTCCTCACTTATTGCATCTCTTGGGCTTCCCTGGTGGCTCAGACAGTAAAGAATCCACCTGCAATACAGGAGACATGGGTTCAATCCCTGGGTCAGGAAGATCCCCTGGAGGAGGAAATGGGTGCCCACTCCAGAGTTCTTACCTGGAGAATCCCATGGACAGAGGAGCCTGGTGGGCTACAGTCCATGGGGTCGCAAAGAGTTGGGCACGACTGAGCACATGAGCACATAATTATCAAGAAGCTCTGGCTTGTTGCTAAGGAGAAATCATGTGAGCAGCTAGCCGGGTAGGGTCTTGCTAGAGTGGAAATGATCAGTATAACGACGGGACAGATTCTTTGCAGAGGATAGTCACCACTAGTCCACACACGTGATGTTTTCCTTATTTTTGTCAAAGAGGCAATTTCTGTATCACTCACCAAACTGTCGTGTGGTTGATCCACCTGGAGAGTTTTCAAGAATGCTTTCATCACACATCACTGAGAATTGAGTGAAATGGATCTTGTTTGGGGGGAGGTTCTGTAGCTTCTTGCTATTCAATGCCTGCTCAACAGGGACCATCAGCATCGGCCACCTGGGGACTGTTCAGAAACACAGAATCTCAGGCCCATCCTCTTGGGTACAAAACTGGAATCTGCATGCTGACAACATCCTCAAGGGACTTGTACTCACATTAGAATTGGAGAAGCGCTACTTGAGCGTTTGCTTCTGACAAAGTGTAACCTTTTGTGCCTGTGTCTACTTGTGATACACAAGGAAGGGTTTCCCTGGGTGGTTAGACTGAGTCTTCCTTTTGATAGTAAGAAGGAAAGTGGAATATGATTGTGCATCTCCTGTAGCTTCAGCGAATCCAGTTTGAACTCAGGTCTAGGATCCTTTCATTAAGCCATGTGGGACATGAAAGATGAGAGTTTAGAACTCAGAATTCCCAGAGACCCAGCCTTAAGCTGGACAGTAAGCAGGGCATTGGTTCCCAGCATCCCAAAGTCACTGTTCTGCACACACTCTCTCCCAACCTCAACCACCTTCTTCTTCCTTGTCTTTGGTTCTCACCCAAGAGCTCCATAAGCACTGACACTACTTATCTATGAATGGAGTTGCCTTTCTTGGTGATTTTTATTACAGCCTTTAAAAAAGAGGCCTCCGAAGTCTTAACACCTGAAGGATGGAAAGTGCAACTGTGAGATTCTAAGCATTGTAATGAATTGAACTTTGAAAGTAAGATCGCCCATCTTGAACTCTTTTTTGGTTCTGTTCTACATTCAATTTTTAAATTTTATATTGGAGGATAGTTGGTTTACAATGTTGTGTTAGTTTTAGTTGTACATATTGCGTGTTTAGTTGCTCAGTCATGCCCAACTCTTTGCTATTTCCTCCTCCAGGGGATTTTGACAGGCCAGATTCTTTATCCCTTAGCCATCTGGGAAGTGATCACTTTATAACTCTTTTTCAGATTCTTTTCCCATATAGGTTACTATAGAATATTGAGTAGAGTTCCCCGTGCTATACAGTAGGTCTTTGTTGGTTATCTAACTTATATTATAGTAGTGTGTGTATGTTGAATTGTTTAAAACACACCAGGGAGATGTCTGTTGGTTTGTGAAGTGTGTTTGAAACCCTTGAACTGTGTTTGGTGTCAGATACTTAGGGGAGGCGGCCATGGGCCAGGCCCTTGGGGCCAGTTTTATTCTTGGGTTTACCATCTTGTAAGATTTCCACCAGGAGGAAGCTAGGGTGGACCCTAATTTGTAATGTAGCTGGTGCCCCCTGCTGGCATAGGCTTTCTGAAATTTCCCTCTCTTGGGGTGTCTGTGCCCCAGCCCTGTTAAGACATGGCCTTGCCCATGTAGCCTACAGGCATCTGGGTAAGTCATTTAATTAACCTCTGCTTCAGGTCTCTGACATGCAAGAGTCGGGGAACAATACCAGCCAATCCTAAATTTCTTGTTGAAAGACAGAATTAATTAGGGATGACAGTAAAATACTTTATGAAAACTTGGTATTGAGCAGTGATAAATGTTTGAACATGCCTCCAGTATTCCTTGGGCAGGAAAATGGCAATATGATATGTAATATTATTCAACCCGCTGTGGCTAATTTTATCTCATTATTAATTCTCACTCCTCTCCAAGCTGAAACGCACAGACACACCTCATGTGTCCCTGTTAATGTTATATAAGCTAAAGGGTCTGCCTGAGCCTGCGCTCTCATGTGCGGGAGAGGGGAGGAGAGGCTTCCTGTCCGTGGATGCATGTCCAAACCTCAGGAATGATCCTTTGAGATTTCTTCTGATGTGACTGTCATCGATAAGGGAACATGCTCTCTCTCTGTACTGTAGTAAGAGTGCTGTCAGGACCCCAAAGACTGACTTTCCCTGGAATATGGAAGGGAGAAGCAAGGTGAAGCCGACCTTCCTATGAGCTTCCCTGGTGGCTCAGATGGTAAAGAATCTGCCTGCAGTGCAGGGGACCTGGTTTCAATCCCTGGGTGGGGAAGATCCCCTGGAGAAGGTAATGGCAACCCAATCCAGGATTCTTGCCAGGAGAACCCTATGGACAGAGGAGCCTGGTGGGCTACAGTCTATGGGGTCACAGAGAGTCAGACACAACTGAAGCAACTTAGCACACATATGGTTATTATGTCTGTGTAAGTGCTCAAGTTATCTAAGGGGCAATGGGGAACAGTAAAGAAAGAACTTGCTTCTTGTGAGATTGTGAATTAATGAAATAAAAGTGATGTTTTTGAAGAGAATATGTGACTTCCTCCCTTGCCTTCAACAGCTCCTTACTGCTTGGGTAGACTCCATCTATTTATGTTTCACTGTTTTCTTTGTTGCTCAAATACTTGCCTTGAACAAGAACAAGTTTCTTCCTTTCCTGAGTTCCTTCCTGGGGGAAAGGGCGCTGTCAGAGGGAACTTGGGCAGCAGGGAGGAACCTGGTTCTTCAAGCTGGGGAGGGTGGAGCTCTTGGAATTTTCCATGGCATCCTGTGAGTCCCCTTGGCCCCTGGCTTCTGCGTTTTTGAGTGGAGGGAAAGAGGGAAGATGGAGGAGGTTTTGAGCATGGATTTTGAGCAGGTGTGGCCCCAGCTTGGATGTTGTGCCCAGCACCTATAGGCAGGCAGCTCTGGGCTCTGGACGGTGCAGTTGGAGCATTGTGTCTGTGGGGTCAGTGACTGCCGATCCTTGCACATCCAGGAGTGTTTGTTGATATAGATGTACTGGGGACATGTGACATCATTTGATGAAACTTGACATAAAAGCATGACGCCCACACTCCTTTGGCTGAAGTCACACCACTTAGCACTCCCTCTTTAGTTCCCTGCGGCTTTGCTTCTAATTTGTAGGTTTCCATGTTTGTCTGCCCTGGGCTGGCGGTTCCTGCCGAGAGTCTAGAAGGCGCAGTTGTCACCCGGACTCTCCTTGTTCTCTGAATTCGACGTCTTCCTGCTCCTCTCCCATTTGTGAGTCTGGCTCCTGAATTAGTGTCTTTTTCCTGCCATCCTCTCAGAAACCTTAGTGTTTTAATAAGAATGACAACTTTAACACTGAAAAAAGTGAAAGTGCTAGTTGGCTCAATCGTGTCTGACTCTTTTTGTGATCTCCTGGCCTGTAGCCCACCAGGCTTCTCTGTCCATGGGATTCTCCAGGCATACTGGAGTGGGTTTCCATTCCCTTCTCCAGGGAATCTTCCTGAGCCAGGGATCAAACCTGGGTCTCCTGGGTCTCCTGCATTGCCAGTAGATTCTTTATCACCTAAGTCACCAGGGAAGCCTTGTAGGACTGAAACATGCTGTGAACTCAGGAGCAAGGGGGCGTCTCATTCTTTACAGATTCCTAATATTTAGGATGAAAGCTTGTGTTAAAAAGGGCTCCACAAAATGTTGTGGTTGCTGGGTTCAGTTTAGCTGAAATTTCTCTAGAATTAGACCCAGAGACAAGGATTTGAATGCATGCAGTTTTGGGGGTGGGAGAGGTCCAGGGTCATGATAGAAGGAGTAGGGAAGTGGTACAGGGAAGGGGAGGCAGCCGATAAAATGTGCCTTATTCAATCTACCACCACAGTGGAGATTGGGAGCCTAATCCCACGGGAAATTCTGGGCTGTATCATAAAACATGTGCTTCAGAGTTTTCTCACTCAAGAGGCAACGAAGCCAGTGTCATTAAGCAGTAATTTCTGAAAGCAGATGAAGGGTTATTTGCTGGGGTGTTCATTCTGTCACCTCAAGCCTGCTCTGCTGACAAGAGTGGCTTCCAAGGCTCAGGAACTAAATGCCCTAAGACACGGAGATGCAGCTGGAAGCAGTTGGAAACCTACCAGACACACCGACAGCCAAGGCCGTCCAAGGGCATGGACATAATCCACTCCAGTTAACTGTTTTTAAGTGAAAGTAGTTTATTGTT
Source organism: Neotragus moschatus (assembly GCA_006410615.1). NCBI lineage: Eukaryota > Metazoa > Chordata > Mammalia > Artiodactyla > Bovidae > Neotragus > Neotragus moschatus. The sequence continues at coordinate 1,780,338 of SJYA01001827.1, forward strand.
CTAAAGCCTCTGGCTATAATTTTAAGGATATCAATGACATTTTTATCACAGTCATTTCAGTAATATAAAAATAAATGCTATTTTAATGAAGTCCAAATTATCTCATCTTTTTTTCCCTCATACTTTTCATGTCATGTCTAATAATCCTGCCAAATTTAGGTCATGAACTTTTGCCTCTGTTTTCTTCTAAGGCTTTTATGGTTTTAGCTCTTCTGTTTAGGTTATTGACTGACTCTGAATTGACTTTTGTACCTGGTGTGAGATAAGGGGCCAAGTTCACTCGCTTGCAGGTAGATATTCAGCTGTCTCAGCACCACTGTTCTTTCCAGACTGAGTGGTCTTGGCACCTTTGTCATAAATCCATTGGTGTGATGTGTGGTTGAGTTTTGGACTTTCACTCCTGTTCCACTGGTCTAAATAGCTATTCTTGTGCCAGTGCTACATGGTTTTCATTATTATGTCCAGCTGAAGCTCCAATGCTTTTGCCACCTGATGTGAAGAGCTGACTCATTGGAAAAGATCCTGATGCTGGGAAAGATTGAAGTCAGGAGGAGAAGGGGATGACAGAGGATGAGATGGTTGGATGACATCACTTACTCAATGGACATGAGTTTGAGTAAACTCCGGGAGATGGTGAAGGAAAGGGAAGCCTGGTGTGCTGCAGTTCATGGAGTCACAAAGAATCGGACATAATTTAGCGACTGAACAATACCGCCATAGCAAGTTTTGAAACTGGGAGAGATGAGTCCTTCAACTTTGTTCATTTTCAAAATGATTTTGGGTGCTTGGAACCTCACAGTTCCATATGAATTTGATGAACTGATTTATCATTTCTGTAAAAAAATAAACTCACTAGAATTTTGATAGGGATTATATTGAATATGTAGCTCACTTTGGGCAGTATTGCCATTTTAACAATATCAAACATTCTAATGCATGGGTGTGGAGTGTTTTTCACTTATTTAGGTCTTCTTTAAGTTTTTTTCCAGCAATGGTTTACAGATTTCACTGTATAAGTCTTTTACCTACTTAGTTGATTTTACTCCTAGATACTTTATTCTTTGAATGCTATTGTAAACATACTTGTTCTCTTAAATTTCCTTCCTGGATGGTGATTACTGGTGTATAGGAACTCTGATATTGGCATGTGGATCTCGTACTCTGCAATTTGCTGAATCATCCGTTAGCTCTGGTTATTGTGTGGATGCTTTGGGATTTTCTATATATAGGGTCTTACCATGATGAATAAAGATAGTTCTACTTCTTCCTTTTCAAGTTGATACCTTTTATTATTTTTCTTGCCTAATTTATCTGGCTATACCTTCTAGTACAATGAGGTCAGGGATCCATGTCTTATTCCTGATAAGGAAGAAAGCTGCTTATCTTTCATCATCAAGCATGGTGTTAGCTGTGGGTTTATTCTCACTGCTTTTTATTATCTTGAGGATACATGAAAATTCTATTTCTATTTCTGGAGGTCTATTTGATTGGGGTGTTTGATTTGGTAAAATGCTTTTTCTGCCTTTCTGTGAAATTAGTTGATCACATGATTCTTTTTTTCCTTCCTTGTATTAATGGCACTTATTACATTGATTTTCATAGGTTGAAACACCCTTGGATTCCAAACTTTTGTACATCAAAAGCCATTATCAAGAAAGTAAAAAGACAGTTTATAGAATGGGAGAAAATATTTGCAAATCATAGATCTAAAAAGAGTCTAGTAAAAGCAAACAAATAGCCGCACTCAAAAAAAGGGGTCTAATACCTAGAAGGAGGAGGATTGAAGGCAGGAGAAGCAGGGGATTACAGAATATAAGACGGTTGGATGGCATCACTGACCAGTGGACATGAGTTTGAGCGAGCTCCAGGAGACAGTGAAGGACAGGGAAGCCTAGCATGCTGCACTCCATGTGGGAGCAAAGAGTTGGACATCACTGAGCAACTGAACTACAACGGTATCTAGAAAAGGACATCCCAGGTGGTTCAGTGGTGAAGAATCCGCCCGCCAGTGCAGGAGACTCAAGAGATGTGAGTTTGATCTTTAGGTCGGGAAGGTCCCCTGGAGAAGGAAATGGAAACCCACTCCAGTATTCTTGCTTGGGAAATCCCAGGGACAGAGGACCCTGGTGGGCTACAGTCCACAGGGTGGCGAAGAGTTGAACACGACAGCACCTTAGCATGCACACACATGCGCTCTGGATTTTCTAATTTGTTTTATGATTTCCCTTTTGTTGTCAGTAGACATTATTGAAACCTTGTGAAAATTATTCAAGGTCTAGGTTTCAGAGAGTCTTTTTCTGTTGTTCACCTGGGATGGTCTAAACTAGTATTCTCCTTGGATTTCTGGAGATCACAGAAACGTTGACAAGGTGTCTTCTGTCTCCTAGCACAGAGACAGCTGCCTCGCTGTCATGGATCTGAATAGAGACAGCTTTCAGCTCTTCTCCTTAACCGTGTCCTCTCTCATCTCTCTCCTTGCTTTTGCTTAGAGTCTGCTGTCTCTTTCAAGGCTAGGAAACCATTTCCTGACCAACCAGCCCTAGTCTCTGGCTAGTCAAGGGGCTCTCAAGTTGGTACATTGCCTTGTTCTTAGCATATATTCCACCCTCCCTCCCGGAAATTAATTAATAAAATATTTTGTCTGTGTCACACAGCTTGCATCTAGTCCCCTGACCAAGGATGGAATCCGGGCCCCCTGCAGTGGAAGAGCAGAGTCCTAACCACTGGACCACCAGGGAATTCCCCCTTAGCGGTTCTGATGCTGTATTTCAATCATCTGAAACTTCGCTGAGAGCAGGCATTCTATCTTTTCCGTCTCCTATCCTCAGGGCTGAGCCACATCCTAGACATGTCATAAATCTTTGTTGAACAAATGAATAAGGACACTTCAAAATTAATAAAAACAAAAATGTAATACTCTCCTCTTGCTGATGGCTTGACTGTCGCATCACATTTCAGGCCCAACGGTGAAGTATAATTGAACCTATTTACCAGCTCCTGTCATCAAGGAGAGTTAAAAACAAATGGCTGCTCAAACCAAGATCGCTCAAACCAAGATCGTGGTATTGGGAGAGACTCCTTAGGATTACTGAGTGGGTAACAGTAAACAACACTTCCAATAAACTCACGCCTCTTGTTATGTGGGGACCATGGAATGTGCAGCTTAATCGGCCCAGTAGGTTTGTCTGAGGGCAGCTTTTTTCCGAAAGCCAAGGCTGACAGCAGAAAGAACAGTTTGTGGCTCTCAGACGGCCTCCTGAACTTGTGTTCTGTCCACATCTCTGCACACGTTTAGGGTTTCTGGGAGGCAGCCTGTGAATGCAGCTGAGCACATCTGAAATGAACTGGGGGTTCTGGCTGTCTGTGCTTTTGCTGCACAAACCTGTAAGATGTGGTTAGAACATCAGCATCATTCCTTGATTTATTTAAAGGTTGGTGAAAAAGTCATTGCCATCTCGGGCTGTGAATTTCAAATTATTACAACTAGGCTCAAACACATCTTTATTCATCAAAATAGGAACTGTTATGATCAACACATTTTTGTCAATGAGAAATAAGTTTGTTTATTCCTGTAGTATGAAAATCTGTGCTTCGGGATTTGATGAGCTCTTGGAAAGCATTTCCCTTGCAAAAAGTTGTCGAGATGCTTGAAGAAGTGGTAGTTCGTTGATGAGAGTTCAGGGGAATATGGTGGATGAGGCAAAACTTTGTAGCCCAAATCATTCAACTTTTGAAGCACTGGTTGTGAGACATGAGGTTGGGTGTTTTCATGGAGAAGAACTGAGCCCTTTCTGTTGAACAATGCTGGCTGTAGGCATTGCAGGTTTTGGTGCCTCTCACCTATTTGCTGAGCTTAATTCTCAAAGTAATGGTTTCACTGGGATTCAGAAAACTGTAGTGGATCAGACTGGCAGCAGACCATCAAACAGTGACCATGATATTGTTTTGGTGCAAGTTTGGCTTTGGGAAGTACTTTGGAGTTTCTTCTTAGTCCAGCCACGGAGCTGGTCCTTGCCAGTTGTCATATAAAGTCCACTTGCCTTTGCATGTCGTGATCTGATGAGAAATTGTTCACTGTTGTCGCATAGAATAAGAGAAGATGATACTTCAAAATGATGATGCTTTTGATTTGTGGTCAGTTCATGAGGTACCCACTTATGGAGCTTTTTCATCTTTCCACTTTGCTTCACAAGCCGAATGACCATAGGATGGCTGAAGCTGTGTTCTTCAGCAACTTCTCGTGTAGTCGTAAGAGCATCAGCTTAGATGATCCTCTCAGTTTCTTGCTGTCACTTCCCGTGGCCAACCGCTGCACTCCTCACATTCTAACTCTCATCTCCAAGACTCTGATCTCCTTTGCAAAATTCTTGAACCACCACTGCACTGTATGTCCGTTAGCGGTTCCTGGGCCAAATGTGTTGTTGAGAATTGTCTCCGCTGCTTTATGACTTATTTTGAACTTGAATAAGAAAATCACTTGCATTTGCTTTTTGTTTAACATCATTTCCCTAATCTAAAATAGATACAAAATGCACAGCAAGCAATGCTATTAGCAAAAAACATAAAGCAAGAAATATGCATTAAAATGATGTATAACATAACCACACTTATTTAAGTATGTATTCCAGTATCAAACAGCAAAGTTCAACAGTGCAAAACCACATGTACTTTTTGCACCAGCCTAATACATCAGTTTGTCATCTACACTGTTGGCATCTCAAGCTTTGGCTGTTCTTTCGATTAACAACACNTCTCATCTCCAAGACTCTGATCTCCTTTGCAAAATTCTTGAACCACCACTGCACTGTATGTCCGTTAGCGGTTCCTGGGCCAAATGTGTTGTTGAGAATTGTCTCCGCTGCTTTATGACTTATTTTGAACTTGAATAAGAAAATCACTTGCATTTGCTTTTTGTTTAACATCATTTCCCTAATCTAAAATAGATACAAAATGCACAGCAAGCAATGCTATTAGCAAAAAACATAAAGCAAGAAATATGCATTAAAATGATGTATAACATAACCACACTTATTTAAGTATGTATTCCAGTATCAAACAGCAAAGTTCAACAGTGCAAAACCACATGTACTTTTTGCACCAGCCTAATACATCAGTTTGTCATCTACACTGTTGGCATCTCAAGCTTTGGCTGTTCTTTCGATTAACAACACAGAAATACTTACAGTCCAATCACTTTTCAGCTTCATATGATTTGCCAAAATTCCAGCTAAGAAAGTGAACCTTCAACGGGGAAACTTTGAGCTGTGTTAACCATTCATTCTCTACCCCGATATCACATCAGAGGATGAGAAGGGCTCAAGCTGGGGCTTAGTCCCTTGGGTGTCCACAGAAACCTTTATGGTTCAGCAATGTGTGCTTTGGTTCAAGGTCAGTGTGAGAAACGGACATGAAGAATTTGTTGTTGTTGAAGCCAGACCTTATTCTAACCTGAGTGATAGATTGCCTCTTATTTATTCTAGTGATATTTATGGAGCACTTATTGTGCCAAGAAGAGTTTATCTTTTCTAGAACTAGTAGGCTATCATTTGTTACATAACTCAAACTACGCTGTGCCTTGAACTTCCTTCTTTACTTTTGCTGCCAGAAAGTTTAGAATTAATTTGGGGGCTCAACCACAGCGATTTCCCTTAACCTGGCGTTTCTAGCGCAATTCGTTCTCCACTCTCTTCCCCTCCTCCCCACTCACTTCTTGGCTCTCATTATTTCCCCCTTATTTAACCTTAGTAGGGTTTAAACATTTATATTTAGTGACCTAAACAAAGACGAGTTTCTTTATGATAAATAGTGGTGCAGGAGCTTTGCACTTTTATTCTTTATCAACCAAGAGTCCAGGGTGGAATTAAGAGCCTTAGATATTGTGGTGAAACGCACCAAGTATTTCTGACTTTGAGAATTTAGTGTCAGATTGGAGACTGGAATACCTGGCTCCACAAACTCAGAGTCCTGAACAGTGAGGTTATTTTTAAGGGCTTAACTGCCTCTCCTCGGTTCTCAGTTGTACCCTGAGTTTAGATGAAGCAGCACGGCTGACGTGGCACTTAGAGTTGACTGTAGCATAACAAAAGCCATCATTCCTGGCCACCATATCTGGTCCAGCAAAAACAAATTAGAAAATTAGGAGGTTTTTCTTTTTTCTTCCAGTTGGTCATGATGGTAGCATAGGTAACCTAAATTTATGTAGCATCTCAGCTAAAATAAGACCTGTTACAGACTTCCCTGGTGTTCCAGGTGGGGAAGAATCCACCTGCCAATGCAGGAGATAAAGGTTTGATTCCTGATCCTGGAAGACCCCACATGCCATGGAGGAGCTAAGCCCGTGAGCCACAACTACTGAGCCTGTGCTCTAGAACCCCAGGGCTGCAACTACCAGGCCTGCATACTGCAACTACTAAAGCCTGTGTGCCCCAAGGGCTGTGCTCCTCAACAGGAGGAGCCCCTGCAGTGAGGAGCTGCACATACCTCAACCAGAGAAACCCACGTGCAGCAACAAAGACCCAGTGCAGTCAAAAATAACTAAGTAAATACATTTTTAAAAAATCTGAAAAAATGTAAATCTCAATTTTACATCCATGTAAATGCTTTGGAGAAAGGAATGGCTGCCCACTCCAGTATTCTTGCCTGGAGAATTCCATGGACCGAGGAGCTTGGCCGTTTACAGTCCATGAGGTCACAGGGTCAGACTCGACTCAACGACTAACGTACCACAAACACTTTCAAAAAGGCCCATTTATGTATCATCTGCTAGCAAAGAAGCTACAATGATGACATATTGAAACAATATCTGAATGATTTGGAAATAGCAGCAATATCACAGCCCAGCAATCGAGGGGGTGGGTATTTTAGAATATAAGAAATGTCCTACCTTATAATCTGTGCAGACTATGTTGTCTGTTCCATTCATACAATCATTTTGTTTAGTTTTCGCTATGCTGGGAGGTGACTAGGGCAAGAATTATTACCTAAGAGTTTAAGTTTCCAAAAAAGTCAATTCCAATTCTAAGTCTTTGAGACAGTAATTCAAATAAGTAAACTAGATTTACTTGTATCATCAAATATATACATATATATACTACTAAAATAAATAATGACCAATAAAAGTAAATTGCAGTGCATGCAAACATACATCAGGAATAATGATTATACTGGGGTAGAGTATACAGGGGATGAGATGGACAGTTATATCTATAACGAGTCATAAAATAATATACAAAAATATAGCATATTTTATAAAATATAATAATACACTGGGGAAACACTAACATTTATTTAATCTGCATTGTGAGTCTATAAATGTCCATTACAATATTTTCTTGATGAGCAAAGTATTTATTTCAAATAATTAAAATTTTAAATAAAAACCCCTCTGTTGTGGTAATCTCATCACTTATCCATGGTCACACAGCACTGGGTGTTCCAGGAGCTTGACTGGCACTCTTCCTCCAGAAACTATGTCCACCCAGAGCATCAGAATGTGACTTTATTTGGAGCAAGTTCTGCACAGATATGATGAGGTCTAGTTCGCAAGATGAGGTCATCCTGGATCTGGGAGGGCCCTAGGACCAGTGACGAATGTCCTAAAAGACAGAAAAGGAGAAGGGACAGAAACACTGGGAGATTATGTGACAGCACGGGGGGCGCGGTGCAGACACGGGTGATGCGCCTACGAGCCAAGAACGCCTGCAGCCCTGGGAGCTGGAGGAGGCAGGGAGGGCCCTCCCTGGAGCCTCAGAGGGAGCCGGCCCTGCTGACACCTTGATTTAGGACTTGGCCTCCAGAACCGTGAGAACACACATTGCTGTTGTGTTAAGCCACCAAGTTTGCGGTGATTTGTTATGGCAGCCCTGAAAAACAGATACAGAGGGAAGCACAAGACATGATCCCCAGTGCCTCCTGCCTTTATCCTTGAAGATTCCAGGGAACTGAGGCAGTCAAGATGCAGACTTGCCCGCCCCCACCACCCCGTCCCAACATGGATCACGTCTAGGTATGTGAAGCCCGGTATAAAAACACAGGAAACAACACCTTTCCAAGAGCAGTGAAGGTAGATGGTTTCCTGGAAGATAGGGAGGAAAAGAAAGTTCCTTTTCATTTAAATGTTTTCAGAAAAGCGTCCAGAGTTCTCCATGTTCTTCCTTGACCCTTTGTGGGGCTGAAACAGACACAGAAAGCAGGCTGCCAAAGGAATCCTATGCTCGAATCAGTTCTGTCCTGGGTGGAGGAGCAGAAATCCAGGGCTCTGGGGAGGTCACATGTGAACCGGTGCTCAGACCCAACACCACGCATGAGGTCAGGGCTTGCCTCAGCCCGCAGGGCCAGATCCTGAGACAGGAGAGCATCTAGGAGCCCGGCAAGGAGACCATGGGCTGGTCACCCTAATGATCCTGATGTGGGCAACGTTGGAAGCCGGGGACCCAGCTCTCTACTTGCCTGCCCCTCCTCCTGGCCGAACGGCAGGACAAGCCCTGTGTGTCCTTGGCTGCTGCCCACTCGTTGAGCTCAGTTGGCTGGGCTGAGAGGCTTGTCTGAGCTTTCTCATTTTCTTGGCAGGAGGACCAGAGGGAGACATCAGCCTTGGAATGAGCAGAGCCCTGGAGCCGGCTCCCTGCTCCATGCACAGCACATCACTTTTCCATCTGTGTGTGAGGCTGGCATGTGGGCCACAGGTTGGAGGGTGTAATGGAGCCAACCCCACACTTTGGTGTCCGTCCCACAAAGAACTGATGTTTCTGGCAGGGCTGGGGTGGTGGGGCTTGAGGCCACCCCGCGCTGCTGGCGTCTCACCCAAGGGAGCCGGCGTGTTTGCTTCTTTCTCATTTCCTTTCCCTCTTTCTTCCTCTCCCTTCCCCCGTCTCTCTTTTCTCTTTCTCTCTCTCCTCCTTCCTCTCTTCTGCTCTCTCTTTCTTTCTCTCATCTTTCATTCTCTTCTCATTTTTCCTCTTTCCTCCCTGACTGGCTTCTCCTACTTTTCCTGTCTCCTTTGACAGCAGGTCTTTAGGGGGCTGAGGTAGGGCAGTCCGGGGCCATAGAGCTGAAAGGTCTCAAAGCATCATGGATTAAACTCTTCTGAAGAACAAGACTCTGTCCTGCAGGCAGTGGGACAAGGCCATGTGTCTAAGATGGTCCATTTCCAGCATGAGGATGCTTCCTGGGACCCAAGCGTCAGTAGCTCCCAGCAGGCGCTGCAGGGTCGGAAACTCGGTGTCCTTTCACAAGTCCACGTTTGCACAAGTCTTTCTCCAGATGGTTGGCCTGTGCTAAGGAACAGACAGACTTCTTGCTTTCAGATGTGCTTGGTACTGTTGAGGAGACAAGCGGATTTTTTTCAGACCACGAACGATAAAACAGGACTGAATATATATCCAAAGACGTAGAGGAGAGGGGGGCATGGTTTGAGGACTGGACAGTTTGTATCAGAAAAGTCTCCTGACTACGACCCTCATGGGTCATGGGACAGGGTTAGTCTCAGAGGAGGTGGGGCTATGAGCAGCGTCAACAGGGGGTGATATTCTCCAGGAGCAAGGGCCAGGCCATGCCGCAGCCTTCATGCTGGACGGCGGTGGGGAACGAGCTGGACACGAGGGTTGTTACAGGAGGGCGGTCACATGTGTCCTTGCCTCTCTTCTAGCTGGGCAGATGGCCTCCTATCTGACCACAGACCAGGCCCTGGGATCGGGCTGTGAGAACTCAGTGCCTAGTGATGTGATCCTGACCTCTCGAAGGCCTGGCTGCGCTGGGGTGTGGTAACTGCCCCCACTGTGGACACACTGTGGCCCCACACATCCTACTGTGTGTCCATCCCGGGAGCCATCATCCCCACCTCTGCCTCCTGGGACAAGCTGTTCTCCGTCCTCCACAACCCCTACCCACAACCCCTGGAACAGTAAGTACCGACTCTCTTTGCCAGGCCTGACTCTCAGATCAGTTCAGTTCGTTCAGTTGTGTCCAGCTGTCTGTGACCCCATGGACTGCACAGCATGCCAGGCTTCCCTGTCCATCACCGTCTCAGAGCTTGCTCAGACTCAGTTATGCCATCCAACCATCTCATCCTCTGTCATCCCCTTCTCTTTCTCCCCTCAATCTTTCCCAGCATCAGGGTTTTTTTTTTTCCAGTGAGTCAGTTCTTCGAATCAGGTGGCCAAAGGATTGGAGCTTCAGCTTCAGCATCAGTCCTTCCAATGAATATTCAGGACTGATTTCCTTTAGGATGGACTAGTTGGATCTTCTTGCAGACCAAGGGACTCTCAGAGACTTCTCCAGCCCCACAGTTCAAAATCATTAATTCTTCGGTGCTCAGCTTTTTTTAATAGTCCAACTCTCATATCCATACGTGACTAGTGGAAAAACCATTGCTTTGACTAGATGGAACTTTGTTGGCAAAGGTCCCTTATGGGGTCCCCTAAAGCTCCCCTGACTCCCCTAGGGGAATTGATCCCAATTTCTCCTATTTCTTTCAGAGAATGGTCCTTTCAGTAACCCTCTCACTCTGTCACAAAATCAATTCATCATTCCTTCCTTTCAAACCATTATTACTCTACATTTGTCAAAGTTTTCCAAATTCTAAAACAGATGACACTTCCCTCTTGAATTGGAACAAAGAAAGACTTAAAAAAAGAAAGCTGCTTTTTGTACAACTGTCCCCCCAGTGCTGTCACATCCCACTTATGTGATGCACATCCAAGGTTTTCAAAGACATTGACCCTTATTTACTCAAATTACTTAATTAAAAAAAAAAAATCTGACTTCTCCGCAACACAGCTAAAATCATTTCTGCAGATGTTGTCAGCAATCTCCAATTTGTTACACTGAAGGATCTTTCAACTTCTCAGCATCTTCACTCCTGACACTTGGGCGAGTTTACCATGTTCTTCCTGATGTATCCTTGTTCTCTCTCTGTCTCTCTGAGCATCACCTGTTTCTGCTAATCTCTGAGCCCTCTTGCTCCTCCCATGTCCCTGTTGGCAAGGTTCACTAGTGCCTGTCAGTCGACAGTCTCACCCTATCTCTGCAGCTGGGACTTCTGTGCACGTGACCTCCGCTGGTCCCCACCTCTCCCTCGCTCTGGTGTTAACCTCCACCTCTTGCCCCCGCCGTTTCTGCCTCCTGCTTAAAGCACAGAACGGCCCCCTTATTTCCCCAGACATGTGGCATCTCCTCTTCGATGTCCTATTCCTGCTCATGGAGAGAATTCACCTCTTATTCTCTAAATTCTATTAGTCATCAATTCTCAGTCCAGAAAAGCATGTTGTTTCATTTTTATATTCCCACTGCCTCTACCCTGCGTCTCCCTTCCTCCCCTTTCTCTTGTTAGCAGCTTCACTGAGATTTAATAATTCACCTAGTGTCCAGTTTACCCATTCAAGTATACAAGTCAATGATTTTTGGTATATTACATCATCAGCATGCAAAATTGTGATAAAATATATTTAACATAAAATTTACCACTTTAAAAAAAATTTACCACTTTAATCATTTTTCAGTTTTAACTAAATGGCATTAATTACATCTGTGATGTCATGCAACCATCAGCACTGTTTAGTTCCAGACCTTTCCATCATCTGAACAGGAACTCTGAAGCCATTAAGTAATAACTGCCCCCCCCCCCCACCGACCCCTCCCTCCTCAGCCCCAAGTAACCTGTAATCTACTTTTGGTCTTTAACAACTTTTCTGTTCTCCGGATACATCATATAAGTGAAGTAATGTAACATTTCCTCTGTTGGTTTGACTTACTTCACTCAGCGTAATGTTCTCAAGCTTTATGCATGCTGTAGCACATTTCAGAATTTCATTCCCTTTTACAGCTGGAATATTCCATTGTATATGTATTCCATGTATTGTTCATCCATGTATCTACTGATGGACACCTGGGTTGTTGTGATAATGCTGCAATGAGCAATTGTGTACAGGCCTGTTCAAGGCCCTGCGTTCAATTCCTTTGGGCATACACTTAGGGGTGGAATTGCTGGGTCACGTGCCAGTCTAAGTTTAGCTCTTTGTTCTTGTTGTTCAGTCGCTAAGTCTTGTCTGACTCTTTGTGACCCCATGGACTGCAGCATGCCAGGCCTCCCTGTCCTTCACCATCTCCTGGAGCTGGCTCAAACTCATGTCCATCGAGTTGATGATGCCATCCAACCATCTCATCCTCTGTTGCCCGCTTCTCCTCCTGCTCTCAAGGAAAAACCAAACTGTTTAATTTCTTTTATAGCTGCTGCAACATTTTACATTCTCACAAGAAATGCACATGTTCCACCTTCTCCACAACCTTATTATTAAATCCTAGTAGGTATCAAATCATATGCATCTCTCTTTTCCTTGTGCTTGGACTGTTATAATAATCTCCTATCTGCTCTTCCTGCTGTATTTTTCCTTTTTAATATATGCAGTGCACTAACACTATGTTCTTTCATAGAAAACTTTTCTCTGATGAACAGTTTTTGATGACTTTTTATTGCCTCTTGAAGAAAGTCTGAACTCTCCTGCCTTATGAAACTTGCCATTTACTTGGCTCCAATCAACCTTACCTGAAAATGGGGAGAATAATATTATTAACACCTCCCTTACAAGGTATTTGGGAAGAATAAGATGACACTTATTCAGCATTGCTGTCTAACACATTTGTGCTCAGAGTAAAAGGTTTACTCTTTCGAAGTAACAGTGCCTTATTTGCAGATGAAAAAACTTGAGTCCTAGAAAGATAAGTTGCTTAACGGAAACTAGCTGTTTAGTCTGAGATGGAGTTTGATTCTGAGCTGGCCAGGATCAGATTTGAAAGAACTAACCCCTTAGTTGTCCCATTGGTCCACATAGGATTCTGAAGCATGGGTGCTTCATGGCTCCTTGGACATCATTCCATGGCCAGATTAAGGAATGACCCTCCACAGTCCACCCATTTCCTGGACTCAGGTCCAATCTTTGGTTTGGTTCCACATCTGCAGCCCTTTTTGCATAATCCCTGCCTTTTCCTGATGATCATGTTTGTGAGTGCTCAGTTGCTCAGTCATGCCTGACTCTTTGCAACCTTATGATGCAGTCCCCTGGGCTTCTCTGTCTATGGGATTTCCCAGGCATGAATACTGGAGTGGGTTGCCATTTCCTCCTACAGGGGATCTTTCTGATTCAAGGATCGAACCACATCTTCTGCATTGGCAGGTGGCTTCTTTAGCCACTGAGCCATCGGGGAAGCCCTCCTGATGATCATGTATCATTGCAAAGACCCTGTTTTCATCCAGGGGCTATTTAGCCATGTGAATAAAATCATTCCTCTGCTCATATGTGGACTTCACACTCAGAAGGGCCTCCCCGCCCACTCCTTGTCACCTCCTCCTCATCCCAGGCCGCCCCCACCGTGTTCGGTGGTGACGGGTCCACCTCTGTGTCCAGTATTCTTTCACTTAACTCTGAAGTCACTCTTTTCCTCTGAATTCACCAAGGTCCCCTTCTTCCTCAGTGAGCCATCTGGCTGTTCTTCCCCTATGCCAAGCTGGAGATCAGGAAACGTAAAAGAAAACATGACGAAAAAATGCAACCCAAAGAGCCAATAACCTTTGATTATAACATATATCTCTTCTGCATTGATGGTTTCAGAGGTCTTCCTCTAACTGAGGTGATAAGCCCAAGGGGTCCAAGCAGTTCTGTGTTCTAAACTCAGAGCAGCTCCAAGCATGCTGTCAGCATCTAATTATTAATGCATGAAAACGGTAAAAACAATACCAGCACAACAGGCAGATCCTGCCATCTGCTACTGCTTCGGGCTAAGAGGGATGTGCGTTCAAGGCCAGCTGTTTTTTGGGGGGCTTCACTTTTTCCTGCACCATGTGTTTCCCATTTGAGGGCACAGGGGGGGCCTGAGAACATTTTTAGAATTTGCTCCTCTACCAACATGGCATGAATTTCCATATTATCATCTTACGGCTCTAATATTCTAATTTCTATGTCACGTTACAAATTCTGCTGGAATATTTCTTAGCTTTCCCCATATCCTTTTTACCCAGTGGAAATCACAGCTGCCAAAAAGCTTCCAGATGGACATGAGCTGGGCCATGTAGAGCTTCCCTGTCTCCCAAACGAGGGTCCCTCCCCCGTAGAAACCCGAGATGGGCCCTGCCTCCCCAGCAGCGAGAACGCAGAACGCGGGGAGGGGCGTGCTCCACCTGGGATTCTAAACATCCGCTAGCTCCCTCTCCTCCACGCAGAGCAGAGAGGGTGTCTTCTGATGCCTTCATCAAAGATCCAGTTGTCTTCCTTTCCCCCGATTTTATCTGGTGTTTGGTAAACAGCCCCACAGGATTCAAAACATTCACAGAGGGCTTCTTTAAACCCAAACTGGAAGCCACCTGGAGACAAGCTTGCTAGCTTGAATGTTAACCACATAGTCAATGAATAATACTTGAAATGTACTTCTAGCAATATTTTTTTCTAGAAAGGTGAATGTTACAGTCGTGTGATATATGTGAATTAAATTATGTCCTGTATCATGTTAATGTAACTTTCAGAAGTAAAATTTCCTTCCCTGTAAATGAAAATTCTACATTGTAGTTTATTATAATCCCTCAGTATAAGGCTTATGAGATAGGTCTGCTATATCCATTATAAAATTCTTTTCATCAAATGATGTAAAATACCTTTAAAAATTCATGGCTGAACAGAATTTCTGGAAGCCATTCTTATTTGGGGGACCTTTTTTTCACTTGTGGTACAATTAAAACCAATGAAAGGGTAAGCTACGTTGTTAGAGGTTCCCCCTCAAGAATGGACCAGGTAAACTGAATGCTTCCTAAGGCTGTTCTAAAGTAGCTGCTGCTGCTGCTGCTAAGTCGCTTCAGTCATGTTTGACCCTGTGTGACGCCATAGACGACAGCCCACCAGGCTTCCCTGTCCCTGGGATTCTCCAGGTAAGAACACTGGAGGGGGTTGCCATTTCCTTCTCCAATGCAGGAAAGTGAAAAGTGAAAGTGAAGTTGCTCAGTCGTGTCTGACTATTAGCGACCCCATGGACTGCAGNAAAAGTCAAAGGGTCAAAATAATAAATCAGAAACATAAAAATAGCTTATTTAGCCATTTAAAATTTTATTCTATTAATGGAGATATTAATAGATTTAAGGAAATGATATTATGAAGCATCTGAAATATGTATTTCATAATCTGAGATATTTTACAGTGAAACATTAAAATTCCCTAAAATTCAGTGAAACATTAAAAGTCCCTAAAATTATTAAAAAAGAGTAAATTATTATGCTTTGCAGAAACCCTAGTAGTGCTAGTGACAAAATTGAGCTATATTTATTTTCAGGTATCTGTCATGTAAGGCAACAGTCCCCAGTCTTTTGGCACCAGGGACCGATTTCATGGAAGACAAATTTTCCATGGACTAGGGGTGGGAGGTGGTTTCAGGATTATTCAAATGCATTACATGTATTGTGCACTTTATTTCCATTATTATTACATCAGCTCCTCCTCAGATCATCAGGCATTAGATTCTGGAGGCTGGGGACCCCTGTTGTAAGGGATACCATGAACACAATTAAAAGAAATACTTGCAAAACATCAGAGAAAGAGTTATTTATTATAAAGGTCTTAGATAAAACAAAATGGTAATAAAATAATAGCTCATGTGTATTCAGTGTGTATTTTGTAACTCCACTTGTATAGATGTTTAATCCTGATTCCAAACCTGTGAGGTAAGTGTTACTTACATCCACATTTTTCAAAAGAGCAACTGGAGGCTTAGAGAGATGAAGTGAGTTGACAGAAGTAGCATAGGACAGGAGTTAGAACTCAGACCTGTGGTTCTGCGTCCAGGGCCCTGCAGGGTTAAGACCACCACACTCTACAGCCTTCCTGGAAAGGAAGGAGCTACCCAATTAGAAAATTAATAACAAAGACCAAGGGGCCAAGAAGTGACATGCCAGAGATGCAAACGGGAAAGAGACACATCCAGTGTCAAACTCACTATAAAGAAAATGCACATTTAAACAAAAAAAGGATACAGTTTTTACCCACTGGAGTTTCAGAAAAAGTCACTTCAGGTATCCAAGGCTGGTGATGTTAAGAGGAAACAGTTAGTTTCATGCACTTTTGATGAAAGTTTAGTATGATCTTTTTGTAGCACACTAACCACTGTTTATAAAATGCACAGTGAGCAAGCTCTTTGTCTCAACAAATTCTTAGCAAGGATTCAGAAAGAGAATTTGAGAGGCATGGACATTACAGCATCATTTAAATAGTAGATATTTCCCCCGCCACTCCAGAGTGGAGTTCAACACAAGAGAAGTAGCCCAGTGGTGGAAGCGGGGTGAAGGATGGCTTCCAAAGAAACAAAATGCAGAGGAGCCGCTTCATAGCTTTGACCCCCCTGGAGAACCGTGTTGTCTTCCCCGCAGTCACTAACATGGCCACAGGCGAGAAGAGAAATCTCCAAGCGTTCATGCTTTCAGGAGTTTCCCGGAGCGCGTCTGCCTCCCCATCAGTGCTTTTCCTCAAGGCGAGTGTTTGCCTAGTCTTCAAGGGTGGTATTTACTGATACAGGTCAAAACTCTGACCCTGATTTCCCAAGAGAAGTTTTCAATCTGTGGGCATGTTTAGGCACCCATGGTTGATTGTAATTCTAAGTTCTTTCTTTAGATGCTCAGCTTTAGAGTAAGACCTGGCAGAGTTACTGGCTATGTGAAGTCAGAGTGGTGAAATATTGACTTTTTCCTGGAAACATGTATCATCTTCATATTATTCAACAGCCTTCTACTGCTGTCCGTGTAGAGAGATGATCTCCAGGTCCTGACAGAAATAGGCAGGGTGGAATGTTTCTTCTAGTTCAGGGGATGTTTGCATTGGTTTTTCCTCTATGCTTAGTTCCTAATGACCCTGCCCTTAAGTAGAGATTGTTGTCTGCAGCCAGGTGTCATTGGTGGCCATGTGGTCACACGTACAAGCACATGTTGTTTATACCCAAGGCTCTGGTCTAATTTCACCTTCCCCTCCCAAGAGCCAGCCAATAAGAAATAACTCGTGTGAGTCAAACGTCTAGAAATTCTTCCCTGAGATAATGCACTTTCCTGAAGGAGGAACAACAGATACCCTTTCATACAAATAAAAATAAAACAAAACTGGAGCTGTCAGGTTCATATAAGCTTTCACAGAAGAAAAATGTCCTTTGAGTCTTAAAATAATGCTATTTTAGGAGGCATATTGTGGGACCACCAGACAGGTGCAGCTGGGTTACAGCAAAGTCTCTGCTGATCCTAGTAATTTGAGAACTTCCAAATTTAAATCTTCTGTGCTGAACTGTGCCTTATAATCACATTGTAGAAAAACAAGGTGATTTTGACAAACCTGTTCTTAATTTGGAAACCTTCTTCCTCATGTAATGTTCCTGTCGAGCTCTTTAGAATGTTGCAGTTTTAACAAAGCACAACACAGTGTGTGGGAGAGGGGTGCTCAGTGAGACCTGCAGGGGTGGAGTCTGTGATAACTGTGAATTGTTCATGGGATTTTCTAATAGTGAACATGATTTTCGTTCTCCAAACTTCAGGTACAACTCGGGAACCTGCCCGCTAATTACAGCACGAGGGCCCAGTAGATGGCTGGGTTGTTGGGCTGCATGGTGAAGCTCTCTGCCAGGTACCTGCCTCATTATAAACAAATCGTAATGACAGAAAGACAACAGCGTTTTATATTCTGGAGAACTGCAAGGAGATCTGAGGTTGTCAGGTAACATGGTAATTACGTTTAAAGAAACTTGATAATTCAAAAAAATACATTACTGAGTAATCTGCTGAAACATGTAGTTATTATGTGGCTACATGTCTCTTTCCATTATGTTAGCACCAAATTATGGGTTAGAATTCTTATATCTACCTTTTTCATTCTCTCAACAAAAGATGCCGGAGTTGAAACACTGGTGGGGTGGGGGAGGAGTTCTTTCCCTACTATAGTTGACAAAAGAATGAAAGTTTCGAGCACAATGCAACATATAATTTCTTTCAAGTTTCTTCTTAAGCCAACATCTAAGCTGCATGGGGAGGCCCTCTGGAAGACTATTTTTGTCATTTTGAAGCTGGCATCATGTACTGCTGATGGAAGAAGAAAGCAAGAACAAATGTCATTCAAAGCACTCTCTGTCGTGGCCGCCTGGGGCTTCATCGGAACGCCTGCAGGAACAAAATCCTCCGGGCGTCCCCAGCAATTCCCATTAAAAGGGGGGCTGGAGTCCCACGGAAGCTTGCAGACATTCTAAGTCACCTGAGGCAGGTTTTAAGTTTTTTGTAAACCATAATCACACAGGTTAAGGGGGTGGATTAGCATTACAGCTGGCAAAGAGGAGTCAAAGGAATAAATAAATCCATTCAACAACACCAGCGCTTGTTCCTGGGAAATAATGCAGAAGGGAAGGAAGGCAGGTCAATTCCCTGGTGAAACTTTGTGTTCCATGACAGGCAGCAGGGAGATGTCAGTCGTTAGCACCACATAGATGCTTGCTGTCATCTGTGGAGCAGTTTCTAGAGTATAGCTGTGTTGGGTGTGGTAGGCCACTCAACAGACTTTCTGACCAGGATGGCATCTGACACTAACCTTATGGGAGAGAAAGGTAAACTGGTGAGGAGCAGTAATGTCCAGGTGGACAGTGAAAAAGCACAGGAAATGAAACCTACTGGATGAAGGACTTGAGCTGTGGATCAAGTGACTTGCCATCAACTTTTCAGGACATTGTGAGGACACACTGGCATTCAAATAATCTAGTATATAATCAAATACTCATTAATTTAATAATGTATTACTTTAGTTTTATTTCTTAAAGGTTCTTTTGTAAAATTTATGTGCTTATTGATCTAAAGTTTTAGGAACATTGCTAGAGCTTTTGTATTCAGTATAAACTTGAATGTATATTTTGTAGTCTTGGGCAGGTGTTCTATAAATACTATTTTGTCCAAGAAGCTTGATAGTACAGTTCAAATTCTTCATATTCTTATGATGATTTTGTCTATATGTTCTATCAATCATTGAGAGTGGAATATTAAAAATGCTCAATTATGAAAAAAAAAATTTTAGGAACAAGTACTTGGCATTGCCTCCTTTTTGAGCTGCACTGTTTAAATGATATCCAAAGAGCATTATAATCAAGAGGAGCCCTTAGTGTTGGTCCTGCTATTTATACCCATGAAAATCTGTGATTTCAGTAAATAAATTATTTATTGTTATTTAGTTTGCACAAGCCGAAAGAAGCAGCCGTCAGCACAAGAAGTGAATGAAGCATACCACAAGTAGGAGGCTGGGTTGAAATAAGAAGGCAAAGTCTTGAATTTGGATTCCAACGGTGTGTTTCTGTGTGGGTTTGGAAAGTCAGGTTGTCTGGTTGTTCCTGTGTATGTGCTGTGTACTGTGTATTGTGTCCTGGGTGGGGGCAGAGGGCAAAGCAGCATCTTGGGTTTTTAGTTGCCTGTGAACTTAAAAACAATCTGCATGGTGCCATCTCCTTTAAGTCTGGTGAGTCTCTGACTGAACCATGGGGCTGGAGCTCTTGGTCAAGGAAAACCTCACAGCCTTCTTTTCAGCCTTGGTCAGACCTGGAACACAAGACTCATTTGTGTTCAGCAGCACCATCTCAAAGGCCTGTTTACGAAGTAGTGTGAAGGGTCTGGAAGTTACAAACACCATACTTCATAAAGCAGGGGCTCTTCAGCCCAGATAAGAGAAGGTTCACAGTGGCCTTTCAAGTGTCTGGTTCTTTTGTGTTGAATAGACAGTAGACTTCTCAGCTCTGTTCTTGGAAGGCAGGACTGTGAATGACTGTCAAAAGTTACAGAATATGACCGACCGGCTTAATGTGAAGTGGACATCTCCAACTTCCACTGCTTGTCAGTCAAGCAGACCCGAGTGACTCCTTCTCCAGAACAGAGGTTGGAACCATGGAGTTTTCTTCTTACTCTGAGTCAGGGATTTGACATGGTCTCTACTTAGCGTAATAGCTAAAATCTTATGGTAAACTGGTAAATAATCATTACTACAGTTACAAGTTAAAAAAATTACTCCTTGCTTCTTCACATGGCTTCAAATCAGTTTGGTTAATTATAATAAAATAGATTTCCACATGAATGGGGATAGGTTATGATCCTTTGTTTAAGTTTCCTAATATTTTATTTTTAAGGTGATTGCTTAAACACGTCTCAGGTGGCTCAGTGATAAAGAATCCATCTGCAACGCAGGAGATGCAGGAGACATGGGTTTGATCCATGGGTCAGGAAGGTCTCCTGAAGAAGGAAATGGTAACCCACTCTAGCCTTCTTGCCTGAAGAATCCCATAGACAGAGGAGCCTAGTGGGCTACAGTCCATGGGGTAGGGAAGAGGCAGACAGAACTGTACAACCTAAAAACTTAATAAAATAATCTGGTGTGAAGCAATATTTTATTAAAATCCACCATTCTCAATAAATGGGCTGACATTTCTTGGAAGTATTTTTAAAAAGTATAAAATTTTTATCCATGAGCTGATGGAAGCTGTTGCCACATTGTTTGTACACACAAGTAGGAGTCAAGGTCACTGTGATGGAATTGGCCCCACTTTTTGCCACGTAATCAGATATCTAAAGAAATTTTCTGGAAGAAGGATAGAAATGCTATGGCTGGAAAGACTGTCATTTACATGAAGTGTGTGAGAAGAGATGCTTTGATATGATCGTGAGGCAGCAGGTATGATGAGATTCTGGTCAGAGTTGGAGGACTTCCCGTGGAGTCATCAGAGGAAGAGATGCTCTGGGTTCCAGGCTGGAGCCTGGAGGAAGTAACTAAGGGTGTTCTTGAACACAGCGACCAAGATAGAAGTCATATTTCAGAGAGGAGAGCCCGTGCTAACTGAAGAAAGAAACAAGGACGTATCTTGGGGAGGGTGGTGCAAAGTAAGAGGAAGATGAAATACTGGGCAGGGTGGCGTTTGACCCGGCAACTCAGGAAATGGCCTGGCAACCGGAGGAAGCTGCCAGGGCAGGGCTGGTGGGGCGGGGACCATGTCAGCCAGCCTTGGAGTCCTGTGAGATGCTGTACAGGAATTCCAGTCTTCATGCGTATTGTCTCCAGATACCTTCTAGGGTAAACAGCCCCTGAAAGCCCATTGGCTTTCCCTGGTCCTCCTATTCTTTAGCCCCCAACTCCACTCTCCCAAGGTGGGGGTGAGTGGCAAACAGTTCATCTGTGTGATCCCTTCCTCTCGTGCATCCTTCAGCCTCCTCTCCCCCCACGTCAGCCTCCTCCACATGCTGACTTCCATGCTGCTGCAGGAGGGGTACCGCACCTACACCGTCACCTCCTTCCCTGGACTTCTGGCCTCCTTTCCCGCACACTTGCCCTCATCTTCACCAAGATTCTGTCCAGGCCGAGTCCTCCTGTACTTCCCTGCAGGTTGGGATGGGTGTGCGGAGTCCAGCCAGCAGATCCTAAAGGCACAGGGAAGTCCTGAAATTTACTTTCTAAACTAGAAATCACCAGAAACTGATGCCAGTCCCAGATTCCATGCATCAGCCATTACCTGTTGCTGATCTCAGATGGTTTTACCCAGTTTGTCATCTATCAGCTCCAGCCTAGACTCCTGCTACTGTGTGCATGTGTGTGTGTGTGTGCGTGTGTGTATGTGAGCTCAGTCATGACTGACTCTTTGTGACCCTATGGACTGGAGCCCTCCAGGTTCCTCTGTCTTATGTCCATGGGATTCTCCAGGCAAGAATACTGGAGTGGGTTGCCATTTCCTTCTCCAGGGATCTTCCCGACCTAGGGGCCAAATCCGAGTCTCTTTCATCTCTTGTATTAGCAGTTCTAGCACCACTACTATGGGTTGTCCCATTTCCCCAGCTCTATGCTTTTCACACCTTTCTAAACTTATGCCCAGGGATATACATATATGTGTGTGTGTGTGTGTATGTTCAGAAAGCAAAATGTTGAATTTTCTTCCTTCTTTTCTTTTTAAATCGGTGATATATGATGGTCAAATCCAACCCTTAGAGTATGCGTTAGTTCCAGATAAAAATGTATGACCTTAAAACCTTATAATCCGAGTTACTCTTGGTAAAAGCAGCTGAAACTTCCATTTATAGAACCTATTTAGAGATTTTTCCAGATAATAAGGGTTGAAGAGAAACACCAAGGACTGCCCGAAAATAGCAATGAGGCCTCCCCTTGGACAGCTGCAGCCGAGCTGGGGGGACTTCACACTGGTCTCAGATCTGAGATAAGACTCTGAAACTCGACCGGCTTGCTAACAATAGTGTACCGTGCTGAGTAATTGCTAAGAGGGAAAGACACACGAAAGAGAAAAAAATAGTAATACACCACATTATTCCTATTATTTGAAGGTACCTATCAGTCATTCAAAAGAAAAGTCACTGGAAAACATACAACATTGCACGTGTCAACTCCTACTTGTTAAAAAAAATTAAAAAACAACAAAAAAAGTAGCAGTTCGCTTATTACTGAAAGTACATGCAAATGCAGATATGTTTTTAGAATGGAAGGACTGTTTCTGTCTGAATTAAGATGCTTGGGTGCAATCTAGATGAGGTCAGTTATTCCACCTTTGCTGAGTAATTTGGCTCTGACATGGTCTCTGTTTTGCATTGTTAGGCAGAGTGTGGGAGGTGGTTGCTGATGACAGGGTGATAACAATCTCTGAGATCTAATGTAGAGAGATGCCATCCTTGACCTTGTCCTGTGTGCCAGGATCTGTCAACCCGAAGGGCCAGCTCTCCAGCCAAGTCCTTTGGTCCATCCTCAGCAAGATGGAGGCTGGTTAAGCAGCCCCCTGAGAGGTGCCCTGCACCCCTGAGCAGATTCCAAAAGACACACGTGGGCTCCATCCAGGGGAGGAGCCCATGGGAAGCACCCCTAAGTCATCTAGGACTTTGGCAGTGTCGGTCCGGGAACAGGAAATGATACGCAGAGGCACTGCTGGCAAAGCAGAATCCAGAAATGATGTTTCTAGGTCCCCTGGGCCTTTGAGTTGAGAGTAGTACAGATGGCAGTTGAATTCAATTGATTTTCCAAATATGACAGAAGAAAATAAAGGAAAATGTGGTTTGGGGCTAGAGAAAGCCTCTTGGAGAAAGAGTTAAACTTCAGAAGACTTCAAGGCAAAGACCGATTTATCAGCATCAAACAAATGCTTACAACTGGGGAAAACATTGTAATAACATCAAAACTTAAGAAGCATTCTAGAAGAAAATATTTGCAACCAGATTAGGCATGATTTTTCTCCCACATACACCCAAAGCTAGTAAAAATCAACAAAAGAAAGATAACCCAATAGAATGACAATATATGAACAAGTAACTAATTTATAAAAAAAAATACCAGATATAACAAGGCATAAAAACAGTAATGATAAATGTTGTTGTGTTCTATCACTCAGTCACGTCTAGCTCTTTGAGACCCTGTGGACTGTAGCCCCTCTGTCCATGGGATTCTCCAGGCAAATACTGGAGTGGGTTGCCATTCCCTTCTCCAGGGGATCTTCCTGGCCGAGGGATCAAACCCGAGTCCCTCGCATTGGCAGGAGGGTTCTTTACCACTGAGCCACCTGTGAAACCCAATTATAATCACACAGAAGCAAATTAAAACATTTTTATGTCCCACATATTCCAAACAAACAAAAAATAAACAGGATGTAACAGCCCAGCTTGTCAAGGATGTAAAGAAATAGCATACAAGACAGTGCTGCTGGGGCTGAATTTTGGTCCAGGTTTTTTCGGAAGGTCATCAGGATGTATTTAACGAAGACAAACAACGAGCAAATACTACTGTTCAGCAATTTCAGTTGTTGACAGTGACCTGCAAAATGCTTACTCATTTTAAAAATGATGGTATAAAAATAATAGGGCTTCCCTGGTAGCTCAGTCAGTAAAGAATCTGCCTGGAGTGCAGGAAATGTAACACTAGACATATTACATTTGCGTGTCACACAATAACCCAGATGGTGTATTACAAGACATTTCAAAGAAAATATTCTGGAATCATAAGAATCAAATTGAAAAACAAATTTTAGAAGTTTCTCAGAGAGTAGAATTTCCCATTTTGACAAAACAGCCATGTATTCAGTAAAACCTCACTGAGAAGATCTAAAAGCACATTATATGTGCTGTCCCTCTTACGTTCTAAGCAAGCACAGAAACAAAACCTCACCGTTTACAAGTTCAGAAGAGCCTGTCTCTGTGACTCTGCCTCCTTTCCTGTAATTAGACTAAAGAGTCCTCACTGAAGGCATGGTTCTTTCCATATGGTCAGAGGAGGAACCAAGACAGTAACACTTCAGAAANGAGGGGTCAAATCTGGGTCTCCTACATTTGCGGGCTGATTCTTTACTGTCTGGGTCACCACGGAAGCCCCTAGTAAAGAAGATGTTCACTTAATCAGACCAACTTCCCCTCACCCCATCAACCGATGATCCTCTCACATCTATGCCGGCCTCTTCTGCCTAAGAATTAAGAGAACTTCCAGTATCCTTAAATATTCTCATGGTCTCCAGGGCCATGACTGGGGAAAAGTGGAGGAGACAGTCTTGCTGGATGTGTCTGTGGTTCTTTTTCCTGCAACAGTGTGAGGTGTCCACCCATAATTTCCTGCCGGTCCCGCTACTATTCCACATTTAATTCAGGGAAGTCCCATTTGGAAACTTGCGGAGGAGTGACTCTGAACTGTCTTCTCATTTGAGAGGAATGAACATCTGTCTTTGATCATGCTCCTGATTTGATCAGGTCCTCAGAAGCAAAGATAAAACAAGGTGAAGAGGTGATATATTGAAAGCAGAACTGAGGTTTTGGATGGAGGAAGAGAAGAGGACAGCAACAATTAAGCAAAAATCCACACCGTGGACCCAAGGTGTACACAGCCCCCAGGTCTCCTTCTCCTAACTTGGCCAAGAAACTTTACAGAGTCTGTCTCTGTTCATCACTGCCCTGACAGAAATATTCACACATTGATGAATCACAGCCATTAAAGCAGAGGCAAGACTTAGAATGTCCACCGTGTTGAACATAAGAACTAAAGGGCACTGCACATTTTGACTTATTGGAAATTGTGTGAACTCAGGAACAAAGTATTGAGGAAAAGTAGATCCGTTTGCCATTTGAGGTCCATATAGTCAAAGGTATGGTTTTTCCAGTAGTCATGTATAGATGTGAGAATGGGATTGTAAAGAAAACTGAGCACCAAAGAATTGATGCTTTCGAACTGGGGTGTTGGAGAAGACACTGAGAGTCCCTTGGACTGCAAGGAGATCAAACTAGTCCATCCTAAAGGAAATCAGCCCTGAGCATTCATTGGAAGGACTGATGCTAAAGCTGAAACTCCATTACTTTGGGCACCTGATGCGAACAGCCAACTCATTGGAAAAGGGTGTTTCCGTCACCCTGCGTGAGGGGGTCTGTTGGAGCAGCCACACTTAGGACATCGTGCAGGACAGGCCCCTGTGGCTCCTCTGCCAGCCTGATCTGCTCTGTGGTTATTAACCTAAGGAATGTCTAAACCTAGAATTGTCGAAAAGAAGAGAGCTGTTTTTGTTGGAATGTCTGGGATTTTATTCACTTTCCCCAAGATTCTCATTTCAGAAGTTTTAACTATATGAGTATTTTTTAAACAATAAAATTTTGAGTTTTTCAATGCAGTTCTAAGACGTAGAACACCCCCGAGAAGTCTAGATCTGGTTCACCCACAAAATAATCCAAGCCAAGTACCTTGAACTTAACCTGAACTCCTCCCTCCTCCCACCACCGTCGCAACATTTTCCACTCCTAACATCACTACTTTAGAACTTGGGTCTCTGGCAAAACTGTGTCATCCATGATTAGTAAAACAGTGACACAATGACATCATGTCTATAAAATAATCACAAAAAATGCTAACTATTAATGACTAAGTCTCAGAATGGAATTCAAGCAATGCCAGTGGTGGCTAGGTTCGCTTTCTATATACTCATTTTGTGAAATTTAATAGATTTGATTCCTACCTTCTCCTCCTGCCTAATTTCTTCCCTTCTTCCAGTTCTCCACTATCCCACCCCATCTCTGTCCCAAGAAGCTTGTAGTAAGAAGGCCTGTTAAGCTTCAAAACCACCAGGTCTGCCCTCTCAGGTCACTAGTGGGAGATTTTGTTCATCTCTAGCAAGGAGCCTAGCTTTTCTGTGGATCCAGGTCCTATGTGAACTTCCAGATACTCCATGGTTCATGAGCCGTGGGAGAGACACAGAAATGTGAAAGCACACACTTTGTCCAGATGAAGACAAGTAAAAATCTGTCTTGCCTACTTGGACGGTGAAAGCCAGGAGTGCAGATCACGAAAGCCATGGAATGTTAGCCGCTTACAAAGCAGTGGAGTGCTAGGACTGGAATTCAGTCCAACACCTCTGAGTGTCGCCAACATTTAATAAACACAGTAGACTTTTAAGCCTAAGCCAGAGTGAGTTGTGAAGGAAATGCCATCATGGGAGAAGCTTCCAAAATGCCCTGCACCATCGCTAACTCTCTGACTCCCTGAAACTCCTTACTGTTGCTAGGTCAGCTGTGAATCTTAAAGTTTATATTTTTGGAAGAAATACATGTGCATTTATTTATTCAGTAAATATTAAGAACATGTTTTCCCTTGTTAGATGTGAGAGTTTTCTTTCCTTTTTTCCCTTTTTAAGCCATAGTCTAGCATTCATACTCCGGTCCAGTGATTTCTAGAGTGTGACGTGGAGCCCGAGTGCTGTACGGAAATGTTTATACACTGCAGGATCTGTCGTGGACATTTCCTGGCTCACTTGAGTTCACTACGACTCACTTTCTTGTTTGACTATAAATCCCCAAAGGACAGAAGTTCTTCTGATGCACCAGGTGGGCTCTTAACCACTGGTGCCACCTGGGAAGCCCGTCGAGTCCAGGTACCAATGCTTAAAGCAGCCTACCGGTTACTCCACTGCTGGTGACTCTCTGGACAGCCATGTGAGCCTCCATCCTAACTCCTGCTACAGACTCCTCTAGCCCAGGGCTGGCAGGTTTTGAGGCCCCAGATGAAGCACGTAGAAAGGGTTCAAATGGGGCAGCCCTTATAACAAGCCCTCTCTGTCTAGCGTCGGAAACTGCGTGAACTCTGCAGGTGACCTTTTTCCTTCCTCTGCCTCCGCTTAATCAGATCACGTGACCTCTGGGAGCCTGGTGCTGGGATGTTCACGAGGACATGAAAGCATGAAAACACACACTTTTTTTCAAGGGGGAGGGGGATCCATGCCTTTGGAGGCATACTAAAATCCTCTTGAATGCTGTTGTCTTTTTCTCATTGAAAATATCAAGTCTGTTTTCTATATAAACAGGCATTTTCTTTTATCTTGCTGCTATTGTTTTACATTCCAACCTTATGGCTTAAATATTTTATTTGTCTCAAAATCATTTTTTTTTAACATGACCTGATTGTTTGAAACAATCTCGCTTATGTTGGAAAAGAATCGTAAGTGACCTCTCTTTCAACTGAGGAGGAAAACAAACATACAAATAGAGTTTTTTCCCTGGATGACTTGCAGGGGTTAGTCATACATATTTCCTCTGGGTTGAGCATAACCTGAAATTGAAAGAGAAGCATGAAAATGGCTTTCTGAGTATCTGTCTCGTATGGTGTTGGCAGGAAGACTCTGGCCGAGGCCACCAACTGGAGGAGAAAAAAAAGATGTCAGTGTTTGGTGATTAGAACAGTAGTGGATTCATTTTACATTTTTTTTTTTTTAAATTATAGCTAATTTGTGATGTCGAGTTAGTTTCACGTATACAGCAAAGTGACTCAGTTACATACATATATATGTGTGTGTATATATATATATATATACGCTTTTTTCAGAGTCTTTTCCACTGTAGCTTATTCAAAGATATTAAATGTTCATTTTACGTGTCATAAAGGTAAGTCAGAGACCAGAGTGTTAGAAGAAGGATGGACAGAAGACCAGGGATCTGCATTTACATGTTGAGCTCACCGATTCGCAGCAAAATCACAGCCGACTGTCTCTGTTGTCACCGGGGCCCTAAAGCTCTCGTTGTGCCCCATCCTGCTTCTTGCCCTCCCAGCCCTTGCTGAGTCCCGTTCTGTAAGGACGCCCTCTCGTGTCTCCACTGATGGTGGAGGTGGGCAGACATTTCCCGTCAATGCTGAGCTAAGAGCGCTGCTGCGGAGTCCCTTCCTGCCCCCACGTGTGACTGCAGTGTCTTCCTGTAGAGACGACAACTTCCCCAAGGCAGCGCTTGCTGTGAGCCCACTTCTGCCCTCAGTTGGTTTCTGAAGTTGTGGATGGATGTCGGAGGAAAAGCACCGATGGAAGTGGGAGAATTTGGTTTCTCTGGAGGTCTCACCCTACTCCACCCCGGCCCAGACATACGACACACAGCAGAGGGCCATGTTGCTGTCCCTCTTCTATTTCTGACCCAGGGGCCCAACTGCCTCCATTCTGGCTACGGGATTCTCCCGGTTTCTGACAATAGCTCCCTGTGCCATTCATTTTGTTGGGGTTATTGGGAATTTCTTGTTGATTCTGAAATGAATTTGATTGTTGTCCCTTATCTTTAGCCAGTGGTGTTAGAAACGTGTACTTACTATGTGTTTTTCCAGCTACATTTATAGTATCATCCTGGGTCCTCTTTTCTGCCCATGTCGTGCTCTTCTGCACTAAGCAGCCCAGACCTGGGGACAGAGCGATGCTGTGGACTTGGGTACCCTCGCCACCCTCAGGCACTGGTAGGATGTTATCTGTAGAGTTACCACTGTAGCTTCCTCACTAGTGAAGTGGTTCCCAAATACAAATGGAGTAATAACAATGTATTTTGGATGAAGAATTAACTCTGAAGTGTTTATTAAGATCTTGCCACAGAGATGTCACTTATCTCAATATTTGGGAGAGTTAGGGCTTCCTTGGTGGCTCAGTGGTAAAGGACCCACCTGCAATGCAGGAGACTTGGGTTCAGTCCCTGCACTGGGAAGATCCTATGGAGAAGAGAATGGTAACCCTCTCCAGTATTCTTGCCTGGAAAATCCAGAGCCTGGTGGGCTACAGTCCATGGGGTTGCGAAGAGCTGGACTTGACTGAGAGACTAACACTTTCACTATCACTCCAGTTGGAGGAATTATAACCACTGGATGTATTTGAAAAGCAATTTTATCCTCTAAATGAGATGTGCTTGAATAAGGCCACCATGACCTTTTTCACCAAGTCTAAATCGACCATCCTTGCAGAGTAAGGAGGCTAGATCATGTGGAAGCCTGGACCTGCTGGAACTGCATCCTCTCCCTTGAAAAACTCTACCCAGGGTTTAGCATAATTTAGAGATTCCTGCCGAACATGACTGTGAAGACCCTAAAGATGGGACTTCCCTGGTCTAATGGCTAAGAATTCCATGCTCCCAATGCAGGGGGCCTGGGTTCAATCCCTGGTCAGGGAACTATATCCCACACACCACAACTAAGACCCGGCACAGGCTAAAAAAATAAATGAATATTTTTGAAAAAGACCCTAAAGGTGAAGAATTGAGGCCTGAAATAAGATTTAGCTAAGCTACAAGTTAGTGTCAGAGACTGGCCCACTCCCCCGGCACCCCGGCTATAGCTCCCCTTCTTGTTCCCCATTTCCCTGTGGCTACACTCGACTTGCCCAGCCCTGGTGGAACCCACTCAGCAAACGCCCTGGCCGTGCACACCCTTGTGTGTCCCTTTGGGACTCAGTGAGGGGCCTTGGACGTAACCATCGCTCAGACAGCATTTGCTGAGCAGGTTCATCGGCTCTGAGTGTTTNTCCCCATTTCCCTGTGGCTACACTCGACTTGCCCAGCCCTGGTGGAACCCACTCAGCAAACGCCCTGGCCGTGCACACCCTTGTGTGTCCCTTTGGGACTCAGTGAGGGGCCTTGGACGTAACCATCGCTCAGACAGCATTTGCTGAGCAGGTTCATCGGCCCTGAGTGTTTCCTGACTCCAGCACCTCACAGCCTTAGTTGGCTTCTGTACTTGTGTCCAGGCAAGGCCTCGTGTCTCCTGATTACCCCCCCCACCTCTTCTCCACAATAGAAACAGTCAGGTCAATTATGTGTCACTTAGGTGTTTTACTCTTTGCACAGAAATGTTATTTTTTCTTGCTACCCTGGAAGAATTTCACAAGAATTTCAGAGACTTGACTAAATGGTTGCAGAATTTCTGCATTTCTGCCAAACTGTGTTTAACAATAACAACAGAGATAAATAGCATTAGCCTGAAAGTCACGCAGGAGCGGGTTCAGGCGAGAACAAAGCACCATGTGTGCAGATCAGCCGCCCGGCACGGGTCTCAGAGCTCCGCTCTGCTGCCAGCACGGGTGACCCAGAGAAAAGCTCAGGAAAGGCTGCCGCACGTTGATTTGTTTGGAGATTTTGCTAATACGTTGTCTGTGATGTGGTCTTTGTTACATCAGTTTAGTTTAGTCGCTCAGTCATGTCCCACTCTGTGACCTCAGGGACTGCAGCATACCTAGCCTCCCTGTCCTTCACCATCTCTCAGAGCTTGCTCAAACTCANTGTGAGCCACAAACTTGAGCTATGCATGCTATTCTAAATGTTCTAGTAAGCACATTTATAAAATAAGAGGAAACCTATTATATGCAACATGTTATCATTTTAATCTAAAATCAACATAATCAACAATCTGCAATCTCTTGTTAAGGAGATATCTTATTTTTTTCCTGTGCTAAATACTTGGAATTTGGTGTATACTTTGTATTTGCAATGGATCTAAATTGGGCCAGCCACATTTCAGGTACTCAAAGGCTACACCTGACTATATATATTGGAACACACGGCTCTAGGAGATTTCACTTGTCTTTGGATTCCAGTTTGGGGGAGATAAATTAATTCCTCAGCAAAGGCAACGAGGACTGATGAAGGATGCTTGACTGAGAGAGAAGCAAAGAACCCAGCTTTGTTATCCCGATTCCCTTCACCACTGATTGGGCAGATGATCGTTCAGTCTCCTGCAAAGGAAGCTGATACTTGAATTGTACATTCCCCGTGGTGAGATAAACAGAAATGAGAACAGGCTCTGAAAAGCATTTTGCACTTCCTGGAAACAGATGCTCCGCTAGGTAAATTTAGTAGGTGGATCTGTTTATTATGTTGTCTTGTTAAATGCAATGTTATTGTTAATACCTCCTGTGAGTTTCAATGCTTGATGCTGGTTATGCCACTTTATGTTGAGTAAAGATGTAAGAAAGAAGGCTTAATGGGTTGCTATGGCAATGGATGCTCATGCAAGTAACAACAGAATAAGCAAGGCATTTTTTTGTTTGTTTGTTTTTCTCTCACACTACTATATTCACATCTGCTGTGCCTCTTCCCATGGAATTTTCCAGGCAAGAATACTGGAGTAGGGTGCCATTTCCTCCTCCAGGGGATCTTCCTAACCCAGGGATCAAACCCGCATCTCTTGTGTCTCTTGCATTGGCAGGTGGGCTCTTTACCACTCATGCCACCTGGGAAGCCCTCCTTACACATATTTCCCTATATGTTGAATACCTCTGCCTAAACATCCTTCGAGGACCACAAGCTCAAGATATGCAAATACTATTTACGTAGCTATCCTAATATTTCTAGACTTGTAGTTTGTCTGTATGCTCTGGATTGTCTGCTGCAACCACTTGCCATGCGAGGTGTTAATCTTGAATACAAGTTGACTCTTCTTTCTCTCCTCCATAAATTCAAGCATTACAACAGCCCTCCTATTTACTAGAGATGGTGTGAAATCTTAATTGTGGTGTAGCTGACTGTCCACAGATCACTGGGAACAAAAACAGACCACAGGAGGTCAGCCAGAAACTGCTCTTAGGTGATGTTCACTAGAGCAAAAAGCAAATCCCCTGGTGGCTCAGGTGGTAAACAACTTGTCTGCAATGCAGGAGACCTGGGTTCAATCCCTGGGTAGGGAAGATTCCCTGGAGAAGGGGATGGCAACCCATGCCAGTATTCTTGCTTGGAAAATTCCATGGACCCAGGAGCCTGGTGGGCTACATAGTCCATATGGCTGTAATGAGTCAGACATGACTGAGCAACTAACACTCGGAATACTAGGGCAAAGTGAAGATGTCAAGCAATTATCTGGTAAGACAGTGTAGACAGTCAAACCAGATTACACATTCCTCACTACTCAATCTTAATTTTCCATTTGCTGGTAGCTCCAGTCCAATAAAGGTACAAAAATTTCAGTTCACACTACTACTTCCATAGGATTCTGTCTTGATCTGGCTCACTCACTAGACCCACTGCTCTCTTTATCACGGTCAGTGCCTCTCACTGACAAAACTAAAAGGGTAGTTCTCAAGGTATTAAGGTATAATCTAACATATAAAAAAAATTGTTTTGGGGTACATGTGTCTTTTTGAATTATGGTTATCTCAGGGTATGTGCCCTGTAGTGAAATTGCTGGGTCATATGCTAGTTCTATTTTTAATTTGAGAAACCTCCATACTGTTCTCCAAATACCTGTTGCAAATGAATAAAAAAGATGTAGTACATATACATAATGGAATATTACTCATTAAATTACTTGTAGACATGTGGATGGGCCTAGAGACTGTTATACAGAGTGAAGTAAGTCAGAAAAATACATATTGTGTATTAACCCATATTTGTGAAATCTAGAAAAATGGTACAGATGAACCTATTTTCAGGGCAGGAATAGAGACAGAGGACAGACCTGCAAATGGGAGGGAAGCAGGAGCAGGAGGACTCGGGAGGCTGGAGCTGGCACATATACACTGCCATGTGTAAGACAGCTCACTAGTGGGAGCCTTCTCTAACAGTACTGGAAACTCAGCCCAGTGCTCTGTGATGCCCTCGATGCGTGGGAAGGGATGAGGTGGGAAGGAGGGCCAAGAGGAGGGGATATATGTGTACACAGAGCTGAATCACTTCCTTGCACAGCAGAAACCAACAATACTAGAAAGCAACTATACCCCATTTTTTTTTTTTAGATGGTTACGTCGTTGAAGTATAGGTGGTTTACAGAACTGTTGATTTCAGGTATACAAAGTGATCCATTTTATGTATTTATTTCTTTAGATTATTGTCCACTACAGGTTATTACAAGATTCTGAGAGGAGTTCCCCGTGCTTGTTGCTTATCTATGTTATATATAGTAGTTTATGTCTGTGAATCTCAACCTCCTAATTTATCCCTACTCCTACCTACCTTTCCCCTTTGGTAACCATTAGATTTGCTGTCTATGTCTGATAAGCCTTAAATAGCTTACAATCAAATTATTCTGTCATCAAAGTCATTACTAAATGTGTTTTATGATGGATCCAGTTCAGTTGCTCAGTCGTGTGCAACTCTTTGTGACCCCACGAATCGCAGCATGCCAGGCCTCCCTGCCCATCACCAACTCCCGGAATTCACTCAGACTCGGGTCCATCGAGTTAGTGATGCCATCCAGCCATCTCATCCTCAGTCGTCCCCTTCCCCTCCAGCCCCCAATCCCTCCCAGCATCAGAGTCTTTCCCAATGAATCAACTCTTCATGTGAGGTGGT
Organism: Neotragus moschatus; assembly: GCA_006410615.1. NCBI lineage: Eukaryota > Metazoa > Chordata > Mammalia > Artiodactyla > Bovidae > Neotragus > Neotragus moschatus. The sequence continues at coordinate 1,813,888 of SJYA01001827.1, forward strand.
CAAAGTACTGGAGTTTCAGCTTTAGCATCATTCCTTCCAAAGAAACCCCAGGACTGATCTCCTTCAGAATGGACTGGTTGGATCTCCTTGCAGTCCAAGGGACTCTCAGGAGTCTTCTCCAACACCACAGTTCAAAAGCATCAATTCTTTGGCACTCAGCCTTCTTCACAGTCCAACTCTCACATCCATACATGACTACTGGAAAAACCATAGCCTTGACTAGACAGACCTTAGTCAGCAAAGTAATGTCTCTGCTTTTGAATATGCTATCCAGGTTGGTCATAACTTTTCTCCAAGGAGTCTTTTAATTTCATGGCTGCAGTCACCATCTGCAGTGATTTTGGAGCCCCTAAAAATAAAGTCAGCCAATGTTTCCACTGTTTCTCCATCTATTTCCCATAAAGTGATGGGACCGGATGCCATGATCTTCGTTTTCTGAATGTCGAGCTTTAAGCTAACTTTTTCACTCTCCTCTTTTACTTTCATCAAGAGGCTTTTTAGTTCCTCTTCAGTTTCTGCCATAAGNGACTACTGGAAAAACCATAGCCTGGACTAGACGGACCTTAGTTGGCAAAGTAATATCTCTGCTTTTGAACATGCATGGAGAGATGTAAAACACAGCTTGTTTTCAAAACCATTGGTAGTGACTGGTAGTACATACTTCAGTGGTGCCCAGTGATCTGAGCATACCATGTCATCCTATACTTGCTCACTCTTCACTGAACAACTTGCCATATAAGGAGAATGTGTTTGGATTCACTTGACCTTACTGCACAACCCTAGGTTCATGAAGAATGTCTCGGAAGGCTGGCACAGAATAGTGGTATGTCTAGGACAATTGACTGTTTTTCAGCTCTTGACTTAGCTCTTGTCCTAGCTGATGGCCCAAGTGCTTCCTCTCATGAGGAAATATTCAACAGAGCAGCATTCACAGCTTGCACTGAGGCCCTTCTGCTTCGTTCAACCGGGTGTAATGGTTTCTCTGGTTGTAAGGGGATTTGTATGTAACTTAAGTTTGTAAGTGAGAACTATAAAGGTTTCTGGTTTCATAAAAGTGGAGTTGAGAGTTGGACTTTTATTTCATCAGAAAATGGAAAGAAATCCACTGGTTTCTTTAATATATATTTTCTAATTTGAGCATGAATTGCACACCAAGCTTTGTCTTAATTACAACTGATCTTTTTAGGAAAGCTGTCTTTGATGTCCTGTCTTTGTCCCCACTGCACCCTAGTCATTCCACAATCTGCTGGGGGCTGTCTTCTTTTTTTACTATTCTATAGAAACAGTCCTAGAGGTTAATGATCTTGAGCTTACCTAACTTAGTGGGATGTTTTCTGACTTTCTCTTATTTGACCTCTCAGCAGTGTTACATTTGACCAGTCTCCAAACCTTGAGAAATGTTTGCCCATACTTCCTGAGACTGAGCTGTCTGATGGTCTTCCACCACTCCGATCACTCCTCAGTCTTCTTTACCTTCTTGTTTTCTTCTTTTGATCATCAGAAGTTAGAATTCCTCATGGCTCAGTCCCAGGCATCCTTTACTTCTTCATACGTACAGTTTGGGGCCTAATACACCCAGACTTGTTTCTCAGGTTTTAATATCTAGTTTTGACCTCTGTTTATTCTAAAGGAAATCAACCCTGAATATTCACTGGAAGGACTGATGCTGAAGCTGAAGCTCCAATACTTTGGCACCTGATGTGAAGGGCCCACTCATTGGAAAAGACCGTGATGCTGGGAAAGATTGAAGGCAGGAGGAGAAGGGGGCAACAGAGGGTGAGATGGTTGGATGGCATCAGCGACTCAATGGGTATCAACCTGAGCAAATGCTGGGAGATAGTGAAGAACAGGGAAGCCTGGTGTGCTGCAGTCCACAGGATCACAGAGTTGGACATGATTTAGTGACTGAACAACCACAAAAGACAACAACTTGACCTCAGTGGAAGACGGATGCCAGTGAAGTCAAGGAGTGAAGAAAGTTCTCGAAAGAGTGTGTAGATTGTTTGTCTCCAAAGGCAGTTCCCAAAGATGTGCTAGAAATGTGTGGGGAGCAGGTGGGGACTGGAGGTCTAGTCAGGGTGCCAAGAAGTGAAGACATGATGGAGCTGACCGAGGAAGAGAAATGGGAACCCTTCTGGGTCTGAACCTGGCAGTCTGTCTGAGATTGTGGCCTGGATGCAGAGTTGTGTCCAGATAACTTGGCTCGTTTGCTTTGGGGTTGTTGGGGGTCCTCGGACCTGCACTCCAGTTTCCTGGTCATGGGGTAGAACAGCGGCAGCACCTTCAGTAAGAAAGCAGATTCTGGATGGTGCTGAGCTGGTGGGTACGGAAGTACCCAGGAGGTGAGAAGTTGGATGGGCGAGCTTGTCCAGCCAGGAGGAGAGAGGGATTCAAGAAGGCAGGGCTAGGAGAATTGAGGAAAGGTAAGGCCAGAGGAGAGAAAATTGGCAAGTGGGGGTTCAGTCCACAGGGAATGTGACTCAAGTTTAGTGGAGAAAGTGGACGATCGCGAACAAGCTGTCTTTCATTTACGTGAAATGATCCTCTTTTGATGGATGGGTACAATTTCTCAACTGCATCCATATTTTCACACTATGACTTAGAATCTTGACACAACAATTTCTGCAGCCATCTGCATCCCTCACGTGTGACGAGATTGTTTAGATCAGTCTTTTTGATGCAAAAATTTCCAATTGTTCCTACTTTCAAATTAAATAAAAAATCTTCTGCCTCCCTAGCCCCACCCTCAAAATTCCAGAGGAAAATCTTTACTGTAGACATTGATCTGGTTTCCTGTCAGACAGAAGAAGGAAGGTAACAGGGTGTGGTTTGGGAAACACGTCTTGCTTTCCAGTTAAGTTCATGCTATTTAAATTATAACATTGAAAAGAGAGAGTTTATTGGGTCATTGTGCATGTTGCATGTCACTGATAATTTTCTGTCTGTACACTCACCTTTTAAAGAATAAAGAAAGACAATAATAGTCTTAAGTCATCAGGAAAAAATACAATTCATTTTGATTCTTCCCTTGTGACTTATTTACCACACAGGGTCATAGAGTGGAAAAAATCTCAATTTCCCAATCTCACAATAATTTGAAGATAAACTCTCCTATTACTAGGTAAGCTTGAAGCACATTTACCCCTGTGGGCTTATGATCAGCTGAATGGATTCTAGAATAGTTTAAAATTGAGATCATGTCTACAGATCCAAGGCATCACACACTACTGTCAGGGGTTTAATGCTAAAAACAAAGAGAACATTACCAGGCCTCTTTTTTGATTGTGGCAGCCAACTAGGAATTCCCTGGCCTTTTCTTGGCTTGCTCATTTTCCCCAGTGTATTGCATTTTCATCCTGTAAAAACGTGTCTCACTGAAGCCCCCATTCTAGGTACAATTTCCTTGTTCTCAAAACTGATGATGAGATAAACACCACCCTGTTGGAAAGATCCCCGTCAAAGGGAGGAGCTCTTCTTTTCAATTATACAGGATGTGATGATAAATATATTTGAACAGGACTAGAGTGAAGTTTGAGGTATGAACTTTCAATCGTTACCTAATTTAAATAGCTTTTGACACACATCGAGCAAGCGTTTTTGAGCTGTGAAAAAAGCATTCCTGAAAAAAAGTGCCAGGTTGGCTAATTTTCACTGATATAATAAAAAGACAAGACTGGAAATTTAACGTTTAAGACATCATCAAAAGCCATGAGTGTTTAAACATTTCTCGCTCTAAAGGTTGCAAAGCCAAGGTATTCTTTCCAATTAAAACAGTAATTAATAACAGCTTAATTTATTATTTATGCATCAGACCCTGCCAAATAGCAAATTAGGAGGAAAAAGAAATAGTAGTCATGTAAACCATTTGAAAAAGCCAAGTAATGCATTTTTTGTTCCTTTTACATCAAGATTTTATAATCAATGTCCATTATCTCTTCTCGACTTCAGATTCAGACTCCAAGCCCAAAGATCTAAGATTATTGACCATTAGTCCAGCTGCAGTGTTCCAAGACTTCCTAGCTGCCCTAGATTGTGAACACCAGATGTGAGCCGTGAACTGAAAAATTTAGCTTAATTGATCATTAATATTAGTCATGGGTGTTTGAGTGCATCACTCAATGGGCCTCAGTGCTTCCTCTGCTGTACCTGGGCCACAGGTGAGGTTAACCTTAACCTGTCCTTTGCTTCTCTCCATCTGTTCAGCTGTAAGTGACCTGAATACTCAGATGAATTCATGATCTCAAGAGTCATTGCCTCCTGCTGCTCCATGAAAGAAATCCCAGCTCCCCCTGAACTTGACCCTTTCATGCTGTCTTTGCAGTGAAAGTTCCCGGGCTGCTTGAAACCTAGGGGAGGGATTGGTCCCACTTGACCTCCTCAATGTCATTTCCAAAGAATTGGCCACACACCTTCATGAAGAGTTGCTTTCTTCCCAAGTTAACATGACCAGCATTCCCATGTTTAATCCTCCTTTTTGTTGCAACTCAATCACCTATTTCTGGCATCCTGCTACAATTACTGAAGACCTGCTACTTAGGTCACACTCACCCTCTATGGCCCACTTTGAGCCCTCAGACTGGCCAATTTTGACATTCACACGGCTCAAGCAACCAGCACCTTGGTGTCCAGTTCCTTAGAAACCACCAGGACCATTGACCTTCACCTTGGCCTGCTTTCAACCCCCTTGACTCTAGGATTCTGGCACTTGCTGGCCTCCTGCCTCACATTCTGGTGTTCACTGGACTTGCTCAGTGTCCTCCAGGCTCTTTATTCTTCGATGATCCTTGTCTATCCACCTGTCATACACGCCTGGGTTCCCTCATTTTCTTCCCTCTCCACTCAGTTTGGCAGACAACTGGGAGCCTTCTCATTGACTTCTCCTGCATTCCTGCTATGTCCTTGTGGTCACCTAAGACCATTCATCAGGGAAATGGAGACCTTCTGATGTGAGTTGGGCCTCATCTCCTCTCTTCCCCTTCTGGGCATGAAAACTATCCCTGCTCTTGTCTCGTTCACCTCTTGCCCGCTCTAGACCAGGACCCTCGCTTGTATTAATGGCCTTGTTAGCTTTTGCTTCTTTTAGGATCTTGTCCATCAGCAAGGCACCCTCTCTATTTTATGATTAGTCTTTCCTTTTTACATTGACTCTTCTCTCTCCATTCCTATTTTCATTTCTTCTTTTTTATTTTTTGGCCATGCTGTGTGGCATGTAGGATCTTAGTTCCCTGACCAGGGGTCAATCCCAGACTCCCTGCACTGGGAGCTCAGAGACTTAACCACTGGACTGCCAGGGAAGCCCCAGTCTCTCTTCCTGAACAATGCCACTGTTTTAGAGTCACTTAAGTACAAAATTGGAAGCATTCTGTGTGTTTTCATCTTTTATGGCCATATCGACCTTGTAATAATCCTAGTGTTAATATTCAGTTATAGAGTGACTACTATCTGTTGGCACTAAGTGCTTTACACATGTGTTTTTAGTTCAACTTCACAGCAGCTCTAAGAATTTGATATTGCTCTTGTCCTTTTGCATGCGAAGATATTGAGGCACAAGAAGTTAAGTGGCAGCCTGAGTGCACACTTGGTAAGTGGTGAATCAGAGATACAACATCAGATGCTGGGTATATCTCCTAAATATGTCACGATTGTTCCTACAATAGTAATATTGTCTTATTTCAGGCCCTTGAAGCCTCTTGTATCAGTAGCAAAGTTTCCTTGAATAGCCTTGCTGATTCCTGTCTTGTACCCCTGGTGACTTTGTGCTGATAGACAAGTCAGTCTATCATAGACTCTAAAGTAACTCCACCATTCCAAGCTATGAGTGCTTGGAGTAGAAATGATAATTGTTTTGTTTAGATCAATGCTGTAATTTCTTTTTTAATTTACAATAATGATATATAAATGTTTTGACTGGGCTGATTTACTTATAGAGGGGTTATAATAAAATAGTTAACTTTGGATTGATACTTTCAAATCCTGACTCCAATAATTACCAGGTGCTGGATTTGCGGCAGGTTATTATACCTCTGTGTTAATTCCTCACTTTTAACATGGAGCTCACAACTGCCTCCACATAAATTTCTGTATTTGTGTACCCATATCATAGGGTGGTTCTTAGGAATAAATTAAATTATTTAACATATGTTGAGTGTTTTTTTTTAAGGCGTCTTCTATGGATCAGCATCAAAGATTGCATTGCATTGGTGCATCCTCCTGCAATGTAGGAGATGTGGGTTTGACCCCTGAATCGAGAAGATCCCCTGGAGATGGAAGTGGCAACCCCTTCCATAATTCTTGCCTGGGAAATCCCATGGACAGAGGAGCCTGGCCTGCTGCAGTCCATGGGGTCACAAAGAGCCTGACAAAACTTAGCCACTGAACAATAATAGAGTATTTAATATTTTTAAGGGCACCTGGTATGGAGTAAATTGCTATCTCTGTGTTAATCTTTTTTGTCTACATGTGCAAGCTGTGCAAGCTGGCTGGAGATCAGGCCTAGAGTTCAAAATGGTCTTGATAAACCATCTGCTTTTCATCTGCAGACAACGATTGTCTTCCTGCTGGGATCACTGTGATACAACTGTGATGAGCCACACGGCATTGCTGTGTGGATCCTGCTCTTCGAGGACTGAGTTGTGTTGAAGCCTGTCTTCCAGGATTTGAAGTTGCCCTTCTTGACTTGGAATCAGAAACGAAGGCCATTGCCAAAGTTGCTCCATATAGACATGGATCCTCTCCCAAACAAGCGTAGAGTTTCTCTGAGAAAAGCATAAGGGTTCTAATCCACATGACATCATTTTCAAGATACAGTGTTAGCCACCCAACAAGCCAGGTAATCAGTCTTGCAGGCACCACAACTCCCCAGGAAACATCTGTAGGACCTCCTGCCAAGAAAAAGAATGAAGTAGGCCTGGGGGGCCTGGGGTTTGAGGGGGGCTCTATCTGGAAGCAGTCATGGGGACAAGCTGCTGACTTGGGTGGAGGGGAGTTTCTCCAGGTTTTTGAAGACATAGAAGGAACATGAAAGGTGGTTTGGACAATGGTTCATGTTGACTTGTCCTTCATAACTACTGGGAATCTTTTAAAATCCATTTCGACCTAACATCTATTCCACATTTTATGAGCTCTAAAAGACCTAGGTTCACCTGTTGGTCATGCACTTTAGAACAGAATTTGATTTCAATTGTTCCAGTCCAACAGTTTATCTTCTAAGTTAAAACTGGACACACTTGGTAGTCAGGCATATGAAGCAATGCTGGATTTTGAAGTCTAGGATGAAGAAAGAAGATTAAAGATGGATTCAACCTGACCTTGGAAATAAGCAAGTAGCTCATAAAAAGAGGAGGGGGCCTGGGAACCAAAAGAGAGAGCCTGACAGCAGACAGAAAACGATTTAACACCCAGACGGGGAAGAAAACTGAGATCTTCAGTGACAGCCAAAAGATACAACCCACACGAATGACTTCGAAATGAGAGCTGAGGGCAGGCCGTGTTACGGAGACTTTCCCATCATGAGATGTAAGCTAATCTGCTTTGCTAAAAACAAACACATTTCACCCCTGAGAGTATATTAAGTGCTCTGAAAAGGGTCTGGGATTTAATCTGCAAGACACATTTCATCAGATATTTAGAATTTTCACTGTAGAATTCCTGGCCTAGAGTGCTCTGTATTTTCTGATTCCTGAGAGGTAATCAGAACCATACCCACTCAGGGAGCAAGTTGCAGGCCAACGTTTTCCTAACCCTGGTATTGCCCAATATGGAAACTCTAATGTATCAATTTTTCCTAAATTATGGTTTCAAAGCATTTAACAATAAATTACCCATACCCATATTATTTTTATTTTTAGAAAAAAGAAAGCAATGATCTAAACAAGCTAGAAGTCACTTTATTGATTGCCCTTTCTAAAGTGGAAGTGTGAACAATTGCACCTGTTTTCTTGTGATGATGTTTTGGTATTTTCAACTTTAAGACTTTGAAGACTACTTAATTGTTCAGCAAGTCTTTTCTAAACACTGACTCTGTGTGTCCTGTAACATAGAAGCTGTACCTGATTTAGTCTTCTTGTAGATCAAAACAGATACCAAGAAAATAAATTGTATGATGACAATTTTACTTTTAGCCAGGTAAGAGAAAATGTATTTTTCTCTGAGCTCCCTCATCAGAGAATACATAGTAATTAGGCTGAGTTAATTGTGAACCTATCATTGGGATACTTGACTTGTACTTATTCAGACCATAAAAATATTTTGAGGGAGTACATCAGATTATCTGATAGGCCTGTGGTTAAAAGATGATAAATATTGGGGATAGGAGATTAGTGGAAAAATGAACTCATGTTAATTTGAATGGAATTTAAAGTGAAATAATACACATGGCTTTAAAATGGGAAAACATAGGACTTTCCACATTGTGCTAGATTTGAAAGCCCTATTGTGGAAGTGTTCCCGATAGAATGTGGAATTCTGGAAGCTGTATGTTTTCCTCATTTTTAATTCATTCCTCTCTATCAAATGTTGTTATTTCTAGAAATCTTTTCTACTGGCTCTTTGCTCTGGGTTCATCTCTTTCCTCTCCATTCCTCCTCCTACTGTCAAGTTCAAGCCTTCAGACTCAATAAGTGCAGTTGCTTCCAGCTGCTCTGTCCTCTTCGAGTTGTAAGAAGAGACCTACATAGAACATTATATGAACACATTATTTTCTTGCTTAAAATCTCTTGGTGGTTTTCTAGAACATAATGATTGGATCTAACCTGGATCAAAAACTCAAGCTAAGACTGAAATATAAGGAGAAGGACAATGGATATTTAAGAAGTTGGGGATGGGAGGATCAATATAGTGAAGCTTGGTGTCCCGTTCCACCTGACAGGCAGCGGCCACCTATCAGAGAAGAAAGGTGAAGAATTGCCCTGCATCAGCTTTGAGGGTCTGTGGGGGCTATGCTCAATTGCTCAGTCATGTCTGACTCCTTAAGATCCCCATGGATCGTAGCCCACCAAGCTCCTCTGTCCATGGGATTTCCCAGGCAAGAATATTACAATACAATAACACCATTTCCTACTCCAGAGGATCTTCCTGACTCAGGGATCAAACCCGCATCTACTGCATCTCCTGCATTAGCGGGTGGATTCTTTACCACTGCACCACCTGGGAAGCCCCATTGCAGGGGACCCTTGATCAGAGCAGGAGCCATAGTGCTCTTTATGTGAGGACCTCGAAGGCGCCCATCAGCTGTGGGGCCTGGTGCTGGGGTTACTGTCCAGTCCCACACTCCTATCAGCTCAGTAAACATCCTAAGTACAAACACAGCACATTTACAAGGCTTACTGGGCTTAGGGGTATTCAGCTGTGAAGGGCCTGTGTAGAATTATTTGTGTGTTATTTTCAGCAGGATGTGATGCTCTGCCTGAAGAAGGGAATGGCAACCCTCTCTAGTATTCTTGCCTGGAGAATACCATGGACAGAGGAACCTGGAGGGGTACAGTCCAGGGGGTCGCAAAGAGTCGGACATGATGGAGCGCCTGAGCACACACATGGGGCTCTGACTTCTGGAAATCTTAGAAGGCTGCCTTTCCACTGAAGCCTGACTGAAATCAAGTCCACCTATGACTTTGTATAAAAGCTATTGGTCCACCTTCTTCTGCAGGTGGGGAGGATCCACTGGTTTGGTGAGTGACCAGAACTTTTCAGCTGTGCCCACTGGGAGCCAAAGGTGCATCAGCTGGGTCCAAAACTTAATAACTAGCTCCTTTGGCACTCACTGGAAATGAGTGAGCTGGGAGGCAGCAGGATGACTGATTAGGACTTTCCGTGGCCTGCTCCCATTTCAGACCCAAAGAAACACCATGCACATGGCCAGAACCGGTCAGGGGCCAGGCCCAATGGTGGTTGTGCTGGAGGAGGCCATTCCTTGGAACTCTTAAAGGCCAAAATGCTATTTTTAGAAGGAAAGTATAATACCGTGACAATACCGTGACCTTTAAATTAGTCAATCAAAGAAAGTCTCTCAAAAGAGTCATCCAAACAAAAGAAAGCTGCCCGAGTCTGCTTCTAGGGGAAGAAGAGAAGCTGGGATGTGAGGCCTGGGTGTCCTGGGTGTCCTGTTTTCCAAGGAGTATTGTGAGAAGCTTCAAAAATTCATCAGAGGCTCTCAACAGGCTCCTGCCCTGGGGATCTGCGGCTTCCTGGTCACAGATGTCAGAGGTGACCTCTCAGAAAGGTCTTAATGGGGAAACACAAAAAATTGTATCTATACTCCCATTTCCAAACTTAGTTTTTGGTTGGATTAAATAACCAACATATTCAATACTATCATCTGGAGATTTTTTAAGTTGTATTAAGACAGCAAGAAATTTAAAATACTGAAACATAAAATATTTCCAATAGAACTTAAAGATACTCTTTAAAATGGAAATCTTGGCCTTTTAGATGGTACTTGTCAAATGTGAGGATTCCAAAACATTTCTCATCAGATCTACAGTTTCTCGATTCCATTGGATTTAGGTATATTCTCCAAACATATGATGACCCAAAATACATCTTTAATTGAGAAATTTTTTTCCAGTAATTATATGTACTTCTATTGGAGACTTTACTCTCATAGAACTCTTATGCAAGTCAGGGAAAGACAGTGAAAAAACCTGAAATAAATATACAGCATGTCAGTGATGAGTGCAGGGTAAGGTGGACAGAGGTGTGTGTAAGAAGGGCATCTTGAAAAAAAAATCATAAAAACATGTCAGGTGATCATCTGAATTATTCAGAGTCCTCAACACCTGCTAATGTAAAAATAAAAGGTGATTTATTTTTTGTGTTGACTTTCTTCACAGACTTAACTCATGAAATGATCCATTACACTTTTCAGTTTGTTTGGTCTCACGTGATCTCATACAATTAATTTCTTCGGGAAAATTAAGTGGTGAAAAAATCTTGTTCTGAAGCATTTTCTTGCATTAAGAGAAACATCGTGCTCACGTATAGAAGGTATTAACGTCAACGGAAAAGGGGTCCCATGGTGTCATGGTGAGCACTCTGGACTCTGAATCCAGTGATCCAAGTTCAAATCTCTGTGGGACTTTTCTATTTGGGCTTCCCTTGTGGCTCAGCAATGTGGGAGATCTGGGTTTGATCCCTGGGTTGGGAAGATCCTCTGGAGGGGGAAAGGCTACCGACTCCAGTATTCTGGTCTGGAGAATTCCATGGACTCTATAGTCCATGGTGTTGCAAAGAGTCGGACATGACTAAGTGACTTTCAGTGTCAATGGACCAAACCCTTCCTTCCTCACTAAGCTTCACATATTCTCGTGTCCTTCAGGCTTGTTAGCCTCTCTCACCTTGAAGATTACCCACCATAAATGTTTCTCCCAGGACGGATATGAATTCACAGGGGAGGAAAACCAAGCCAGCTCTTCAAGTTATCCCTGACGGCACTATTCCGAGTCTTGTGTTGTCATTTCCTGAAACTCTGTAGTCTGCTCCTGGAACTCCCTGAAGCGGTTTCCTCTCCAGCGTCCCCAGATCTGTGCACACAAGGGCTCAGGTCAAGCCGCACGTCCTCCCCTGTTAGTGTGTGACCTGGAGCACATTTCCTCTGGCAAAATGGGAATACTATTACCACCTTTTCCATAGAACTGTCGAAAGGAAGTGGGCAGGACTCAATAAATAGCTGTTTACATTTCAGCTATCGCCATTGTAAGAGTTCGGACACCACCAATTGGCAGAATTGTCAGTAATATGATAGAACATACACAAAACAGGTTTTTTTTTGTTGTTTTCAAGTTTTAATTGACTAGTCAGGACAGCCCAGGCATGCCCGCAGTTATAAACAACATCCCCACCCGCCCCCTCCAATAAGTGTGGCTTAAAGGTCCATGGGGTTATCTGGTTCAGCACCCGTGGCCCAGTTGGGAGGTACTGGCACTGTGCTCCCCCCAATGGTACCCAGAGGAGAGGGCTGTGCTGTCCTGGCATTGCAGCTCCAGGCTTTGGGGTTCACCTGAGCACACAGGAGGGCTCAGAGGCTCAAGCAGACTGCTCTGTTCACATTTCCTGAGCCAGTGTCGGCCACAGGGTTGCCCAGTTTCAAAACGTTTGCTGAATGCAGTGATAGGAGTAGGGTGAGGCAAGTGGAAAGATATGCTATGAGTGGGGCTGTCTTCCATAATTGATACAGAGGCTGCCTATAGCCAGATACACTGAGGTTCTCACTGCTTATTTTGTTGGTCAATCATAATAAAAATTGGGCAGTTCTGCTGGCTCAGATGGTAAAGAACCTGAGTTTGATCACTGCAGGAGACCTGAGTTTGATCCCTGGGTTTGGAAGTTCTCCTGGAGAAGGAAATGGCAGCCCACTCTAGTATTCTTGCCTGAAAAATTCCCTGGACAGAGGAGCCTGGTGGGCTACAGTCCATGGGGTCAAAAAAGAGTCAGACATGACCTAGCAACTAAACAACAACAGCATAGATTGTCAATCAAATGGAAGGACATTTTAGGATAAGTATAAAGATATAATTTAGGGTTAACATTTGATAGAAAAGTGTATAATCTCACTTATGTTATTAGCTTAACAATTACTTCTTACAAGTCTTTTGGGGAACAACGTGAGATTTTCCAAAGTTAAAATAAGGAAATAGGAGAAGTTATAGCTAATGAGTTATTGTTTAGTCGCTTACTCAGGGTCAAATATAATTCTGAAGCCCAATTCATACAGATGAAAATCCATGAAAACTCATTTCATGCTTCTGTAAAATTGCTTCCAATTATTTTCAAGGATTAGTAAACATTGGGAAAGGTGAATAGAACAGCCTGGTGCCACAAAGATTTAACAGGATGGCTAAAATTAGCCTTTACAAAGAAAACTGCATTTTTAAATTAAGAAATTGGACAAAGTCCTACTGAGGCTTATCTGGGTCTGGCGTTGAGCCTGCGAAAGTACTTATTATGGTCAAACTCTGCTACTGAAACATTTATTACAGCTGGATGGAGACAGACTCAGTCCAGGGAAGAGATGATTCTAACTGCATTCATATTCAATGTCTAATCACTTATTTTTAGTAATCTTTACATTATTTTTTTGTTCAGTCCATTTTTATAATTTTAAAATGGCATGTCAAGAAAGACTATACAACTATTTAAATTTAAACTTTTCACATTAAAAAAACAAGGACGATATTTAAAATTTTCACGTGAGGTGCAAAGGAAACGTGGAGTCAAACTAATTGAGGAATTTCCTTCACTGTGTTTATAGTCACTTCTCTCTAGAATCTCATGTCATTCTTCTTACAGTTTAAACTTAAGATGTCAAATTAAATTTCTAGGCATATCAAACTCTAGTCGTTGAGAAAACCAACTCACTCCACGCTCTTCCACTTCTCTTCCTCTCCCTGGGGCCACTCACAGTGATTTACTGCAAGAGGGGGCTTTTTTTTTTTTTTTTTTTTTTTGTCCTCCAGAAAAAGAATACTAAAAAAGATTCCCCGGAGGGCCTTAGACACAAAGATATTGACATGTCACGCCTGTAAGTGGTGTAATTTACCACCCAGGGAAACGCCCAGGGCTGGGTTGTGACCATCAATATTTCTGAATAAAAAAAATGTAGACTTTACAACAAAACAGCTTACTTTCTTAGTACCGATTATCAAATAAAAAGAGTGGGCTAGCAATTATGCAGCCTCTAGCATCTTATATCAAAAATAGAAATAACTGGACCCAAAATAACTAGCAGGCCCATCAGTCAATCAAATAAGGGCACTCCTGAAACCCAACAAAAAAAGGAAAAGATTTTAAATACCTCAGTCATAACAAAGACAGCTATTTCCAGGAAGGGTGCTGCACACAAAAACTGTTTGCAGCTTCAGCCCAGCCTTGAGGAGGACCCTGGGAGAGAGCGAGCCCTGGGGCCTGATCCTCTGGGGAAGGAGGGCGAGGGGCTGTTTTTAGACCCCACAGCTGTCCCGGGAGCCTGGGGGCACAGAGCTGGCACAACTGCTCCTCAAATAGACGGGTGTTTGGGTTAGTGTCATGAGAGGTACACAACTGGCTGTTCTCCAAAGGCCCCCATTTTGATGGCTGAAAATATAGGGGATAAAGGAATGGTCACTGGTGGGAGGAAGGAAAGGACCCTGCCAGGGTCTTAGACCACAGGCGAAGGATCTGCTGATGGAAGTGGAGAGGCCGTGTGGCCCAGAGAGGCTGGTGATGGAGTCCAGAGACCAGGCCGCCTGGCTGCTCCTGCTCAGAGCCTCGGGTAAAGCGGGGTCCCCAGTCCATCTCCAGTCTCTGGAGAAGACACTGCACGCTGTCCCTGAGGTGGGACAGAGTCGATCCATAGCTTCATAGCAGATAATTTTAATGGTTGGGAAAACAGCTGATGCATCTCACTTTAAAGTAGAATCATCTTGCAAAGTCACTCTGGTTCCAAGAAAGAAATGTCAGGCAGGTATTGCTATTGGCCATTGGAACCCAGGGCTTTTGATGGCAAAGAAATGAAAGTGATGTTGCTGTTTGTGCCATCAGCTGCCTGCACAGGAGCAGTTTTGAGGAAGACGCAGGGTGGGGGCGAGGGTGGATTAAAACCCCACCTGGCTCCCTTCTCCAGAGCTCCCAGAAGCAGGACACTGATTCCACCCAGTCCAGCGTCAACGTACAGCCCGTCCCTGTTTTTCCTACAGCCCTAAGTGAACCCTAGGCTGGGAAACCCTCTTTGGGTCCCTTCCCTAGCCTCCTAAAACTGTGGTGAATTGGCTTCTGAGGGTATTTATAAGTTGTACCTATACTTCTAAATGGGCTTCCCAGGTGGCACAGTGGTAAAAGAATCCTGCAATGCAGGAGACTCAGGTTCGATCCCTGGTTTGCAAAGATCCCCCGGAAGAGGCCATGGCAACCCACTCCAGTATTCCTGCCTGGAGAATCCCACGGACAGAGGAGCCTGGAAGGCTACAGTCCATGGGGTCACAAAAGAATTAGCGACTAAAACAACAACTCACTAAGCATAGTCAAGGAACTTCAGCACCTTCCCAAGGGCTACAGGTGATATTCTGAGCCGTAACCTGTGAACTGTCCTCTTAATAATGAAACCCCCTCCAGTGGGAGAAGTTAACTACATGATGACCAGGCTGTAGCCAAGACATAAGTTGCCACAACTTGAGAACTGGCCTCAAAAAATGGACACAAACTGACCCCGAAGCTGAAGCTGAAGATAGATCGTATTTAAAACAATCGTGATGACTCTGGTCCAACCACCGCCGGCCAATTTCAGAATGACTGTCAGAGCTGCCTGTGCAATATCTGCATGTAACACCCTCCTTCAGCCTATAAAAGGTCTTACCCCCTGATAACTGGGATGGCGGAGCTGGCTTTTGGACAGGCCTCAGCCCTTCCCCCAAGTTGTTAGCATCTGAAATAAAGCAAACTTTCCTTTCTACCAGCCTGGCCTGTTTATTGACTTTTGAGCGGCAATTCCACTTGGTAGTAGTAGGACCTAGCTTTGGCCCCCAAATATGGGGTATGCATAGCAGCATTGTTCCCAGAAGAGCAGTGAGAAAAGGCTCAGAAAGATAAGCGTGCAGTGGGGAACCTGACCAGCGAGCCTCAGCCTAGGGTTTACTTCGGCATTCACCATGAGAGGGGAGTCATTATTACACCGGGCGTCCTTGATCCGATGTGCAGAGAAGGGCACCCCTGCCTCTGAGTCTTCCTCCCAAAACCCACTCTGTCAGCCTCAGTACAAGAAAACCATCAGAGAAACGCAACTGAGGGAAATTTTGCAAAATACATGACCATGCATGCATGCTAAGATAAGTAGCTTCAGTCGTGTCTGACTCTTTGTGACCCTACAGACTGTAGCCCACCAGGCTCCACTGTCCACGGGATTCTCCAGGCAGGAATACTGGAATGGGTTGCCATGCCCTCCTCCAGTGGATCTTCCCCACCTAGGAATTGAACACAGGTCTCCTGCACTGCAGGCAGATTCCTTTATAGCTGAATCACTGGGGAAGCTCCTGAGCCACACTCCTCAAAACTGTCAAGGTTATCAAAAACATCACGTCTGAGAAACCGTCCCACCCAAGAAGCACCTACAGGAACTTGATGACTAAATGTCACATGGTTTCCTGGGTGGAATTCTGAAATAGAAAAAGGACATTAGGTGAAAATTAAGCAAGTTTGAATAAGGCATGGCTTTGTTTAAATCATGTAACAGTACTGGTTCCTTGGTTGTGAGAAATATAGCATTACAATGTAAGAGGCTAATGAGAAAGGAAACTGGGTTTGAAGTATATGGGGACTGTTTGTACCTTTGCAACTTTTTTGGTCAATCTACAACTACTCTCAAAATATGGTTTCAAAAAGAGGGACACAGCTACATCCCTTCCAGCTGATTCTGCTCACCTCCATCACAAGACTGTAGTAGGTGAGAGTTGGGGCTGCCAGGGTCCTCCTCCTCTGCTCTCACCAGGGGGCAGTCCCACTCTAGCCTTTCCCACGAGGCGGGAGGGACTGTGGTCAGAGGTGCTGCTGTCTGCCTGATGGGCCTTGAACCCAGGGGAAGGACGTTCTGAAGGTCACCAAGGGGAAACTAAGTCTTCAAGAGCTTGGACGCAGAGTCACTGCTACGACCAGGCTGAGACCTCTTTGTCCCTAGAAGTAGTTATATATATATATATATATATACTCTTACCAAAGAAAGGAAGATTTTTTTTGAGTGAGGCTTATTTTAAAACCATCCCTTGCTCTTTATGGGTACCCAGTGATGACGTGTCCCTGGTCATAAAAATACAGCAAAAGCAGGAGAGACGTATCATCTTTGGTCCACACTTAGACAAACAATGAACATTTTAGAAAATGTTAGGTTGTCGCTGTCAAGTACCATCACCAAGTATGAGCTGTGGCTGCTGAGGCTGGGCCCCGAAATGGAATCTCTCTGAGTCAGGGTCTGTGGCCACGGGACCATCCTGGAGGTCAGCCCGGGTCAGAGAGCAATTGCCCCGGGGTGAGGCAGGCTCCACAGCAGAGCCTCAAGCATCCTCACTGGGGCAGGGCCAACATCCCTGCAGGTTCACCCCGCAGACCCACTTTCCAGCACCCAGCGGTCTCCACCCGCACTCCCTCCTCTCACCCAGCTCCCACCTGAGTGTCTGTTTGACCTGAACTATGATTCCCCCCTCCCCCGCCCGGCAAATTAACTCATTAGACCTGACTCCTAAGTCCCCTGTTACGGAGCTGTACAGGTGTCCAATAACACCCTTTCCCAATGAAATCCTCAGCAAGATCGTTTTGAACAATGACAAAGACTTGTATCTGTAAAAGTAAGCAGGAGAGAAAATTCCTGATGAAAGGACCAATGTATGGGAAACAAATTGTACCCCGGTTGTTTAATAGTCTGAAATGGAAATGCTGCAACATTAGAAATCTTAAGTATTAGTGAAATAGTGCAGAAACAGACTCAAACACTTAAAGGAATTTAACATGAGACAATGTCATTTTAGTTTTTAAACATAATTGTATTTTTAATAGGTAGTAAGTGAATATTAACCTGCTGCCTTAGATAGCATATTAGAGAGTGGAAACATTACTTTGCCAACAAAGGTCCATCTAGTCAAAGCTTCGGTAGTAGTCATGTATGGATGTGAGAGTTGGACTATAAAGAAAGCTGAGTGCTGAAGAATTCATGTTTTTGAACTGTGGTGTTGGAGAAGACTCTTGAAAGTCCCTTGGATCTCCCAAGGAGATCCAACCAGTCCATCCTAAAGGAAATCAGTCCTGAATATTCATTAGAAGAACTGATGCTGAAGCTGAAACTCCAATACTTTGGCCACATGATGGGAAGAACTGACTCATCTGAAAAGACCCTGATGCTGGGAAAGATTGGAGGCGAGAGGAGAAGGGGACGACAGAGGATGAGATGGTTTGATGGCATCGTCAACTCAATGGACGTGAGTCTGAGTAAACTCCAGGAGTTGGTGATGGACAGGGAGGCCTGGCGTGCGGCAGTCCATAGGGTCACAAAGAGTCGGACATGACTGAGTGACTGAACTGAACTGAACTGAATATCAGAGACAGGTGATGAAAAGTCACCCTCCCTCATGGTCCCCTAGCTGTTCAGTTTCTTTCCCCAGAGGCAACCTCTGTCAGCAGGCTCTGCCTTGTCATTCCACAGGTAAGTAAGAGCTCACGCTGATGCCGCTGGAGTTTGCCAGAGTGATGGCCAAGTTCGTGCACTGCCTTCTCTCCTCTGTTTTATTTATCTTAGTGAAGTGTCTCAGAGGCGAAGAATATTTAGTAACTACCTAGTAATAGTATCAGTAATTTAAAGACTTAGTCCACATCAGCAGTTGGGAAAGACCTCATGATGAAGGTGGCTGCAGCTGCACTGTTATCCTGTTGCACACGCGATGCCACTGTGCGGGCACAACTGAGGGACAAGCCCTGGATACCCCTGAGTCAGAAGACACACATGTCTGCGTCTCTGTAGATCTGCGTAATCTCACCACATTTTCCAGGTTATTCTCACTAGCGGTTCATATTTCTAGCAACGCTGTTTGAGTATTCTTACTTTCCCACACTCTGCCAAAACTGTGGTAGCAAGTTTTCAGAACGTTTGCAATCTGAGAGGTAAAAAAAGATCGTATTATAGTACTAACATTTGTTTCTCTTAAAATGGGCGAGGCTATATGTATTTTGTGAGTTTCAAAAACATTTCTATCTCTTTCACATGTACAGTTTCCTCATGGGTTTGCATGAAATCTTTATATATTAAGGGACATAGCCCTTTTTGTACAAGTTACAGATATTTTCCTCAACTTATTGATCTTTAACAGAGTTTTCAAACATCCATATTTTAAAATGATCGAATTTATTTTTGATGTTATCACTTTATTGTCTTCAGTTTTCTGTCATGTTTGAAATTTTTTCCTGATTTAAGATGATAAAAACCATTTCCATGTCTCTTTAAATTTATTTATGGTTTTTGTTTATATTTAAATGTTTGATTTTTCCAAAATTTGTTTTGATGTAAATTTTGAGGTAGGAATCTATTTTTCCAAGTACCAGATACTTTTTTTTGAAAAAGTACTCCATCAATGTTTTGAAGTGTGTAGATCACTAAATAAATGCATTAGGAACACTTTGGAGATATCTAAAAATACTTAAAATTCCTATTTATTTTAGACTAAAAATCTCCCCAGATGTGAAACCAGCAACAGGCTTGATGACTTCCCAGTATTTTAATTTCATATGGCAAAAACCCCATAAATAAAACTGAAGGATAAATAAGGAATAATTCATATAAAACAAATATGCAGAAGTTAAGGATTTACAAATTTATATGAAATATGAGTACTTCAATAGAAAATTAGGCAAAAGAAAAAAATAGGCTAGACAACCATGTTCAAACATTCGACCCTACCAATAATGAAAGAACCAGACACTATGCTCAGAGCAGCCAGCATTGCCCAGCTATTAGATTTGGAAGGCAAAATTAGGTAAAACGTATTGAAAAAGTTTCGTGCTAAATATGTGTCAAAACGGGAAGTTCCATATGATATTGGCAGTAGGATAAATTAATACAGACTTAGAAGGCAATTGAGCCAAATGCCTTGAAATTTTATATTTCTTTCTTTTACTCAGAAATTAATTTTTTTCTGAGTAAATATTTACAGAATATTTTAGAAAATATTTACCGAAATGTATCAAAGGAGACATGTAGCTGATTGTGCCCTATTGCATGCACAGACAGGTGACTTTAGCATTATACAACTGCTAAAAAGACTTCAACATACCCTCAGTTCAGTTCAGTTCAGTTCAGTTAGTCACTCAGTCGTGTCTGACTCTATATGACCCCATGGACTGCAGCACACCAGGCCTCCCTGTCCATCACCAACTCCTGGAATTTACTCAAATTTATGACCATTGAGTCGGTGATACCATCCAATCATCTCATCCTCTGTCGTCTCCTTCTCCTGCCTTCAATGTTTCCCAGCATCAGGATCTTTTCAAATGAGTCAGTTCTGTGCATCAGGTGGCCAAAGTATTGGAGTTTCAGCTTCAACATCAGTCCTTCCAATGAATATTCAGGACTGATTTCCTTTAGGATGGACTGGTTGGATCTCCTTGTGAGATCCAAGGGACTCTCAAGAGTCTTCTCCAACACCACAGTTCAAAAGCATCAATTCTTTGGTGTTCAGTTTTCTTTATAGTCCAACTCTCACATCCATACATGACTACTGGAAAAACCATAGCTTTGACTAGATGGACCTTTGTTGGCAAAGTAATGTCTGCTATTTAATATGTTGTCTAGGTTGGTCATAACTTTTCTTCCAAGGAGAAAGTGTCTTTTAATGTCATGGCTGCAGTCACCATTTGCAGTGATTTTGGAGTCCCCTCAAAATAAAGTCTGTCACTATTTCCACTGCTTCCCCATTTATTTTCCATGAAGTGATGGGACCAGATGCCATGATCTTAGTTTTCTGAAAGTTGAGTTTTAAGCGAACTTTTTCACTCTCCTCTTTCACTTTCATCTTCAGTTCCTCTTTGCTTTCTGCTATAAGGGTGGTGTCATCTGCATATCTGAGGTTATTGATATTTCTCCCAGCAATCTTGATTCCAGTTTGTGCTTCATCCAGCCCATCATTTCTCATGATGTACTCTCTGCATATAAGTTAAATAAGATGACAATATACAGCCTTGACGTCCTCCTTTCCTGATTTGGAGCCAATCTGTTGTCCCATGTCCAGTTATAACTGCTGCTTCTTGACCTGCATACAGATTTCTCAAGAGGCAGGTCAGGTGGTCTGGTATTCCCATCTCTTTCAGAATTTTCCACAGTTTGTTGTGATCCACACAATCAAAGGCTTTGGCGTAGTCAATACAGCAGAAATAGATGTTTTTCTGGAATTCTCTTACTTTTTCAATGATCCAGTGGATGTTCGCAATTTGACTTCTGGCTCCTCTGCCTTTTCTAAATACAGCTTGAACATCTGTAAGTTCATGGTTCACATACTGTTGAAGCTTGGCTTGGAGAATTTTGAGCATTGTTTTGCTAGCGTGTGAGATGAGTGCAATTATGCGGTAGTTTGAGCATTCTTTGGCATTGCCTTTCTTTGGGATTGGGATGAAAACTGATCTTTTCCAATCCTGTGGCCACTGCTGAGTTTTCCAAATTTGCTGGCATATTGAGTGCAACACTTTCACAGCATCATCTTTAAGGATTTGGAATAGCTCAACTGGAATTCCATCACCTCCACTAGCTTTGTTCATAGTGATGCTTCCTACAGCCTACTCGACTTCACATTCCAGGATGTCTGGCTCTAGATGAGTGATCACACCATCATGATTATCTGGGTCATAGAGATCTTTTTTGTTTAGTTCTTCTGTGAATTCTTGCCACCTCTTCTTAATATCTTCTGCTTCTGTTAGGTCCATACTATTTCTGTCCTTTATTGAGCCCATCTTTGCATGAAATGTCCCCCTAGTATCTCTAATTTTCTTGAAGAGCTCTCTAGTCTTCCCCATTCTATTGTTTTCCTCTATTTCTTTGCACTGATCACTGAGGAAGGCTTTCTTATCTCTCCTTGCTATTCTTTGGAACCCTGCATTCAAATAGGTATATTTTTGCTTTTCTCTTTCGCTTTTCACTTCTCTTCTTCTCACAGCTATTTGTAAGGCCTCCTCAGACAACCATTTCGCCTTTTTGCAAAAGACCTCAACATATCCTAATTGTTCAATAATAGGGACTGATTAAAATCATGTCATGATTGCAGATTATATCAGGATGTTATTTATCCATTTAAAATGATACAAGGTGACTTCCCTGGCAGTCCAGGGGTTAAGACTTTGCCTTCCAATGCAGGGGGTACTGACTTGATCCCTGGTAGGGGGGCTAAGATCCCACACACCTTGCAGCCATAAAACAGATATAATATTGTAACAAGTTCAATACAGACTTTACAAATGACCCACATAAAAAATCTTTAAAAATTAAAATAAAATAATACAAGAATCTGAGGATTGACATGCAAAATGTTCATGGAATAATGTTACTGAACCACAGTTTGCAAAACATATTTAATTTGGTCTTCTGTATCTATCATCTACCATCTATCTAGTCTATCCATCATTCTATCTGTGTATCCATCCATCCATCCATTAACCTACCTGCCCATCTACCCTAAAGAGCTGAATACCTATATATATATATATATATATATATCTTACATGTAGTGTTTCTCATGTATACAATCAATATCAAGGGATGAATGGATGGATGGATAGACAGTGACAGAGTGGATGACAGGGTGGACATGTGGCTGCTTCACCCTGAGTAGACTTCATCCAAGTGTTTTCACTTTCTCTCCTCAAGCCTGTGAGTCTAGGAGAAGCTAACTCTCCCTCCCCTTCTCATCTCCCCCTCTGCCCTCCCCCTCAACACCCCTGCCCCGGCCCAGGGGTGGAACAAGCCTGCAGTGATAATACAATCTTATCACCTGGCTACCTGATTGATTCTGAGGTGGACAAGTAATTCCTCTCAGCGGAATGAGATGGGAGAATGTGTTTTCTGGAAACGTCTAGTCATGATAGTTCTTTGCATGCTGGAAAGAAATTTCTGTAAAAGCGTCCAGTCCCTCTCCTTGGGTATGGTCACACACATTCCTGTTCTCACTCATGCTTGGGGCCCATCCTGATATCACAAGGGAAAGCGCTTATCCCTGATGGAGCTGACAGCATGGAAAACAGAGGAGAAACAGGACACAGGCAGGTCCTCTGTGACATCACCAAGCCCCCACATCATTGCCCGTGAAGCCACCCCACCGAGACGATGGACCTTTTCATCATTTCAATCAACATATTTCAATGGGCTTTTCTCCTACCTGTCATCAAATACACCATAGTTTGGGGTGTGTGTGAGTGAGCGTGTGTGTGTGCATGTTCAATGGTGGATAGATACAAACGTTCTGAGCAGAAGCATTTGAAGTGATAGTCACCAGAATGCGGGCTTCCCAGGTGGCTCAGAGGATAAAGAATCTGCCTGCAATGTGGGAAACCCAGGTTGGACCCCTGGGTCGGGAAGAGCCCCTTGAGGAAGGGAATGGCAACCCACTCCAGTCTTCTTGCCTGGAAAATCCCATGGACAGAGGAGTCTCATGGGCCAGTCCATGGGGTCACAGAGAATCAGACACGACTGAGCGCCTTTCACTCACACACTCACCAGAATGTAACAGTGGTGCACTCTGGGTTGGAATTACAGTTGATTTTCACTTCATATTTGTTCCTTTTAGGTTTTTCTTCACAATGAATCTGAACTACTTGTTTGATGAGAGAAAAATAATAACAGCAACAAAAGGCTTAGAAAACAGAAGTCAAGCATTTGTTTTTTTGGGAAAAAGATTAAGTTCAGAATGAAGCAGGATCTTTCTCTCTGTGTGTGTGTGTGTGTGTGTGTGTGTGTGTGTGTGTCTAATGCTCATGACTTTCTGTGACCAGAAGTACCAAATGAGCCAAAAGTATAATATAGCAGCCAAAAAATACATATGAATATAATGCAAACTTAGGGTTTTTTAAATATGAGAACAGTGTCAAGATCAAGGGCGTTAAAAATCCCACTGTTCTCAGTCAGATCAGACCACCCCTGAAGTGTTGTTTTTCAGGCCCTAATGGACATATTCCAGAGATGCTGAGCAGGACTTATGCATTCAGAAAGAGACGGAACTTTCAGACTTTTGAGGTTTTTTCCTCCCCCACATTCAACCACATTCAAGATTCTATAGTTCTTCAACTTTTTGTGTTACCCTTGGACATTAAAAAAAGAATCATTTTATACACAAAATAAACCAAGCTTCAGAGAGCTTAGGTGACATTCTGAAGGCCACACAATTCATTAATGACAGAATTCTGTCCAGAAGGCACGTCACAACTCATGCATTTAAGAGGCTCTAGACAGACTGACAGGCTTCCCAGGTGGCTCAGTGGTGGAGAACCCGCCTACCAATGCTGGAGATGTAGGACTTGTAGATTCCATCCCTGGGTCGGGAAGATCCCCTGGGGGAGGAAATGGCAACCCACAGCAGTATTCTTGCCTGGGGAATCCCCATGGACAGAGGAGCCTGGTGGGCTACAGTTCATGGGGTCACAAAGAGATACAACTAAGCCACTGAGCAAGCATGCAGACAGACTGACATGTTCAGAGGAGAGTGATGTGGGCACCTAAGGCAGAATCCATGAGCTCCATGTGACCTGTCTTAAAGAACCAGGAAATGTTGCGAGGACGGGTCCAGGTATTGTCATCCAAATGAATCCATCAGGGAAGTGCAAGCCACTTGTGTGATGAGTGAAGTGAGTCCAACTATGTGGAGAGCCAGAGAGACCTGTTCTCGGTGCCCTTTAAGAGTGTTCTGAGGTGAAGAACTGTCTAAGGATGGCCCACACTGACTCAGGAGAGAGGACAGGTGGAAAGGCCTGTCACTGGCCCCGATGTCACCTCGGCCCTTCTTCCCAGGTGAAAGGCCCCGTTGCCAACCAGACGCCTGGCTCCCCAGATGGTGAACACCCTGTCCCACCCTCCATAGCATGATGTGATTTCTCCGTTTACAAAGTGACTCATTCTTTTTGCAAACTTGCTAAAGGTTCGTGGCCATGTATATATCTGATAGTTGCGCATCACAGGGATGCTACGATTCAGAGAGCAGAACTTGGCCACAGTTAGATCACTTATTGCTTCTGTGTTTGCTGCCCTGTGGGTCCAAGATTCAGGGACTGCTAAAGATGCAGCCCAGAGAGACTTGGGAAGAGCTGGGGAAAAAAGCAAAGTCATGTGTCATCTGAAGCCATAAGGTGGCTGATGGAGGAATCAAAGTAGCACTAGGACTGTATGTGGGGAGTACAGGTGAATTAAATCTTCACTTACCATTATAGTGAGTTAATGAGTAACAGGTAAAATGGATTAATAAAGAATGAGGGCTAGGGAATTCCCTAGTGGTCCAATGGTTAAGACTTTGAGGTCCCAATGCAAGGGGCGAAGGTTCAATTCCTGCTTAGGGAACTAAGATCTCACATGCCTCACAGCCAAAGAAAACAAACAACAATAAAGAATGAGGGATTTAAAAAAAAAAATCTGTATTTTCATTTAAGCAAAGGTCATTGCCAGGAGAAACTCACAACAAAGTTAATTAAGAGTAGTTGCCTCTTTAGGAGTGGAACTGGGTGGGGTGGGCAGAGACAGGGCATTCTTGCTTTTAACTTTAAATGTTTGGTAGTATTTTATTTTTTAAATATGAGCACACATCACTCTAGTAAAAATGCACACACATACATACACACCCCACCCACACGTGCACACACACACACACATGGCTCTGGCTCTTGTTCTGAGTGATGCTAAATGATCTTCCGATGTGGGCAGAGTCTGAAACACAATCTGCAGATTGGGCACTGTGCATAACAGACCTATTTCTACCCAGAGGCAAGCGTGCTAGAAATGATGCTTTTTTTATACTAGAAAATGTTGCTGCCTTGGGTCTGTTCCCTCTCTGCTCATCCCTGGGAGAAGCGCTGCTTGCTAAACCCGCTCCAACTCTGACGTTCACCCCCCTGCCTTCCCTGGGCTCACTTGCTCTCCGGTTTCCTCATAAAAAGTTATTAGAGCTATCAGAATATTAGAACATGAATTTCTCCATTGTGTAAAGATTGAGCCGAACACAATTTCTCAAAAGGATATGTTCTTTTTATTTGAGAACTCTCCTGCACTACGGACACGCTTCCCAAAGAAGTAGCGTGTTGGATGCTTGAAAAACCCTGGGAGACAGAGTTGCCTGCCGCTCGTGTGGAAACCTCCTACTACGAGTATCTGGCGAGTGTCTCCAGATCTTGTTGACATGGAAAGACTCAGAGAAAGGAAGAGATTTCTCTTTTAACTTCACAAGACCTCTTGCTCCCCTTACCAGTACATCTCTTTCCTCCAGCATTCTTTCTTTTGTATTGTGTGAGTCACACATCAGCTTTTCTCTTTTCAGCCTCAGCACCACTGTTTTTCTCCTGTTATTGCCAAACTGAAGGTACAGGGTGGCAAAAGAACATGTTTTTTACACTCAGCTCCCCAATGGGCAGAGGGTAACTGCGTCTCAGTTACCCTCTGCCGGGAGGACGTGCTTTGTCCTGTGGATGTGGACTTACCAGGGCTCATCTGGAAGGTTCCAGAGCTCAGACATTTGGCAGCTTCGCCCAAGCAGACATTCAGATCAGAAGACCAGCTCCTGGCGCAGCTTCAAGGCGAATGAGGTCTTTGCTGCGCTCCGGTGGAAACTGGCAGTGTTCTCTGATAGGTGTGAGGGTTTGAAGGGAATGAGATAGTGACGTTAATTCTGCAAAAGGTTCAAATCCATAGAAACAGCCCCGTTTTGCTACACAATGAGTTTTGAACAAGTAATGTATTAATGATGTCTTTGCTTTATTCTTACATTAGCACCCTTGTATTTGTCTCCCCTCCGCCTTTTCCCTAGCTGAGTTTTCAGTTTTTTGTTTTGGGGTTTAATTTTAGGTAGTTGGAAAAGGTCAGAGCCTGGGTGAATATTTTTCAGAATGTTCAGTACTTTGGAACTTCTACTCTGGAGAGCTTTTTGGGTAACTTTCATCAACAGTACTCCAATACTTCAAAAGAGGGAGGTGATATTCACCTTGGCTCTGCGAATCTCATTTTCACACATCTAAATATAGAAATCCTGAATATCATTTTAGTATGATTTTTTTTTTCTTTGCCAACAGGAGTCCTTCCTTATGGAGCTCTGGAGGAAGACATAGGCTGTATTATTATATTCCGAGGTTCCATCTATACAAGTCTGAAATGTTACTGTTAGTCATTTCCACAGGTCTTTGAAGGCTCCACCTAGACTTGATTCTGGGCCAAGATAATACAACCCTTTTTTCTCCCTAAGGGAATTTAGTATTTCTTTCTGGATCCACATTTTCTATGTTACTCTGACTCTCACATCTGTCTCCAGCTCGGGCTACGCCCAACACATTGCTGCCACATTTCCAGAAAGAATGCTCTGTGTCTGAAAACATAGATGTACTCAGCTCGGTGCCGTCTGTGGACGCCCCAGGTCCTGGAATGACACTCTGCCCGGTGGCATGGTGCTCACAGCCTCTGCAAATCAAGGAAACCTGAGCATCTCTGCTCCTGCTGATGAATCTCCCAGCTACTTTATCTTCATGAAGTTCTAGGAAGAATCTGTGCAGAAGTTGAATGGTGGGGTCACCTACCCTAGGAGCACAGATTGTGTGGTTGTGTGTGTACTGCTTCCTAGGAGTCCACAGTTTTTGGTACATTCTATTGCTGTTGTTCAGTCGCTAAGTCTTGTCTGACTCTTTGTGACCACATGGGCTGTAGCACGCCAGGAAGCCTTCATTATCTCCCAGGGTTTGCTCAAACTCTTATCCATTGAGTTGGTGATGGCATTAAACCATCTCATCCTCTGTTGCCCACTTCTCATCCTGCCCACAATTTTTCCCAGCATCAGGGTCTTTTCTAATGAGTCAGATCTTCACATCAGGTGGCCTAAGTATTGAGGGTTCAGCTTTAGCATCAGTCCTTCCAATGAATATTCAGAACTGATTTCCTTTAGGATTGATTGGTTTGATCTCCTTGCAGTCCAAAGAACTCTCAAGAGTCTTTTCCAGCACCTGAGTTCAAAAGCATCAATTCTTTGGTGCTCAGGTTCTTTGTGATCCAACTCTTATATCCGTACATGACTACTGGAAAAACCGTAGGATGGAACTTTGTCAGCAAAGTGACGTCTTTGCTTTCTAAAGTGCTATCTAGGTTTGTCAAAGCTTTTCTCCTAAGGAGCAAGCATTTTAAATTTCATGGCTGCAGTCACTGTCTGCAGTGATTTTGGAGCCCGAGATAAGAAAATCTGTCATGGTTTCCACTTTTTCCCCATCTATTTGCCATGAAGTGATGGGACTGGATGCCACCATCTCAGTTTTTTGAATGTACACTCTATAGACTGGATAAAAGGCCAGAAGCCAGCACGAATATCTCTTTTCTCTTTTTCTAGAGAATTTCTGAGGGTAAAGTCTTCTTCCTGGTTTGAAGTCAGCAGTTCACACCAGCTGTTGCCCCACATTGGAGGCACTGATTCTCTGAAAGTTTGTGAAGGTCATAGGTCATTTCTCCCAAACTTACAGGTAGAGATTCAGTAAACCTTTTGAAAACTGTCTAGATTTTGTCTCTTTTCTTCTTGTTTATCTTTTCTACAATTTTAGATCTCCCAGTTTGTTGCTGTCAGTCATCGGTGTATACAGAAACATTTAAAGCTTGTTAGAAAGTCTTGTAGAGTAAGAATATAAAGGTTCTGATGGAGTTTTGTAATCACTTCATGGACTCTCCAGTGTCCATTTGGGCTTCTTAGGCATCCCTCCCTCCCTTTTATTTCCCCATTCTTGGCCAGAAGCTAGATCAAAGGTTTGTAAATCATGTTGCAGGGTTCCATAGGAGTGCTGAAGAGAGACCCCAGAGGGAACTAGAGAGCCTGTTTCCCATCCCCAACCCTCTGCCCCACTCTGACTCTGTATACAATTGGGTTTACAGAGAAGTTCCTATTGCTCAAACCGCTTGAAAGCCACATTCTAGGTGGATGTTACTGCTCACTTAATTATAAGTAGGTAAGTCGATCAAGTCTGTGAAGATGTATCAAATTCATTGACAGATGTATTATCTATTGGTACAGTTATAATTAACACAGTACCACCCAAACCACAAAACTCTCTAGACAAAGAAAAATGTGCAAAGATAAAGGGTTACAGAGAATTACTAGTTGATCTTAAAAAATTGGGATCTAGTCTTTGGGGGTTCTGCTGAATGAGTTCTCCCTTTTAATATTAAACCCCTGTGAATTTCAAGGAAAATTTAATCCATATGTTTCTGATTCAATTACTCTTAGCTCATTAAATGTTTTTTAAAAGCTATTTGAAATTTGAGAAGCGTTTTTATGAGCTTTCGTAATCCTTTGTTCTTCGAATTAGGAAGGAGAATTTTGCCAAGAGTTAATGGTACTTGAACCTCAATATGCTCAAGGGGATTCTAAACCCTGCAAAAAGTCCAGCCTTCTGTCATAACCAATGACTCGAAACTAGCAAAATCTCTGCCACTTGCTACTCCTTCCTCCTGTCTGCTGATGTCGGGTCGTTTCTTTTACATGTGATGATGACCTGTGTGTGCAAAACAGCTAAGGCTGCTCAAGAAGGTGACGCCAGCCAGTGGAACACAAACTCAGGGCATCACTCTGTCTGGGGAAAGCAAATCCAATACAAGACAGATATCCTGAGAAGCAAAGGTCTCTGCTCCTCTGTGCTTTATTTCTCATTGTTTCAGGACAGAATGTATCCATAGTTTAACTCTGGGTGGGCATCACATAGCAGTTGAAAGAAGGCAATGATATGTTTGTAACTTAAGAGACAATGAGGATTCAAATACAGTATCTGCAGAATTCCTCAGAATTGAACAAGAACTGAAAAGCAATGCACTTATGCAGAGAACGTGGCTCTGCTGAATGCTGTCAATAGCTTATACTCTTATTAATAGGGTTATAAGCTGTGTTCATCTGAAGTAGCTATGGACTTTCCAAGTGGAGCTATGGAGAAGGTCATTCTCCCCAGTTGAAGAGTGGAAAGATTTTGTCTGTTTGGGTTTTGTTTGTTTCAATAAGTTGAATCATGAAAGGCACTTCTGGAAAGAAAAGAAAGGCATGAAGATACATGGAAGCCATCATTAGAACCGTCTGAAATTTGAAGATGTGGTGGATGAAAGGTGACCTAGTAGCCAGAGATGAAAGGGTTCATTGGGATTTAAATTGTCAAGCAGCTCATGAGAGAGAACAGAGTGGCAGGTAAGCCACAGTGATGGTCCCATAGTGTCTAACCAAAGAGGACGGTTCTAACAGTGTCCCATGGTCACTGGTCACCCACACCGCTTTCCCAGGTAAGGATTATATATACAGAGTGGGGTCACTGTGTCCTTTCCCCTAGGGAAGGAGCAGGAAACCCATCTATGGGGATCCAGGACTGTTATTTCCACCACCGCTCCTTGGGAATTTTCCTGTGTAGACAGAGGGCTAATCCTATCACTGTAGCCAGGAAGGCTCCTAAGTGATGTGATACAGGATGGCTTCAAAGATCAGGACTTCTAAAACTGTAGAACTAAACTTGAAACATACGATCGCTTAGTTCTGTTTGCTTCCAGATAAACACACAATTTCTAGTGTGTTGGCAAAGTTTATTTTCTTTTATTTGTCTGGTAATTGTAGAAGCAGGTCAAGACTGGCTTTCAAATGAAGGTCACCATTGTTTGCACAGCACAAGCATCTACTTCGAACCACATGTTTTCAAAGAAAATCTCCTAGACAAATGAACTGTAACTAAGGGTAAGGGTGTGAAAATTTTTTGCTTCAATTTCACAAGATCTCACATCCCCTGAAATTAACTCATAATTTCAAAATCTATTCGATGCCTTTATAGTCCCATTCTGACTAAAGTGTTGGTGACAAGAGTTGACATAAGGACGTGATCGTCGATCTGATAAGTTCGACCTCTACGGACTCACTTGATTTCTCATCTCCAGATCCTGCAGTAATGGGAAAAAATCAGGCCTGAAGATGTTTTAAGTTAATAAAAAAAAATAGATGCACAAATAAGGCATTTACAGAGGCAGAAATTATTTTTAAAAAGAGAGAGAGAGAAAAAAAAAAACTTACCTGGACCATATCAAAGACTTCTTGTCAGCACGGTAATTTATATGTGCTGCAAAAAAACTTTAATAAAAAAGGTCTCCCAGGAGTTTCACTCGTTGGAGTTCTTCTACAGGCTCTGTCCATGACATCTGGGCTCAGCAGCCACCCCTGAGCTACCTGGGCTTGGAGGCAGGCCCGCCATCCACCGAGGAGAGGGATGTGGCAGAGAGGTCTGTCTGGCCAAAGAAGCAGACGCTCACAGCTTCCAAAAACAAACAAAAGTTATATTTATTTTTTTTTTCAAAAGAAAAGAGTATCCAATTTTTCATGTCAATATAGATAATCTGCTTAATAAAATACCGAGTTTTGGTATTTTTCTTTTCTTCTCCTCCCACGTAGGAGTTGTACTGAAGTATTTGAAGTATGTGAGGTATTGGAAAAATAAGCCTAAATGACTTTCCTCCTTCTCCTTCTTTTCATCGTGTTTTAGAGATTTCTGTATTTGTGGTGGCTGCCTTTCACTGGCTGACACCAGCTCTGGGCCCTGTGGGAACCAGGGTCCTTCAGAGGTCAGAAGTTCTGGTCCTGGCAGCAAACGGAGACCCTCCAATGACCAAGGGTCGATGTCTGAGGACCAGAGACTCACCTAGATTCTGTCTCTGATGGTGATTTCAATTCAGTGCTTATTCATGGGACACAGCTTAGGTCAAAGAAGTCAAATTAAGTTAGTTTTCTGTTTGCTTATCGAGATGATTTCAAAGAAATTCCCTGAAAAGACCTATGAGGTGAATAGGACCCTGAAGATAGAATCCAGAAACATTTGATCTCACTCTGAGTTTATTCCAAGAAGTCGCTTTTGTTCCTCCTTTCCTCTTTTCTTGTTTGGACGCAGACAGAACCAACTCTTCTGATATTTAAGGGCAGTTCTCAGAACCTGCTAACGCAGGGGTGACATTTAGCCACCTCCCCACCTCCCAGTCATCAGCCAAGCTTTATCGCTGATGTTTATCGATTTTCTCTGAGAAAACAAGGTGAATGAGGAGGAATGAAAGGGGATAAAAGAAGATGATGTGATGGCCATGGGGGTACCTCCTCGGGCTGCCCAGGTGATTCAGTGAAAGAAGAACCTGCCTGCCAATACAGGAGACCCAGGAGACCCAAGCTTTATCTCTGGGTCAGGAAGATCCCCTGGAGAAGGAAATGACAACCCACTCCAGTATTCTTGCCTGGAGAATCCCGTGGACAGAGGAGCCTGGTGGGCTGCAGTCCATGGGGTCGCAAAGAGTCAGACACGACTGAGCGACTGAGCACACAACATACATCGTCAGGTTCTGGCTCATGGCTTGGGCCCAGGGTGCTGTCACCCTGTGGGCGGGGATGGGGGGAGGATCTGGGGGCCCCAGTGCTCCTCCCCAGGCCTGCAGTCCACGTGCAGACACAAGGACACAGCTGGGGACCTGCTGTGGTATGATGGGGTTGGGGCATCTGTGGGGCCGGGAGGGGAGGGAGCAGAGGGGTGGTCAGGGAGGTCCTCCTGGAGGAGGCATCATCTAAACCTGCAGGACTCATTTCTGCCCCACCTGCCCTCTGCACCAGGCTTCTCGGCCCTCACCCGAGGGCCTTGTTGTAGCTGGATGCTAAGACAGAGAATCAGACTGTCTGTTCATCATGATGGAGAGAACATGTTTCTTGTCCTTTCTGTTTGTTTTTTAACTGGAGGAATATTGCTTTACAGTGTCGTGTTGGTTTCTGCCACACAACGGCACAAATCAGGCACAGTTGTCCATATGTCCCTCCCCCTTGAGCCTCCCTTCCCTCCCCATCCCCCTCCCCCTCCAGTCCTCACAGAGCCCAGGNTTCTTGTCCTTTCTGTTTGTTTTTTAACTGGAGGAATATTGCTTTACAGTGTCGTGTTGGTTTCTGCCACACAACGGCACAAATCAGGCACAGTTGTCCATATGTCCCTCCCCCTTGAGCCTCCCTTCCCTCCCCATCCCCCTCCCCCTCAAGTCATCACAGAGCCCAGGCTGGGCTCCCTATGTTCTACAGCAACTTCTCACGGCTATCCATTTTACCCAGGAGGGTGTATATATAAATACGCTGATGTCGCTTTCTCCTTTCCTCCCATTCTCTCGCCGACTGGGTCCACAAGTCTGCTCTCTGCAAACAGGTTTATCAATACTATTTTTCTAGAATCCACAGATATGTGTTCATATACAATGTTTGTTTTTCTCTTTCTGACTTACTTCACTCTGTATAACAGGCTCTAGGTTCATCCACCTCACTAGAACTCACTCAAATTCATTCTTTTGCTTTGCTGGGTAATATTCCATTGTGTATATGTACCACATCTTCTTCCTCCCTTCATCTGTTAATGGACATCTGGGTTGCTTCCATGTCCTGGCTATTGTAATAGTGCTGCTATGAACATTGGAAGGAATGATGCTAAAGCTGAAACTCCAATACTTTGGCCACCTCATGCGAGGAGTTGACTCATTGGAAAAGACTCTGATGCTGGGAGGGATTGGGGGCAGGAGGAGAAGGGGACGACAGAGGATGAGATGCTTGGATGGCATCACTGACTCGATGGGTGTGAGTCTGAGTGAACTCTGGGAATTGGTGATGGACAGGGAGGCCTGGCGTGCTGCGATTCATGGGGTAGCAAAGAGCTGGACACGACTGAGCGACTGCACTGAACTGAACATTGAGGTACAAGTGTTTTTTGGAGTTGTGGTTTTCTCAGGGTATTTGCCCAGTGGTGGGGTTGCAGGGTTACAT
This sequence comes from Neotragus moschatus, assembly GCA_006410615.1. Classification (NCBI taxonomy): domain Eukaryota; kingdom Metazoa; phylum Chordata; class Mammalia; order Artiodactyla; family Bovidae; genus Neotragus; species Neotragus moschatus. The sequence continues at coordinate 1,847,376 of SJYA01001827.1, forward strand.
GGTAGCTCTATTTTTAGTTTTGTAAGGGCCCACCATACTGTTCCCCATAATGGCTGTATCAGGTCACAATCCCACCAACAGTGTAGGAGGGTTCCCTTTTGTCCACACCCTCTCCAACGTTCATTGTTTGTAGCCTTGGTGATGATGGCCACTCTGACTGGTGTGAGGAAAGAGAGGGCTGTGTAATACTTCATTGTATACATGTCCCACATTGTCTTCAAGCTGTGATATCCAATGGGAGAGGCAGGAGCCACGGTGTGTGAGCATTACAGTTAAAATTAATCATAGTTACGTGACATGAAACAGTTGCTTTCTTGGTCATGCCAGCCACAGCTCAGGTGCTCAGCACCCATGTGGGCTTATGATTACCATCGGGTGTGGAGACCCTCCATCAGAGGACTATCCAGTGTGATCCCGGGCTCCCGCTTTCCTCGATGGCTGGTCTCCAGATATGCGCCCCCCTCCCCGCCCCATTAAGAGATTGTTCTTCTGTGTTAAGACTACTTTTATCTCTTATTAATATTATTTTGAGGCCAGTTAAAAAATTTTTTAATATGACTGTAAGACAAGAATCCATTTGATCTGTTTGTTTTAATCTGGTCCTGTGCTTGAAATCCTGTGTAATGACAAGTGGTTTAGGGTCCAGACTCCACGAGACCCCCCTCTATGAGCACTCTTTGTGCCTCCCATGAGGAGCTGTCACTGTTTACACTTTCTACTGGAAAAAAAAAATGAGAGAAACAGCATGCTTATAGCATGTGATCAACAAAAAGCTAGAAACATTTTATATTCAAGCAACATATTTTATTTGTCTTGGTTTTGATAGACTTTCTATTGTGACCTGTAAGTAAACATTAAATTCTAAGAGAACAAAATTTCTGAGTGAATATAAGCGCTTTAGCTCAGGGCTGACCGTCCATCTGGTCTCTGAATGGCTGGTCTTCACAAGTGGGGCCAGGTTGGGGCGGGAGGCACATATCCACTCAGCATGGCTCCTGCAGGGTACAGGCAGGTGTGCGGACAGGTGTCTGTGCAGACAAGCAAAGCTGACTCTGCAACCACCAGCACCTGAATAAGGTTTAAAAGGATTTCATTTCATCATGAATGAAGCCTCCTGTTCAAATAATGATAAATCTGAATAACACAGTGGTTGCGAGACCTGGCTTTGGACATAGACATACCTGAGATGAGGTCCCAAAAGTCCCAAAGGGCAGGTGACCACAGACAGGTGGCAGTTTGTTTCTGCTCTGCACACTCTGGGTGATGCTTGAATGGATCTCAGTTTGTTGGAAGATTAGATAAGGGCTTATTAACCTTAGCATTGTGCCTGGCTTGCTGTAAAGTGCTCAAAGGCTGTTATGATAGAGATGATTGTTGCTATTGTTGTTGCTATTGTTTAGTCGCTCAGGTGTGTCTGACTCTTTGCGACCGCACAGACTGTAGCCTGCCAGTCTCCTCTGTTAATAGGATTCTCCAGGCAAGAACACTGGAGTGGGTTGCCATGCCCTCCTCCGGGGGATCTTCCTGACCCAGGGATCGAACCTGCATCTCCTACTTTGGCAGGTGGATTCTTTACTGCTGAGCCAGCAGAGATGATTATTATTACTCTAAAGATTAAAAATAGAAAAAAAATCCATGAAGCCACAGGAGGCTGTGGTTAATAAGGTGGACTTCAAAGATCTACGTGTGTGTGTAATGTGTGGGACAACAGAAACAGGGCAACTCAGCTATGCATGACAGGTACTCAATCAATACGTTTAGTGAATAAAAAATGTGGAGAGACCATTTTCTAATTTATCTCTGAAGGTTGGATTTTTGTGGCTATTGTTTTTTTTTTTTAATTGATTGATAAATCCGTCCAAAAGAAAGTGGTAGAGAAGAAAATTGGTTTAGCTCCACCCACCCCAAATCCATCAACATGCCCTTCCAGAAATGGAACAATCACAGTTTGCAGCCTCAGAAAAGCTCACTGAGAGTGGCGGGCATTTTTTCTGATCCAAGATCCTGCCCTGAGGAGGCAGGACCGCTTCCATATTCAGTGCAAATCTCTACAAAGTGCTCACAGGTGTCTCATTTGTCTTAGCAGTGGCCTTGGCTGCTGTGACTTGTCACTCCAGCTTTCAGGTTTGAAAATGGTGTCGATAAAATATGGCCAGTAAATGAGTAAACGAAACACATTAGTTTTTCACAAGAAAGCTACAAGGAAGTGTGACTATATTTTTAGAAACAAGTATTGTAGAAACCACATACGTGGATGAGTTTTTCACGAAAGTTTATTCTCCCTGTTCAAAATATTATCGAAATAGCTCTGACAATGAGTTCAGTAATCTTCCTTTGTCAGGAGAGAGTTATATTCACCATTAAGAGTTATTAGCCAAGATAACAGAAAATAAATAAATATAAAGACTCACAACTAAAATCATCTCATTTTAAAATATGATGCTTTAAGAATCTGCTGTTAAGTGGTATAAATTTAGGAGAACATAGATCTATTTTCCCATTGGAAATCATATAGATTGACAAAATTGCACTTTTAAATTTCTGTGTGTGAATAGAAAATATGGAATTGAAAAACAAACCCAGCATTTTATGGAGAACTTATAAAGAAATCAAGTTACAATTTCATAATAGGTCGTTCTTTTAAAGTTATTTTATTTAACTCTATGATAAGAATTCCAGTCAAGGTTCCCAACTGATTTTAGAGTAACTGGCAATTTCTAGTAACTGTAGAATGTTAATTATGCCAGAGCTAAACTTTCTGCTAAATGAAGCTGTCTGCACGTTCTAAACAAATGGATAGCAAAGATAAAAGTTGATCTCTTTCTTTTTCCTTTTTTTGCTGACCGTGTTATAGCTGATGGAGATGAATGGTTATGTAGAGAAAAGTAGTTAGAAAAGTCCTTAATGAGTGATGTTTACTTTGTGTTTCAGGTGAGTTTGGGAAGCTTTCTGCTCACAGGGGTTCATTTACCTGTGATCAGGACTCAGTGTGTGGTCAGATGGGTTGCTGCTGCGGCTAAGTCACTTCAGTCGTGTCCGACCCCATAGACAGCAGCCAATCAGGCTCCTCTGTCCCCGAGCCTCTCCAGGCAAGAATACTGGAGTGGGTTGCCGTTTCTTTCTCCAATGTGTGAAAGTGAAAAGTGAAAGTGAAGTCGCTCAGTCATGTCTGACTCTTCGCAACCCCATAGACTGTAGCCTACTAGGCTCCTCTGTCCATGGGATTTTCCAGGCAAGAGTGCTGGAGTGGGGTGCCATTTCTTTCTCCAGGTCAGATGGGCTAGGGTGTCTTAAACTGCAGTCTAAATGGCCATACAGGGTTAAGTGGGCACCATTATTTTCCTCTGGATCACATGTTAAGAAATTTTCAGGGGTTTCCCTGATGGTCCAGTGGTAAAGAATCTGCCTGCCAGTGCAGGAGACACGGGTCTGATCCCTGGTCCTGAAAGGTCCAACATGTGCAGAGACACCAAGTCCCTGAGCCACAAGTACTGAGCCATGCTCTGGAGCCGGTGAGTCAAAACGAAAGAAGCCACCACAGTGAGAAGCCCACGCACCGCAGACAGAGAGAGTAACCCTTTCAATGACGAAGACCCAGCACTGCCAAAAATAAATAAATAGAAATTATATAAAAAGAAATATCAAATCCATACTCTTAAAGAAAATAGTAAAACAAATATTAAGAAATTTTATGTATGTATTTAAATTTGAGACAAATAAGAGGAAGAATTAAAGAGTAATACCCACACTGGCACAATGGGGTAAATTAAGCTACTTATGAATGATTAATGACTATTTATAAGAACTCTAGATGTTCTATTTATGCTTTGAAAAAAATTAAAGCACTTTAAACCTCATAATTGAACATCAACATCTTCCTAGAGTAAGTGCAATGNAAGAGGAAGAATTAAAGAGTAATACCCACACTGGCACAATGGGGTAAATTAAGCTACTTATGAATGATTAATGACTATTTATAAGAACTCTAGATGTTCTATTTATGCTTTGAAAAAAATTAAAGCACTTTAAACCTCATAATTGAACATCAACATCTTCCTAGAGTAAGTGCAATGGGTTAGAACGTTTTGCTCCATGGGTCATACAAATCTCACAGATAAAGTCTTTGTAGCATCTGATCCCCTCTCTAAAACCAAAACCAGCCCACTTCCAATTTAACCAGATAGTAAAGGTCATCCTGATCCAACCAATGGCTGACTTTATTTTTCTGGGCTCCAAAATCACTGCAGATGGTAACTGCAGCCATGAAATTATAAGACGGTTACTCCTTGGAAGGAAAGTTATGACCAACTTAGCATATTAAAAAGCAGAGACATTACTTTGCCAACAAAGGTCTGTCTAGTCAAGGCTATGGTTTTTCCAGTGGTCATGTATGGATGTGAGAGTTGGACTCTAAAGAAAACTGAGCACAGAAGAACTGATGCTTTTGAACTGTGGTGTTAGAGAAGACTCTTGAGAGTCCCTTGGACTGCAAGGAGATCCAATCAGTCCATCCTAAAGGAGATCAGTCCTGGGTGTTCATTGGAAGGACTGATGTTGAAGCTGAAACTCGAATACTTTGGCTACCTGATGTGAAGAGCTGACTCATTGGAAAAGACCCTGATGCTGGGAAAGATTAAGGGTAGGAGGAGAAGGGGACGACAGAGGATGAGATGGTTGCATGGCATCGTTGACTCGATGGACATAGGTTTGGGTGGACTCCGGGAGTTGGTGATGGACAGGGAGGCCTGGTGTGCTGCGGTTCATGGGGTTGCAAAGAGTTGGACACGACTGAGCGACTGAACTGAACTGAACTGATGCACACAAACTGTAAGGGCCTTGTTATTGTTGTTCAGTCGCTCAGTCGTATCCGACTCTTTGTGACCCCATGGACTGCAGAATGCCAGGCCTCCCTGTCCTTCACTCTCTCCTGAAGTTTGCTCAAATTCATGTCCATTGAGTCTGTGATGCCATCCAACCGTCTGATCCTCTATCACCCCCTTCTCCTCTTGCCCTCAGTTTTTCCCAGAATCAGGGTCTTTTCCAGTGAGTTGGCTCTTTGCATCAGGTNGACTGCAGAATGCCAGGCCTCCCTGTCCTTCACTCTCTCCTGAAGTTTGCTCAAATTCATGTCCATTGAGTCTGTGATGCCATCCAACCGTCTGATCCTCTATCACCCCCTTCTCCTCTTGCCCTCAGTTTTTCCCAGAATCAGGGTCTTTTCCAGTGAGTTGGCTCTTTGCATCAGGTGGCCAAAGTATTGGTGCTTTAATTTCAGCACCAATTTCAATTTCAGTCAGTCTCTCCAATGAATATTCAGGGTTGATTTCCTTTAGGTTTGGCTGGTTTGATCTCCTTGCTGTCCAAGGGACTCTCAAGAGTCTTCTCCAGTACCACAATTCAAAAGTGCCTAGTGGTTTCCATTTCATTGGAAGAAGGAAAGTTGAAAACCAAAGTTTGTACTATCATGCTTGGCCATCGAGAAAAGCTGTGATTGTTTCCAAGTAAGAAATATGTAATGATACCAACTGCTGCTGCTAAGTTGCTTCAGTTATGTCTGACTCTGTGCGACCCCATAGCGGCAGCCCACCAGGCTCCCCTGTCCCTGGGATTCTCCAGGCAAGAACAGTGGAGTGGGGTGCCATTGCCTTCTCTGAATGATACCAAAGCATGGCCATAAAAGGGGAAAAAAAAAAAAAAAGATAACTTGGACTTCAGCAAGAGTAAAAAACATTTGCTCTATGGAAGACCTTGTTAAGAGAAAGAAAAGATAAAACTACAGAACAGGTAAAATATTTGTAAGTCACATTGCCAACCTTGAATTTGCATATAAAATATAGGAAGAGCTCTGGATGGCTCAGACAGTAAAGGATCCACCTGCAATTTAGGAAACCCAGGTTTGATCCCTGGGTTGGGAAGATCTCCTGGAGAAGAAAATGGCAACCCACTCCAGTATTCTTGCCTGGAGAATCCCATGGACAGTGGAAGCTGGTGGGCTATAGTCCATGGGGTCTCAAAGAGTTGGACATGGCTGAGCGAATAGCACTTTCACTTTCTGGAAACTCAAAATGAAAAAAGAAGTCATCCAAGTAGAAAATAAGCATATCATATGAAAAGGCATTTCACTAAAGACAATATGCAGGTTGGACTTTTCTTCGTAAAAACATTATATGTTAATACAGTCTGGTTACCCTGTGCCCTTCCTGTCATGACCCCAGCTGAGTGATGGGCAACCAAAGGGAAAGGAGGGTTTGAATCCATGAGGGGCCCTGTGCGCCCTGCCCAGTGTGCCTGGACTAAAGCCTCCTGACTCCTCACTTGAGCTGAAGCCACAGCAGAGGAAACGAGCATCCCTTGCTCTGACTCATGATTTCACAATCACAACTTATGACAATAATACTTTCCATTCTCCCAGCACTTTTGAGCTTATTTATTTTAACACATGAGGTCACCTCATGGCCTCAATGGTCTCCAGTGGTGGGTGTGACGGTCCGTTCAGAGGACGCTGATGCTCGGCAGGTCAAGGAGGAGTGGGTGCGAAGCTGCAGACATGCAGTGAAGATCCAGCCAGTCCCTCCAGCTCGCCCTGGTTGGGTGCTTCCCATTTATAGTTTTGTGTTCCAAGTCATTTTGTGTTTTTTTACAAAATGTTTTCAATGAAATATTCCTGGATTAGAGTTGCTTTACGATGTTGTTCGTTTCTGGTGTACAGTAAAATGAATCAGCCACACCTATGTGTATGTTCCCTCATTTTTGGATTTCCTCCCCGTTTAGGTCACCACAGTGCATGGAGTAGAGTTCCCTGTGCTGTTTGGTAGGTTCTCATAAGTTTTCTGTTTTATGCATAGTATCAATAGCGGGTGTGTGTCATTTTAAACTCTGGAAATCATCTTGTTATGGTTCGTTGGTCGTGAACATGCCACGATTGTGGGGGAGTGGACTTTAGGAATTTTCTGTCCCCTCCACTTTCCTGGGAGGGGGGTCTGCCACTCTGTGACGGTAGGAACCTCTCCTCAGTCTTTCTCAGCAATAACTCCATAATGTCAGGGTTTATATAAGACATCACACCACTCTTTCTCATCTACGATTTCTTTCTTCCAAAACATGGCCACTGGATCCCCGTCTCATCTCCACCTGCCCATCTCACTGTCCAACCTATAAATCAGGCCATCAAAAGGTGTTTTGAAAGAAACACTCTTCTTGAGGCAAGGCATCTTAGCATCTCCTGTTCTGTCAGGCGTGTCCGTGGTCCTCTAGCGTTCAGCCTGGTCTATATGAATTTGAGGTTGTGTTGGCCAAGCTCTGATTGTGTTAACCTCTCTGAGTCCTTGCTGACATTCATAACCCATGCCCTCTCCCATCCGTGCCGCTGTCTTCTTCCTTGTGAANTTGAGGCAAGGCATCTTAGCATCTCCTGTTCTGTCAGGCGTGTCCGTGGTCCTCTAGCGTTCAGCCTGGTCTATATGAATTTGAGGTTGTGTTGGCCAAGCTCTGATTGTGTTAACCTCTCTGAGTCCTTGCTGACATTCATAACCCATGCCCTCTCCCATCCGTGCCGCTGTCTTCTTCCTTGTGAACACTCTCAGTGTTTAATAACGACTGCCTGCCATCCCCATATGAAGCCACTTGGCTTGAGGCTCACACTTGGGAGCATTTTCTTCCCTCATGTGAGATTCCAAGGCCATCGGCATTGGCTTTGTCTCATCTCTCTGAGAGAGCCTCCCCTGAGTATCTCTGGTCCACATATGGTGCTGAGCGTTTTAACATTCTGAACATCCCAGACATTCAAACCAACCATATCCTTGTTTCAGACAGACTCCAAATAAAGAAATTAATAACTTGAGATTATATTATGTGATTGTGCTCGAGAAGGGGAGGAATGTTAGCTTTGTTGGTGTGATGAACTACAAGAGGGTGACCATAAGGGTGGTTTCCAGCCTGTCAGTCTGCACTAGGTGCCCTGTATTGAGGGCCAGGGTCTAATTATTTTCAGCCAGACTTGGATCAATGTGACCTGGGAGAAAGGCAAACGCCTGGAATGTACCAGGAGGTGTCTGGTGATGGTCAACAGGAATCCACGCCAAGCCTCCACGGTCCACAAAAGCTGTCCCAGTTGGCAACTCACCCTGCACGCTTCCACACAGGATAAACCCTGGGCTCTCTGAAAGGTCTGCTCTGAGCTAGAGTCGAGACGTGCAACTGGCCACTCCTTATCTCTATTACATCCCATGTGCTGGGTCCATACCATCCCCCTTGACGTCCAAGGCAATTGTCCTGTGTGTCCTGCTCTGATTACCGTGACGACTGGGGCTTCTGTGAGTCAATGCACAGATTCTTACTTGCTTAGCCAGCTCTTGAGCCAGCTCAGGCCATTCGTGTGGACTGATAGATTTCACATATGGTCTTTCTCCCACCTAATGTAGCTTTTAAGAAATGAGTCATTAGCTCATTTGGGCTAAATTACTGCTTTTAAGCAGGAAAGGTGTCAGCCAATTCTCCTAGACAGGACTAGTGGACACAACAGTTGGCCTGAGAGGCAGCAGGAGGGGGACTCGTCCAGGACACCCCTGGGTGAGGGTACAGTGCCCTCCCCCTCCTGGTCCCAATGTTGGGTCTTCACCTGGTGTATTTCATCAATTTCATGGAAGAGGTTTGTGCATGTTACTTTGGAGCCAACCTGCTAATGGAAAGTGCAGCAAGTCTCCACTTGCTCATCCATTCATCTTCTTTCCTCCAAATCGGCTTTTCTACTGTTGCCCACAGTGATTTGTAATAGGAATTCTTACCTGTATATATTTTAAGAATGACTTTTTCATAAGTTTTATTATATTTGCATGGATTATGCAGATCATTTTCTGAATGGCATAACTAAAATATTGAATATAGGGACTGTAGGTGAGTCTATCATATTGTTAATAGCAAGACAGCTATGAAGAAAACCCAGATTTTAGAAAAAAAGCAGAATAGTATAATCTGGATTCTGAATCAGAAATTCAAAGCTTGAAGCCAAAGCAGCTTAGTNGTGGACTGATAGATTTCACATATGGTCTTTCTCCCACCTAATGTAGCTTTTAAGAAATGAGTCATTAGCGCATTGGGGCTATATTACTGCTTTTAAGCAGGAAAGGTGTCAGCCGATTCTCCTAGACAGGACTAGTGGACACAACAGTTGGCCTGAGAGGCGGCAGGAGGGGGACTCGTCCAGGGCACCCCTGGGTGGGGGTACAGTGCCCTCGCCCTCCTGGTCCCAATGCTGGGTCTTCACCTGGTGTATTTCATCAGTTTCATGGAAGAGGTTTGTGCATGTTACTTTGGAGCCAACCTGTTAATGGAAAGTGCAGCAAGTCTCCACTTGCTCCATTCATCTTCTTTCCTCCAAATCGGCTTTTCTACTGTTGCCCACAGTGATTTGTAATAGGAATTCTTACCTGTATATATTGTAAGAATGACTTTTTCATAAGTTTTATTATATTTGCATGGATTATGCAGATCATTTTCTGAATGGCATAACTAAAATNTCCATTCATCTTCTTTCCTCCAAATCGGCTTTTCTACTGTTGCCCACAGTGATTTGTAATAGGAATTCTTACCTGTATATATTGTAAGAATGACTTTTTCATAAGTTGTATTATATTTGCATGGATTATACAGATCATTTTCTGAATGGCATAATTAAAATATTGAATATAGGGACTGTAAGTGAGTCTATCATATTGTCAATAGCAAGACAGCTATGAAGAAAACCCAGATTTTACAAAAAAAGCAGAATAGTATAATCTGGATTCTGAATCAGAAATTCAAAGCTTGAAGCCAAAGCAGCTTAGTTTTGTGTAAGCTCAGTGGGGCTTCTGCCTCTAAGGGGAGGTGAGGACTGAGCCTGCCAACAGGTGGGTTTAATCTGCCTTCATGGAAGGCACAAAGCAGCGGCTGCAAACCCAGGCCTGGAAAGCCTTGGGGTGTGATTTACAACGAGGAGGCTGAGCTTGGGGGAGGGGACAGCAGAAGAGAAGGCAGTTCACCTTCTTGGGTGGGGACCCACTGGGTCACCCATGGGAAAACCAGTGCTCAGTGGGAAGACCAGCCCAGGGTCGAAATGTGATATTTTATTTCTTAAGAGAAGCCAAGGATCCAGGTTTTTTCCTCGTATATCCTCATTTTAATATTTTTACTACTTACTGTTTTTTTTTTTTTTTTTAATTCTGTGAGAACCCCATCTGTCCTTTGAGTGACCACTTTCCAATCTTTGTCACAGAGACACATAAAATGATACTCTTCCTTCTTCTTGCTTTGTTTTGTTGTTTTCAGATTTCTCATTTGGAACTCAAGTGCTGTTCTTCCAGATTCTCTTCCTTTACTTCCCTCCTCTCTGCGCTAGAAGTTGTGTGTGTGTGTTTCTTTTTAATATTTATTTTTATTTTTGGCTGTGCTGGATCTGTTGCTACACACAGGCTTTCTCTAGTTGCACTGAGCAGGAGCTACTCTCTAGTTGCGGTACATGGGCTTCTCATGGTGGCTTCTCTTGTGGCAGAGCACGGGCTCTAGGCGTACAAGCTCAGTAGTTGCAGCTCTGGGCTCTAGAGCACAGGCTTAGTAGTTGTGATGCACGGGCTTAGTTACCCTGTTACACGTGGGAGCTTCCTGGACTAGGGATCGAACCAGTGTCTCCTGCATTGTAAGGTGGATGGATTCTTAACCACTGGACCACCAGGGAAGCCCTGTGCTGGAAGATTTTAGCACAGGAAGAATGGATGACCTCAATTATGAGAATGAGAGGAAGACTTCTTGTTCATTCTTTTGGGCATAAGATCCATATCCACCTGGTGATGGATGGAGCACAGTCATGGGAATCTTGCCTCTTATTTCAAAGTTGGACACCCCTCCTCCTTCTCTTGAGTTTATATCTCCCGTTCAAATAGGACAGAGCATAAATTATGCTGGGGATAAACTAAGTAAAGGAGATTTTTTCAGAAGCGTTCTTTGCTGGGAAAGGAAGAACAGTTGCACCCTGTTGGTTGAACTGAATTCTTTTTCTTTTTTGAATTGAAATATATTTGATTTACAATGTTGTGTTAATCTCTGGGGTACAACAAAGTGACTCAGTTATACACATATACATGTTCTTTTTTCTCTCCTTTTCCATTATGGTTATCATAGGAGGTTGGATAGAGTGCCTGTGTTCTACAGTAGGACCTTGTTGTTTATCCATTCTAAATGTGATAGTTCACATCTACTAACCTCAGATTCCCAGTCCATTCCTCCCCTCCTGGCAACCATCAGTCTTGAACTCCTGAATTCTTGATTAAGCCTAGGAAGGAGATGCTGTGCCTTTCTAAGATGAGTTTCTCTCATATCTCAGCCTGCTGCTCAAAGGCCCTTGACACCAGACTGGACCCAATGTTTCCTCTTCAGACTAAGAACCCTCCCCACCCCAGTGAAATTGGCACTAGTGTACATTCAAGCACACGTCACTCTAAATTATATCCCCATGTAACCTGTAGCACTTGAAGGTGGACCCTCTCCCAAGAAAGAGAAATAAAAGAATCTTGTTTAAATAACCTCTATCTTTAGATGATTTAAAATACTTTGACAGATCTATATTATTTTTGAAAAATGAATCAAAAATAATTCAATCAGAAAAGCAACATCTGTTACTCATCAATAGCCTTGCAAGAGAACTAAAATGGTCTTTTTCTCTCCCCTGAAATCTACTGATAATTTTTTTTTTTTATCCCATGCCATTCATTGAGATCAGATGCATTGACTCCACATCAACTCTTGGAATTACATAAATAATAAAGTCCTCGAGGCTGATGGCATGGGAACCCTGGAATGTGTAACAAGACAATCAGGATTAAAATCTAGATTTAATGTAAAGCATTCTAACACTGTCAAGTAAGATGAATTTTAAACTCTTTGTTCTCTGAGGCCAGCTTGTGCCATGGCTAATGTTTTGTATTAAATCGTGTGCCATTTTTATCTGAGATGATGTCTTATTTTCTTTGTTTATGACTTTGGAAATTATTATAACAAGACACATGAAAGAGGCGACTGAAAAGTACAAATGGATAAAACAGCATTCGCTACCCAAAGCGAGTGTAAATGGAGCCAATAATTTTTTAACTTGACAGTCTCTTAATCTTTTCTAGTGAGCTCAGTGATGATTTTTCTTGGTTCAAAACCTGTCACAGCATTCATTTGTGACCATTTCTATTGCTGGGATTAGTCGAGGTCTATCAATTCTAAAACTCCACTTCTGCCCTACGAATGTCAGCTTTAATCACTAAATGCCAAACAATGCAAGAATTCCTGAGCCTACCTTTGTAGTTGTGATTACATTTTAAAACAGCACTGCAGTTCACGCACTGACCTAAGCCAGCAAAAATTCAAAATAGAGGAGGTCCCTGCCGAGGGGCCATGCCTTTTGTTCTCTGGAAACCCTTTAGCAAAATTATTCGTCAGCCCCAAGAGTCAAAATAGAGAGCAGTGGTGTTAAATTTACCGAAGCAGTTATGATTCATATGTGGACCGGGCCACCTTGGCGGGCCCTGGGCTGTCTGGATGTGGAAATGTTTACACTAGAACCTCACTAGTGAAACCCAGGTTTATGGCTGATGCTGAATTTGCATAATGTACCAAAGAATGCTATGGGATTTGTCCATGTTCCTCCAGTTGGACTTAAAGATGCCGTCTCAGCAAATAGGGCAAACCTGGTTGCTCAGATGATGAAGAATCCGCCTGCAATCCAGGAGACACAGGTTTCATCCCTGCAACAGGAAGGTTCCCTGGAGGAGGAAATAGCAACCCGCCCCAGTATTCTTGCCTGGAGAATCCCATGACAGGGGAGCCTAGTGGGTACAGTTCAAGGGGGCACAAAGAGTCAGACACGACTGAGCACATAGTCATCACCCCACCACTTGAGGGGCATGCCTACTAGACACTTAAATACTAGATGCCAAGGGGCTTTGATCTTGACATTTGCACAATGTCAAGAAGTAATAGGCTTTGCCCTTCTCTCCCCAGGAGGGTCAACCTGGAACATAAGTGACTCCTTTAGGCCGCGGGCAGCTTGTGGATCACTGAGCTGTCCTCCAGCTTAGCAGAGGGGCAGGACTGGGGAAAGGGTGATGTGTGGTAAACCTAGAGTGTTCTGTTGAAATTCCCAGAAATCAGAGTCTCCTGGGTGAACTGAAAATTATTTTAATTGCCTCTGGGAGGTTAGCAGAAGCATTTCCCCTGGACCAGCTACTGGAGGCTCCAAGAAGCAAGGCCATCCGCTGAGGAACACAGAAGAGAGACTTCAGAGGCACAGAGAGCGGGTGTGCACGTAGAGGGCAGACATATGCGTGTCCACATGCTCTGTAGCTGGCACACCTGGGCGCCCAGGGCCAGGTGGGCCTGCCAAGCAGCAGGGCCAGAAAGCCACTGCCCCCGGACACTAGGGACCGGAAGACAGTGACTGTCTTCCAACTAGGGGACGAGGCTCCTTCTTAAGGTGGCTTATCCACTCTGACTGCTCGGGCCCCCCTTCAGCTTTTGAAGAAATGTGTAGTTCAGGCTCAGCTCTCTTGAGTGTAGCTCAGGGGGATGTGGACTGGGCATTACTTACTATTAATAAGTGTCAGTGACAATTCTGATGCAAGCCAAGGTTCAGGGCTGCTACCCTGAGGCATACACTTCTAGCAGCATGTCATGTGTTCAAAAAAGAAAAAAAAAAAGTGATTGTGTTCCAAGGAGGAGGAAGAGGGGATGAAACGCACATATGTTCTCAGGAAATCAAGCTATGGTTAAAAAAATAAAATGATGGATGAGAATCCATCCTCATTCAAACATGAGGATCCACAGAATTCCTTGGGAAGCTTGTTTAAGTACTGATTCTTTGCCACACTTGGGCAGACTCTGAATCCATACATCTGGTCTAGAGTTGAGAATCTGATTTTTTAAAGATGCCCAAGCTGATTTTCATACAAGTGACCTAAGGGTAATGCTATATTAAAAAAAAAATATGGTCTAAGCACCATCCAGTCAGTCCTTCCTAAAGGAAATCAGTCCTGAATATTCATTGGAGGGACTGATACTGAAGCTGAAACTCCAATACTTTCGTGACCTGATGCGAAGAACTGACTCATTTGAAAAGACTCTGATGCTGGGAAAGATTGAAAGCAGGAGGAGAAGACAGAGGATGAGATGGTTGGATGGCATCACTGACTCAATGGACACGAGTTTGAGTAAACTCCGAGAGATGGTGATGGATAGGGAGGCCTGGCATACTGCATGCAGTCCCTGGGGTCACAAAGAATCGGACAGGACTGAGTGACTGAACTGAACTGAACTGAAGCACTTTCCTAAAGCTAGTTAAAATTCAACATTCAAAAAATGAAGATCAAGACATTCAGCCCCATCACTTCATGGCAAATAGATGGGGAAACAATGGAAACAGTGAGAGACTTTATTTTCTTGGACTCCAAAATCACTGTAGATAGGGACTTCAGCCATGAAATTAAAAGACACTTGTTTTTTGGAAGAAAAGCTATGACAGATCTAGACAACATTTTAAAAAACAGAGACATTACTTTGCTGACAAAGATCCGCATAGTCAAAGCTATGATTTTTCCAGTAGTCACCTATGGATGTGAGAGTTGGAAGGCTGAGCACTAAAGAACTGATGGTTTTGAACTGTGGTGTTGGAGAAGACTCTTGAGAATCCCTTGGACTGCAAGGAGATCAAATTAGTCAATCCTAAAGGAAATCAATCCTAAATATTCATTGGAAAATTGATGCTGAAGCTGAAACTTCAATACTTTGGCCACCTAATGTGAAGAGCTGAGTCCTTAGAAAAGACCCTGATGCTGGGAAAGAATGAAGGCAGGAGCAGAAGGGGATGACAGAGGATGAGATGGTTGGATTGGCATTCCTGTCTCGACGGATAAGCGTCTGAGCAAGCTCTGGTTGTTGGTGATGGACCGGGAAACCTGGCATGCTGCAGTCCATGGGTTCGCAGAATCAGACACAACTGAGTGACTGAACTGAACTGAACTGAACTGAACTGAAGCACTTTCTTTGTCTTCAAACATTCAAAGAAGGGAAATGTCGATGTTCAGAATATGTTCTGCAAGAAAAGTTTCCTCCTCATTTGAGTTCGTTTTATGCTGCATTTGAGGAATGCCTTGTAAGCCACTAGAATACTTGCCCACAAGTGTTACTGTGACGTGGCCGATAGAAACAGCGCTCCACTAGATGCTGTGCTTCTTTCTGTTCTGACTCTCCCATGAGTTTTAAACTGGCTTCCCAGTGGGCAGATTCATGTTGGTTAGATAAGACCTTAAAGAAAACTTTGCAAGTATGTGTCTCTAATGCTAGTCATTCAACTTTTACATCCCAGTGAACTCTGTCAGAGTTAAAGGCCATTCAGAACACCTGCTCCACCTAGTTTGATCACTGAAAAACCACAGAGCCTTCAGAAAGACTGGAGGATATGGTCCACCATTATTGATAAAGAAATTCATTAACTCCTGGAACATTCTGTTATTTTTCTGGACTGTGAATGGAAAGGTTTGGAGGGGGGTTACTCAACATTGTAAAAAAATACAAGGGTGGACATTTTTCTCTGGATTTTCTACTCTAAGTGAGATAAGAGTCACACATGCGAAACAATTGTGAATAATTTACAATAGCGAGTACAGTCAGGTACTAAAATAGGCATCATTACTAAATTGCTCGGAACAGGGACTACCTCATATGAGGAGTCCACAATGCGAGAAAGATGACTACAAGCCGGATCACTGGGGAAAACTTCCTGAAAGGGTGGGGTGAACGTGCCATCTGTTCTATTTTAGTGACTAAATGCATTCATTGCACGTAAACGTCAGTCTCAACGTAAACGTCAATCTCAATAACTTAGCTGACCTGAACCTATGAATGGATTCCTGACCATCCATCCCTGTCCTGGGTGACAGGAAATTTGCCGTTGCTATTCATCACGCCGATCGTCATAGACGTTTGTGATTATATCCGTGTTTGCAATATTAAGTCATTTGCTTTCTACTAGTGCCCAGGACTTCCTGGTGGGCTAACTTTGCAACATTTCTCATCATTGTGAGTTGACTTTCCATCTCTAGCCCCCTTCCGTCTATAGCTGCCCATTCCTTGTCTCTTAAGTCTGGTGGCTCTTAGCCAGTGTCTCATCCTCAAGGTTTAATAAGGTAAGGAATAGAAACTATTGAGCACGTTCTGTCAAACACGAAGTATGCCTGTGGTCCCCACCTTTTTTCATAAAGGCCTTTGACCCCGGTGGACACAGCTGGTGTCGGGGTCAGTGGTGGCTGGTGGGGGGGAGGTTGAGGGGGGGTATTGAGGAAGCAGTGGGAGAGATGAGGAGGCCATCCAGGGCCACGTTACCACATGCTCAAGGTCCATCCTCTCAGTTAGGGCTCAACACGACTCTGACGAATAGAAAAACCAAGAAGTTTTGTGGAGAAGAAAGCCAAGAAGAAATTGGAACACCTATAATACATTGCCAAGTTTTTGTGGAAACCAAAGATAATACTATATTAAAGGGCTGAGTACAGTAACTGGCATACTGAAGGCACTCAATAATGTCAAAGATAATATGAATAATTATATTGTTTCATCAAGTGATGGCAAAGAAATTAATAATTGTGTAATAATTAGACAATGGTAGAACAGCTTGCAAGGCCCATTTCAAATGATTATCTGCTTCCAACCATTGTCTCCCCGACTCCCACAAGTGTGTGCACATGTGCCAAGTCACTTCAGTCACGCCTGACTCTGTGACCCTATGGACTGGAGCACCCCCAGGCTCCTCTATCCCTGGGATTCTCCCAGGCAAAAATACTAGAGTGGGTTGCCTTGCCCTCCTCCAGGGGGATCTTCCTGACCCAGGGATCAAACCCTTGTTTCTTAGGTTTCCTGCATCGGCATCCACGTTCTTTGCCACTGATGCCACCTGGGAAGTCCAATGAATTGTACACTGTCACAGCTACAAAAAAAAGCCAAGAAGACAGCCACTGGCCAGGCTCACGCAGCACTCACCGTGCCCTGACACAGCCCATTCCCGGCGTCCATCGCAGCACCCAGGGATAAGCGGAGGACAAGCTGGCGTGATCACAGCGCCCTGTAGAGTGTTGCAGTGAAGACATGGAATGATGATGAGTCCTAAAGGAAAGGAACAACCGCATTTCTATTTATTTTCTGATCCCATTTTACCGATAAAATCCCACTTACTGAGAAAACGAAGGCTTGAAGATGAGAAGTCTGGCTCCATTGTGCCCAGGTCAATGTTTCCCATGAGGGAAACATTGCTACCAGTTTAGTTCGGCTTGAAAGTTACTCAAAGGGCCTTCATAACAGGAGGAAACAACTCTGCCTGCTGCACAATAGATGTGTTCTCCTGATCTCTCCGATCTGTAAGAGTGTGCTCATTGAATTTACTTGTTCTCCAAAGGTGCACTGACACTCTTGTTCATCATGTGCATGCTTGGTGGATAAGTCATATCCATCTCGTTGTGATCCCATGAATAGTAGCCTGCCAGGCTCCTCTGTCCATGGGATCCCAGGCAAGAACACGGGAGCAGATTGCCATTTTCTTCTCCAGTCGTTTATTAGAAATAGAACTTGAAATCATCAAATACAGTAATTCTAGGGAGAGTCCATCTTTATCTCTGCCTTCCCTTTTAAGATCCTAACACTGGAAAGCAGGAGATTTCTGAGAGTGATTCTCACCAGGGAACTCTCAGTAGTTTCCTCAAGATGACTAAGACACCAGGCAGTGTTAGTGACATTAAAAATAAAAAACAGGCACACGTGTGCACACAAGCACCCGCATACAGATATCAAACTACAAAATGCTAATATAACTTCATAAGAACAATGTTCATGTCTTTCAAGTAGGTATAAAATAAGCTATAAGGATATATTGTAGAGCACAAGGAATATAGTCACTAAAATAACAAATAAAAACGTGAAAGTGTTAGTTGCTCAGTCATGTCTGATTCTTTGTGACACCATGGACTGTAGCCTGCCAGGCTCCTCTGTCCATGGACTTCTTCAGGCAAGAATACTGGAGTGGATTGTTATATACTCCTCCAGGGGATCTTCCCAACCCAGGGATCAAACCTGGGTCTCCTACATTGCAGGCAGATTCTTTACCATCTGAACCATCAGGGAAAACCCAACGAGTTATATATGGCTGTATAACACATAACCCCAGACACTGTATCTCAAAACTGGGATGATTTACTTATTCAGAATTCTTCAGTATGAGTTGGACTTACTGAGGCTGGGCACTCCCCTTGCTGGTCTCTGCTGGAGGTCATTTGTGTGGCAACAGGAAAGGTGGTTAGGACTGATGTATCCACACAGACTCACTCAGAGGTCTGGCTCTTTGCTAAGACCATGGACACTCTGGTTTGTATACCAGTGGTGCCTCCATCAGGACTACACAGATTTTACATGTGGTGACACCATGGTTCCAAGAGGGTAAGAACCGGTGCTCAAGTGCTTATCCGGTCTTAGAAAGTGTTAGTGGTTCAGATGTACTTGCACTGTTGTTCATCACATGCATGCTCAGTCACTAAGTCATGTCCAACTCTTTACAACCCCATGGACTGTAGCCTACCAGGCTCCTCTGTACCTGGAATTCTCCAGGCAAGAATACTAGAGTGGGTTGCCATTTCCATCTCTGGGGAATCTTGCTGACCCAGGGATCGAACCCATTGTTGGCAGATTCTTTACCATCTGAGTCACCAGGTAAGTCCTATCTGGTCTCAGTTTGCCTTCCATTTGCTGTGTCTCATTGACCAAAGCAATCAAAAATCAGCAGGATAATGGCCTCTAAAGACTTCTATATCCTAACCCCCAAAACCTGTGAATCTGTTACCTTCCATGGCAGAAAAGTGAAAAGTGAAAGTGAAGTCGCTCAGTCATGTCCGACTCTTTGCGACCCCATGGACTGTAGCCTACCAAGCTCCTCCATCCACAGGATTTTCCAGGCAAGAGTACTGGAGTGGGTTGCCATTTCCTTCTCCAGGGGATATTCCTGACCCGGGGATTGAACCCAGGTCTCCTGCATTGCAGGCAGACACTTGACTGTCTGAGCCACCAGGGAAGTTCAGGGACTTTATCTTCAGGGTTTTTGTTTCTTTGGAAATATATATAAATATTTTAAATTCTAATGGTTCCAGATCTTCTACTAGTGGGATGCAAGCCAGATCAGGGCTAAACACAGCCACACTAAGTGCAGTTTGGGGGCCCTGCTAACATTAGAGAGATATCTGCTTATAATAAATCAAATTTGATATAATAGAAAACAAAAATAAATATATGTTAGGTCTTCTTAATCATTGTTTGAAAGATAACATTAAGTAATGTTTCCTTTTCTGCTCTCACGGTTGGTTTTCACAAACTTACTCTTGCAATGAAGAGGTTCAAAAGCTGAGCCCACATCCTCCTCTTGTGTCAGGAGGGGCACAACAACAAAAGAGAGACAGCACTGAACTCAACTCCAGGGGGCAGGGAAGAAGCACATCTAGGAATTTCCCATTCGCTAACCAGACTCTGAATCTAAGACACTTGGGATTTAAGGTAAGAAAGGCACTCTTTCACTCCCGGAGTGTTAAATCTTGAACCAGGAAGGCCTGGTTCAATTAGGGAGGAAATGAACCCCATCTGCTGTAGCTGCCCCAGACAGCCCTCGTCCAATTCTCATGCCCATGGCCTCTGACTCTCAGGGGGCATCAATAGGGCCACAGATGGAGCTCTGGTGTTTGAGGCTCTTGGCGTCCCTGTGGTATCTTGGTCCTGATGGGGTGAGTAGGGGCGCTCGTACTTGTCCTCAACTGTCTTCACTTGTGCTCACCTGTCCTTACCTGTGCTCAACACCCACAACTGCTGTCAATGAAGAAAGAGAACCAGTGCACCCCTCATCTTATCTTTGTCCTCTGAAATCAGTATGTGGGCATAGAACACCCCAGCTGATTGAGAGAGATGGAGAATAAACTCTTCCTGGAGCTGGTCTAGGCATCATCACCCTCATCAGGTTCTGCCCAGCCTGGACAGTCAGTCTGAGGCCATCACACAGAGCTGGAGAGCCACGCAGAGTCCCTGGTTTCACACCAGTGCCACTGAATTAGAACCTGGACTTGAACACACTCCCCAAGTGACACTTCTCAAACAATAACATTTGAGAAGCACTGGTCCACAGAGCATGAGAGGACTAACAATCCTGGTGAACAGTGACTATAATGAAGGGAAAGAGATGTTCAATACAGAAAAATGATGTTACCTATTATGTGGCCTGAAACTGGCATTTTAAGAATGAAGTAGCTCTCATGAATCTGTATTTTTGCATGTTGGAACTTTTTCTCAGATCAGTTAAAGTGAAAGTATATCCATTGAATAGGATGAGAAAGGAGACAGAAATAACGATGGGGATTCTGTCACGAGTATTTCACTGCTTGGATGCATATTCCTGGGGGCTGGCTCGGAGAGGGGATCATTACCTATAAAGAGAGAATTGTGCTTGGGCCCCCTAACTCCCACCTCGCCTCTCTGACCTCAGAACACATTTTCCAGCTGCTTTTCTGTTCTGACCGTGGTCTCGTTATTGTACTTAAGCTTGATTGTGATGGTGGAAAGAGATTTATTTTTATAACTTATATTTGAATGTTCAAGCAAATTCTGTGGTAGCAGTTTGAATACTTTAGAAACCAAGAGGAGGCCCCATTTCTGAATATAGGCGGCACAAGCAAACAAAGAGTCTTTTGAGAATATTCAGAGAAAACGTGATTGAATGCTCAGTGTCTTACGCTTTGACGTGCGTTGTGTTAACCCTAGAAGGCTTGATCTCTGCAGTCCTGTAGCTTTGGGCCTTTCAGTCAGTTTAATCTTGGGGGAGAGTTTACAGTCAGTCTTTTTCAGCTGTTCTGTGGCACAAAAATAGGGTGGCCACTCCGAGGAGATGTGATCCAGCTGGGAGCTGTGGCCGGGTGGCTGGCCCCTTTCACTGTGTCTGCCTAGCACGACCGTCAGCAGACATGCTTGTAATGATGCATCTCTCCAGATGCGTGCTTTAAAAATACACACAGGAAAACCGCATCGTCCATTGTCCCATTTTAGCCTTCACTCAAAGGAAAGTGGTATTTTCAAATCATTTCAAAGAAAAGCATCCATTTCAAGGCCAGATGAAGTATCTTCTTGAAGCTTTAGAATGTTCCATCTTATCTGACAGCCTCTGGCAAGTCATCCTCTGACTTTCTTCAGGGCCCTAGGTGACTTGGGGCTTCCCAGGTGGCACTAGTGGTAAAGAACCCACCTGCCAATGCAGGTGATGCAGGAGACTCGAGTTCAATCCCTGGGTCAGGGAGATTCCCCAGGAGGAGGTTATGGCAACCCACTCTAGTATTTTTGCCTGGTGAATCCCATGGACAGAGGAGTCTGGTGGGCTTCAGTCCATGGGGTCACAAAGAGTCAGACATGACTGAGCAACTTAGCACATACGCATGCCAGATGACTTGAAGTCCTTTCTTTGTAAGAGAGGTTCTCTGACTGTTAATACTCTGCTGTTTAAGAGCCCTGCTAAGAAACCCACTGTGTCAGGGTTTCTTGTAGGCACCAGTGGATGGGATGTTCAGGTACCATAGCCTCTGGGGAAATGCAGCTCAAAGGGGCCAGTCGTTTGCAGTGGCTATCTTCCTGTTCATTTGCCTGCCCAAGGAAGTGACAGGATCATAGATGTCATACTCAAACCTGCAGAAAGGTCTGGTCCTCCAGGTCTGATCTTATGTGGCTCTGAACCAGGGTTTCCACTAAAGAGAAAAATTCCCCATGTTTACAATTTAAGAGGAAAAGGTCCTATCAGAGATGAATCTCAAAGCCTCGTTGTCTTGAAGATGTTATGTGCGTGCTCAGTCGCTCAGTCGTGTCTGACTCTTTTTGACCTCATGGACCATAGCCCACCAGGCTCCTCTGTCCATGGGCTTCTCCAGACAAGAACACTAGAGTGGGTTGCCATGCCCCACTCCAGGGGATCTTCCTGACCCAGGGGTCGAACCTGAAGTTCCTGCATTGGCAGCAGATTCTTTACCACTGAGCCTTCTGGGAAGCCTGAAGATGTTATAAGAACGTGGATATCCTTGACAGGTCTCTGCAACTGGCTAGCTTCAAGCAATTCTATTTATGAAAACATTTGCAGACAAAACATGAGAATAAGAGAAGACATCTTAGATACAATATATAAATATAATGCTTTTTTAGATACATGGGAAGAAATGCATAAAAAGAAATTTTCAATGACCTATCCCCCATCTCCAAGAGCTAAATACTGCCGACAGTCTTGGATATTTCTTTCCAGTCTTCACAATACATGCACATTTTTGGTTACACATTTTACACGTTTTTGGTTACACAGAAATACCTTTTCCAAAAAAGCTGTCTTCAAGATAAAGTTTGATTAGAATGATGGTCAAGCGCTGAACCTGAATAAACAGACACATCTCTTTCAAAAAACGAAGTCACACTATCAGTATTGTCTTTTTGCCTTCTGCAGGGGGCAGCCTGCACAGTGGAAGCCGGGGAATGGGGAGGCAGGGAGGCTTCATCTGGTTATATCACTTGCTTTATTAAGCGACCCGTCTCAGGCTCAAAGGTGTTCCAGTGGAGACGATAAATTATGTGGCTGCCCTGTATAACAAAAGCCAGCCTGCTTTTAGTGCGTCCACACACTTTGTGTGGGAAATTAACTGTTCACCTGGGTATTGAATTTGCTTATCCAGGAAAAAAGTCTCTTTCCCCTGGACAAGATTTTGTTGGTGGTCTCTTGGCCAGATTGTCACTTATAATTGCCGTTCCCTCGAGTAAAAGACTCATTTAGTCAACTCTGTTCATTTGTGGGTGGTGTGGATGGGGGTGAAGTGGGGAATAAAACCCACCCTTCCTTAATCCAAAACAGCCTCCTTGAGGGGTGAGCAGCAGTATCTGAATTGAGCCAGCCAGGGATGGTTGTGCTACTTGCCCTGGGAGGTCATTTGTCAAGTCTTCTTGATGGGTTCAGTCTACTGGCTCATCTCTGACTTTTCTCTCCAGTTTAAATTTTTTCTGGATCCACCTGAGAGTAATGAACCAGGAAATCCTAGAGTTCTGGTGGTTTTGTTATGAATTCCTAGGAGTATGCAACTCAGTCGCACAAAAGCAGTTGTTCTGACTTGAAATTGAGTCTGGAGGTCCACACTTGGAGGCAAATATTTCCTTAGAGACTTCTGGTGAGGGGCTGGGACAGGAAGATAACAGGAGCTTGCGATTTTGAGCTCTTCTGAACTCTCAGAGAAGGGAAAGGGAACTTGCCAACCCATGGTCATCGCCTTCCCTGTGGAAGGTGGACTGAGCTCCAGTCTGAGTCACATATTCGTTAAAAAAAAATTTTTTTTTATAGCAAGATATTTACTTTAGAATACTGCGTTCATTTCTGCCACTCATCGACAGAAATCAGCCATGGGTATACGTATGTTCCCTCCCTTCTGAACCCCCTCCCACCCACCCCTCC